>JABXJD010000017.1:510000-595000 GCA_013375575.1 Percina caprodes | reverse complement strand
TCTTACCTGGTGTCAGTTGGCCAAAGCTTGTTGTTTACCTACAGTATATTTATTACTGTCAGTGTGGGGAAACTACTGTTCACTTTGCTGCATTACACCAAATTGGGCCTAATGAAAAGATTTATCCAAAATTGGAATTTAACATCTATAATTTAACCTCAACAGTGACAACAGTGTGGATGACAATAAATACTAGGGCTGTCACTTTTTCAAGTAGTCAAATTCAAACAAATTACAACTACCACATAATTCCTTGTATAGCGTAATGCAACTCAAGACTGATGGAATTTAGGAACACCCTATGCTGAACCACAAGGCAAACTACTTTAAATGGTCTCTTGGACTTATTAAAGATAACCACAAATGCATTTAAAAAAAGTTACAAATTGATCCCATAAAATGTATCAAAATCAATACAAAATACTAGTAACAGAAAATATATAAGTGGTCTGTAATTTTAAAATGCAAAAATAATCTTTTTACAAACTGATATCACATTTTAGGCATTTGGTAGCCTCAAGATGGGTCTGGCCTTAACCCCCCTACATTCAAAAGATGAGCTCTGTTACTTTCCCACATCATAAATGTGAAGTGGCCAATCAGGCCAGTTGAAATTCAACTGGGGGAACTGAAAAGTTGATGGCATTGCTATGCATAAGTTAATTCAGATGGCAATAAGACTGGGCATTTAGAAGATGGCTTTGTCAAGAGCAATACATTTAGCCTAAGTGTAGTGAGAAGGTACATTTCTAAGGTCTCCAACTTTACAAGCAACCAATTGAACAAGTGCAAAAGACACAAAGGGTACCATTACAGCAGAATATGATGCAGTACAAAATAGTAGAAAAAAGGGGAAGCAGCCGAGAGTTCAAAACCAGTTTGACTGTTTTTTTTCCCCATGTTCTGAACGAAAGCTTGAAATATAAAGTGACAGCCTTAAACCCAGTTGGCAAATTTTAAACAAATAACATTGCGCATTCTGTAACACAAAATATACAAAGTCACAGCTTTGACAGTGACTCTTTCTGAGATCACTACTGGATCTGCATACTTTGGGGTGTTAGTAAGCAGCACAGTCCTCTGTGATTGCCTCTTCTTATTGTGTGATGCAGGCAGAAGTGTTGACAGTGAAAACAAAATGAAACATTAATCCACCAACTGGGAATCAAATGGAAATGGAATGAATATAATGACACATACTGTACATTTCAATTCCTCCTATCCTGTGTGCAGACAGGATAGCCAACACCAGAACTCTGAGGAGAGCAGGAGGGCACACTGTTCCTCATGTTTGCATGCTGATAAGATGTGTCCAATGTATTTATACATAAAATGGTGAAAATAACATGCTGTAGTCCTGCAAAGTCTGCTACCTGGCTTCCTAATCCCTCTCTCACCAGTCTTTACTCGCACGTCATTTACTTTCCCCGGCCCAACCTCTCTTCTAACATGCCATCAGCTGTGAGCTCCTCTGTGGTTAACTAGCACCATCAGGTTGTTACCTTTCATTGTCTGCTAATTGGATGTATGTGCTGTTAATTGCGTTCAGTGTTCTATCAGCTCACAGCTGTGCTGGCTGAGGTAAAGAGCTGTGATTACTCTCATGTTGCTAATTGTGCTGATGAGCATACCAAGTCACAAGCAAGCTTCTGGTAATGATAGTAAACATATTTGTCAAGTTGTATGTCATAATAAAATGTGTGTGCAAAGTAAAAATGGTAAGGTGTGTGTGTGTGTGTGTGTGTGTGTGTGTGTGTGTGTGTGTGTGTGTGTGTGTGTGTGCGCAATTGTCACAATAATTGGTTACTATTCAAAGTAGTTTTTTATGATCTCATCTGCTATAGTGCCTGCCATATTCAATTGTACTTCAAAAGTTACCTATTATAAATGTTTTTATGACAAAATAAAGTTTTTTCCCTTTAAATTTAGTGTAGACATAACAATGTTCCCTTTTACGATTAACAGTATATTACACAGTATTTCTCACAGCAGTGCATTGCGATGTAAATTTATGTATTACTAACCAGAAGAAGAATTATAATACCTACTGTAAAAGTTGTCTTCAACATGGCACAGAAAGTGATCTGTGACCTTATCTCTCACAAATTACTGTGATCCTTTAACTCTTTATTTTCTTCTACTTTACTATCTTTCAGTGAGCTACGTACAGAATATGTTATGGGGGTATCATAACATTTATTGTACATTTACGTCATGATATTTACTAATAATTGTTTTATATTTTTTTTATTTTGTGTTCCTAGTATGTGAAAATTAAACTACAATTATGTTAAGGTTAGGGTAGAATTAGGCTGAGCGTGACGGTGGCAACTGCTACACTACTGCCTCATTTCCGCTGAGATTCCCAGCTGATTGCCATAGTGAAGCTGCGTGAAACTGCTGTGAGATCATCCGTAATTATGTTTGCTGACACTGACACAATTTTCGTTGAGTGAGTAAAAAAAAAAATGGAAGCCGCTATTGACAGTAACTTAAAAAATTTTGGGTTCAAGCAGAATGTCCTGCGTAGAGATCATCATAATTCTCTCTGACCAATCAGTGGTCTGCAGTGTTTTAACTCCACCTTCTATTATCGGCTCAGCTCACTTGGAACCTAGAACTTTAGCTAATGGAAAACCAGAAAAGAGCAAGTCAAGTTCAGTAACGCCATGATGTGAAAACGCAGCATAAGGCAACTGTTGAAATAAACATCCACCATATTCTGTAACTGACTTTTTTGGCCACTGACGTTTCATCACCTTTTAAGTTGATATTGCAAACTTGATAGCTAGGGCTGGATATCGACACTGATTTGACTCCAATATTCACTCTCCTTTTAACTCCTGGGGGAAATATCTTGCTCTTGAGCTGCAAAATGCTCCACTATGTTCACCTGCTAGTCATTAACTTTGTCTGCCATTTGGTGCTGAGCAGGTAGCAGGTTGCTTTTAGAGTTTTTTTAGCTCAAAACTTAAAAATACACGGAGCAGTAGGAGTGTATTAACAGTAATTGTGATCTTCATTGGTATCCCACTCCCCTGACTCCTAAATATCTACCAAACCGCCTCACCCCCAAAGCAACCAGCATTGTGGGTGACCTCAGCCACCTCTCACACAGCCTCTTCAGACTCTTGCGATCTGGGAGGCGGTACTGGAGCCTCCGAGCCTGTTCCACTAGACTGGCAAACAGCTTCATTCCCCAGGTTGTCAGGAAGCCCCCCATCAGGATCAGCACCAGCCACTTTATAATCGAAGACACACAGGAACTCTTCCTTTTAAATGCACATTTTCAATATCTTTGGTTTCCAATACTGTTTGGTTTTGCCTTACATTTGTGCTATTTAGAATTTATTACTGTATTGTACTAAGAAAATGAAGGAAATGAGTCTCTAGTGGAGTAGTCTATGTTGACGACATTTAATTTCTGGCAAAGACTATTGTGATTGGTTTAAAAAAATGTCAATAAACCAGAGCACATTCTTCTCCTGTCCCGGAACGCTGTGTGGACTAGCCAGACATTCCTCCGCAGCGCGGTGGAGGAAGGTCTGGCATGTGATACTACTAGTGAGGAAACTACAGCATCTAACAGTTAAAGACTGAAAAACTTAATGTGAGGCAAGTTATCAGGCAAGTGAATTCTTAGGCAAGTTAATTATGTAAAATAACCAGAGACAGAGCTCCAAATTAATGTTAAATGTGGTCCCGATAGGCAACTGCTTGCTATGCCATGTCAGCCGTAATGACTCAATAAGCTAATGGTATGTTGGGGCTTTTTTTCTTTAAGATATTAAAAGGATTTGTAACTTCCAGGCATAAAATGTTTAGTGAACCTGAGAGGAGAGAACAGCAATCAATGCCTGGTTGTGGTAATAAGTGAGTGTTTAGTGTGACATATCTATCTATCTATCTATCTATCTATCTATCTATCTATCTATCTATCTATCTATCTATCTATCTATCTATCTATCTATCTATCTATCTATCTATCTATCTATCTATCTATCTATCTATCTATCTGTCTGTCTGTCTGTCTGTCTGTCTGTCTGTCTGTCTGTCTGTCTGTCTGTCTGTCTCCATATTCCCCCTCCTCTTCCACCCTCCTTCTCTTTCACCCTCTCCCATTTCTTTTTCAGTTCTTTATTAGACTCTTTACAGGAAAACAAATAAAACAAAGCACTGCATTACAGCTCTCTAATTACTCATTTTAAAGCACAGCCTCTCACAGTTTACAGGCTAAACACGAATAAAATGGAGGGCAGAAAATTTCCCGCATAACATTAGTGCAAACAACACATCCATCTTGGGCACTCTGAGAAGCCTAGTATAAATAATGTGTTTGTGTGTAAGTGTGTGTGTGTGTGTGTGTGTGTGTGTGTGTGTGTGTGTGTGTGTATGCAATTTATTGTACAATGTACAAATGTGGACAGATTTTTGTGTGAGCGTGTGTATCTGTGTCGTAGTCTATTGAGTAAGTATTGTTGTGTGTGTGTGTGTGTGTGTGTGTGTGTGTGTGTGTGTGTGTAAGAGAGAATCACCTAGTATAACTAATGCATTCTGGCACAGAGTCATAAAGCCACATCAGCATTTACATCACTGTAAATGTCCCTGTAAAGATGAACACATCTCTGCATCACACACTCAATCATACATGCATACACACATACATTTGGTTTTCTAAACTTAAGAAGTCCCATGACACCGTATTTTCCCTTGTTTCTAATCAAAATCCTATCCTAAATCTAAGGGAATAGTTCGACATTTTAGAAATTTTGGAATAAGTGTGTTTCCAGAAATGTTGAGTTACTTCTTCAACAGTAAAATCAAGTCTAAAACGGTCTGTTGATCTAAATTTGAAAAGACAACTAAATTTTCTCTTTAGTAGTGGCATCTAGCCAAGCAAATAGTTTGGTTTAGTTTCATTGGATTCCTGGTTAACTAAGGCATCAATTTTCTTGATGATTTCGGCGTCAATCCTTGCCAACTTGTACTGTACTAGGAAGCTACTAGGGAAAGGTAACCAGGGTAAATACACTTGAATAACACACACACACACACACACACACACACACACACACACACACACACACACACACACACACACACACTACCATGGCTTTCACTACAGACTGTAGTCTATACTGTTGCTCATTGTTATGTACTTTTTTCTGTTCATTACTCATTCTGCTCTCTGCTCGACTGTCTTCAGGCTGCTCCCTCTTTCCAAACCCAATGCCGTGGCTCCCATGAGCCTGTTTAAGGATTGACTTTTTATCTAGTGTGGCCAATCGATCCTCCTTAAAGTGATATAGAATAGGTTATGCAAGGTACTCCAAACTGGCTCATGTTCTGGGTGCAGGTGGACTTAATCTATCTATTCACAACTGGGAGAAAGAGGACTCAATTGCTTCATCTTATCATCTTATCACCAACATATGATTTGTCACAAAGATAATGAGAAGTGACACATTTTTTACATTATCACAGCAGCTGTCATCCTAATGTGCACATTTTGTCAGATTGTACAATTTGAGAAGCTTTTCCATATTTTAAAACTTTAAAAAGGTTGACTTTTGTTAATATTTCTGGATCAGGTTTTCCCAATCAAGGGCTAGTTCTCTAACATTACTGGGTAGCCTTGTGTTAGCATTAGCTTGATCTTTTTTTGGGACATAATTGTTTGGTAGTTAAATATTACTGTACTTGTAAACTGTGCATATCCGTTATCATAGTATATACTTGGAATATATTTTGGTATATAATTAAAAGTTCCACATTATAGATCGGTGTAATTTTTGATAAAAATTAGTATTTAGGTGATGTTCAAGTCAAGTTGGTAGACTATGAATGTACTGTATAACATGTATAGGTTTAAATTTTTGCAGTGAAAAGGCATAAAATACAGTGCCTATGAAGTCAAACAAATACGGATGCATCATGTCAGCTAAAGTCTGTCATTCAAGGGAAATAGACAGTATTTTTTTCCTCTCACATGACCAACAACTGTCTTGAGTTATTGGGTGATGTGAATGCTCGCAAGTCAGAATAACTACAAACACCTGTGTGGGTGTACAGTTGGTATTCCAGTATTCTTAAACATACATACAGACCATGGAAAATGTGTAGATAGTAGATACTTAAA
This sequence comes from Percina caprodes, assembly GCA_013375575.1. NCBI lineage: Eukaryota > Metazoa > Chordata > Actinopteri > Perciformes > Percidae > Percina > Percina caprodes. The sequence goes on along the minus strand of JABXJD010000017.1, from coordinate 588,861 downwards.
TTTGATTCTAATATACAGTATGTGTTGCTTTTCCTGCTGTTTTTGTCAGAAAAGTATTGCTGCTCTACACTGTTTAATTGAATAAATTGAAAGCGAAGAAACCGCCAACCTTGGTAGCAATAGTCAGTCTTAGCTGATCTTACTTTCTTTCACTTCCTGTCACATTCTTTGTCAGATATGTTCTTCTCTCCCTCTTCCAGTCTTCTAATTTGCCTCTATTGTTCCCAGGGAATTAGAATATGCAAATAGGACGTTCGGTGGCACAGAAGTCATGCCGCAATCACACACAGTGAGAATATTATTCCTCGTCGCCATGCTCTGGCTAATTAGCCTGATTTGATTGTTAATACACTGCCAATAAGAGGTGGCAGGCGTCACTGTGGCTCCTCTTGACAGCCCTCATTTAGAGGTGAGCGAGCAGCTCGGGCGAGATGAGCTCTGGCTGGGAGCAGGCAGGCTGTTACACAGACTGTCTGAGTCAGTTAGCGCTTAGAGAGTGTGTATGTATGTGTGCAGTCTGATCAAAATGGTCTTTGACTGTCTTTCCCTTTTGTGTGTGCGCATTTGTGTGGTAATGTGCTTTGATGTGTGTGATTTGTTATAGACTGTATTTGTTACTGTACTTTTGTGCTTTCTTGTGTTTGTTTCACTATAGTATCTGAGTTTCTTGGCAGCAAACTCACAGAAGCGAGAGGATGAATAGAGTTAGAGATGCATGTCATTCCCGACTTGCTGTATGCAAAGCACCACACTCTTCCTCCTTCACATGCTCTGAGGCTTTTGTTTGTTTTCTCACACATTGTTTGTCTTGCTTCAAACTAACAGCATCTTCTCCTATGTGATGAGTAGGAAAATTAATTTGTGTTGTGTTTGCACTGTCATGTATTATGCACCAGTGCTATACTTTTAGATTACCGTACTTAAGGGCAGAGTTTCTAAAATATGAGTGTTGGCTTGTAAGAGAAAAATTCCACCCTGTGGTTCAATATTATGTCATTAATCTGTGAAGCTTAGTGGGATTTATTTTGTTGAAATATTGGAACCTACTTTCCCTTGAACTGCCTCATCTATTTCGGATTTGCATCGTGATTTGCTGGACGTTGCCAAGTGATGTTCAACAGCCCCAAGGATACTTTATGTGATTGAACTTGTTGTATTCAGTACATGCACTGTGGAACAATAGGAAAAGCATGGATGGCAAAGCAAGTGTTTCAAAACACAGACGGGTAAAAAAATAAAGAAATAAATGTACTGATTTCTGGCCTATTGAGACTTCAGTCAGTGGAGTAATTTGTATCTCTACTGCTTCTACCAGTTTCCCTGTATGAATATGAGAAGCCCTAAAAAAAAAAAAAAAAACATATGTTCAGATTTTGTAGATCATTTCAAAATGTCCATTTAAACTAGATGCATGGCTCAATATGGGTGTATTTGGCAGGAATACCAAGGTCCCCCAAACAGAAAGTCTTTAAATTGTATATTTGGATTTTTTTATATTAAGCTGCTCAATTCTGTTTCCCTGCATTTGTTATATGAATATAGTAACAACTAACTATATTTGTATTCATATAGGCTATGTGTCTATCCTGTCATTAGTAACATGAGACATAGTGTAGTTATGAAACTTTCAAACATCTTATAGGATGAAAACTCCTCCAAATCCCAGAATACAGGACATAATCCCAGTGTCCTATATGGTAGCTTTGGCCTTGAGCTGGTCATTAAGGATGGATAAATTATATCAGAATCCACCATTATGAATCTCTGTTGTGCAGAAATTCAATTGATTGAGAAAATATAATTTTAACATCAATATTGTGTGCAATGATGTTTTAATGTGTAGCTGTGGATAAACATCCTGCTTAGTGGCCTCAGTATAAGGACACATGTTGACCATGTGAGCTTCTATATCTAACTGATGCAAGCCACCTCAACCTGGAACTCATGGCAAATATGCCAGTTCCAGGAGAAGACTTGCGGCTGTTGAAAGCCTTTTAAGCTTAATTTATCAGCTATAAAAATGATCTAATAATTAACATCACTGATATTTGATCACTATCATAACAGCAATCAATCACCTGCAAATGTGGTTGCTGTCTCTGGAAAATAAAGGTTTTGTCAACCTCCCAAATCAAAATTGTGAACAATGGTGTTTCTCAAATCTGTCGTAAAATAAAACACATCTACCTATTTGTTATTTAAGAAAGGGACTTCATATATTTTCATAACCCTTTCTTCTCTGTATTAAAAAATCACCCTTTTATGGTGATCACATAATACAGTCTGTCTGCTGTTAGGTACGACAGCTAGACAGCTTTAATGATTTGGTAGATGTGCATAATTTCCTTCTTTGGAGTATCGTTTGTTTTCAAGATGGCAGCAAACACTCAGCAATAATCTTTCAAGGGACATCTTGTTTTGTACCCTGGAATATGTTCTGTTGTAAAAAGCCGTGCAATGATGAATGATGAGAGTGAGAGAATGCCTACAGCGTTGTCTGTGCTGTAGAAACCTCCATCTACACTAAATCAAATATCGCCCCGTTTAAACATTCCATTTATTCACATGAATTATGGCAAAGACCCTTATGGCTCTCATAACACGGAATGTGTGTGTGTGTGTGTGTGTGTGTGTGTGTGTGTGTGTGTGTGTGTGTGTGTAGAGAGAGAGAATTACAGGTGATGTATACCTGAAGCTATGTCTTTGAACAAAAGCCCAGCTATTCAGACCAGACCTCTCGGTTTTTCTTCATGAAAACACACATTTATCTCATACAGCTCAATCATACTCCTGCCCTTCCTCATCACCTGTATGGTCACAGACTCCTGCTGACTGAAATAAGGATTTTTGAGATACAAGTGGCTGATATGTGGTTTTTCTGCAGGGTGGCTGCTGCTTTGCATTAACAAGAGTCAGCTACACCAAGACAATTTAGATTGATAAATAGCACTAAAAGTAAGAGGAGAAATATGTATTTTCAATTGACTGTCCCTTTAAACGCCATGCTGAAGAAAGGCTTCTGAATAGCAGAAAATGCAATAAAGATAATCTCTCTGGTCTGTGAAATCCCCAGTTGCTCCAATGATGTTGCCAGCAGCCAACAGTAAACACTCACACACACACAATAATAACTGTAAAAATAGTTTTAAAAACAATAAAGGTTGAATATATTGAAACTCATGGCTGGCAGTTATCAAAGTGTTTGGCTTAAACCATCGTAAGAGATGTCTATGAAGTGTATTCTGATGAAGTGTTGCATTATATCTGGGATTAAACATTCCAGTTAGGCTGTAAATTACTTAGCAGCAACGGATATAGGAAGGTGCACCATAATTAGAAATGAAAAATAAGAAAAATATAATATCTGATTCCTTCCTGTGTAAACATATTTTTTGGGAAAGCAATATTATCTATTATAGAGGATCATGTAGTGCTGGATGGTATGATAGTTCATATTATGCTCATTTTCAGGTTCATAATTGTATTTTGAGGTTGTACCAGAATAGGTTTACATAATTTCATTTTCAACAAACACCATATTTTTTGTTGTACTGCACATTGCTGCTGATCCTGTTTTCACTCTGTGTGTTTAGGTCTCTGTTTTAGCTACAGAGTGAGACATCTCACTTTTATACTATCTTTGTTGGGAGTCGCACATGCGCAGTAGGTAGGTACGGTTGACCCCAGGGGGGCTCCGTAGCTAAGTAATATCACATCAGCTAGATAACTCTGTCTCCAACTTTGGTCAGTACAAGGCAGGATTAGCTGGGAGACTTCTTCTAAACGAGGGCCACTTGTGGAATACCTGCAGAACAGGGACATGGAAGAAGTTCTTTTGTAGATTATGGTGAACTAGTGTGTGTTGTAGTAGTGTTTTGCCATTGAGAACGAGCTAGCATGCTACAGTTAGCCTCCTCGTCTCAGCTAGAAATGTAGAAAGCCGTGGAGATTTTGTCAGAGGGCATTGAGAAACCCATATCTCACTTATTTACTATTTCAGTTTGTATGCTTGTAAAAGCACCAGAGACACTAAATAATTATGTTTTCATAATATGGGCACTTTAAGATTCTGGGGCTTTTACAGTATTTATTTTTGTATGTGCAAACTGCAAAGTAGTGAAAAAGTAGTAGCTGACCTGGTAGAGCAGGCGCCCATATACGTATAGAGGTTTACTCCTCAACACAGCAGCCGCAGGTTTGACTCTAACCTGCGGCCCTTTGCTGCTTGTCATTCCCCCTCGCTCCCCCCTTTCATGTCTTCAGCTGTCCTATCAAAATAAAGGCATAAAATGGCCTAAAAACTATCTAAAAAAACAACATTGTTTCCTTTTTAAAACAAAATATTGTAAGTTAGTTTTATAAAAAAAAAAGTATTTTGGCCCCTGCAAGACATATCAAAAATTCAGCATTACAATTATTGCTCTGAACCCGTCTTTATCTACAGTTTGCAGCGGGACCTGGATTTTTTTGGCAGTTTTTTAACAGTGGTAAATTTAAAAACAAAAAACTTCTGAACAGCACATGGCTCATCTCTTGGCCACAAGTTCTTCTGGTGTATTTCTGGTCTCTCTTTCTTCATCCTCTATATTTATTCGCTGTTCTTGAGTGGCCAGTGGCAACTGGAGTATCTCATAGCTGCTAACTGATTTATTTTTGAAATGTTTCTTCTGTTTTTTTTTTATGGGTTTTATTTTCTTTTAACTGTTTTTATTGTTTTTAACTGATTTTGTGTAAAGCACTTTGAATTGCCCTGTTGCTTAAATGTGCTCTATAAATGAAGCTGCCTTGCCTTGCCTTGCCTTGATTGTTATGCTTACCTGGCTAGCTAGCAGCTATAACATTACCCAGCATGCCATTTTGCGGTGTAAATTTGTAAATTTATTGTTATTGTGCTGTTTTAAAGTTACTACCATGAGTGAAAAGGTTACACAGTCAACACGGATCCTGATACTGATCAATTCACCATTTGTAGCTACATGCCCTGGTGTAGCGGTATGTGAAAAATTCATATAATTCGGGAAATGTAATAGTAAGGTTGTACTGGTCAAGACGGTATAATGCCCAGCACTAGGATCATGCATACAATTCATTCAAGATGTCAACTTCATTCAAGCCAGTGTATTAAATCATCGTTTATTAGTCATCCAGCCTGCAAATGGAAAGACTTTATGATGAAAGTTATAGTGTGGGAAGCGAGCCTTCCACATGAACTGCAAACATTTATGGTTGACATGGAAACTGACAGCTGACATTTTATTTCATCTTATCAGTTATTCTCCTTTGAAACGGGAAGAGATTGACATGTAGCCTTTCCATCATAACCTTTGTCTTTGGTCATGGACTGTATTTAATTGTTCAACAAATCATTCTATAAGGAGTCTTGATATGAATTCTTAAAAGATAATAATTTGTTTAAAAAAAAATGTTCATAGCCATATTCATCTGAGAAAAGAAAATACAACCGCAAACGCATGTTTTCTGATTTTAGCACCCAGGAAGTTGATGTTAAAGAAAAAAGGCACGGGCTATATTCAGAAGAAAGATTTCTCTTTTAGTTGTATTTGTTTGTTTCAGGTATAGAAACAGCACACATGCAAACAAAACATTTAGAGCCTCAAAATACATCTGTTGTTCTTTTGACTGTCGCTGGAGGTTCAACATTTGTGAGAAAAAATAAAATAAAATCTTTAATGTTCTCTTGAACCTCTCCGTGGGAAAGCCTGCAGGAAGCTTCACACCTAGTGTCTGATACAGTTCAAAGGCATTATGACTGCAGCTGATCCATCCTAGAAGAGCTGCTGTTGCTTTGAATCTGACGTCATCTGCCTTTAAGACCATCCCACGGTCCCAATTTCAGCACCCCCTAAAAAGAACAACGCAAGATCAGTTAGGAAGTGGTGGTAACATGCCTTAAAAGTCGGCAAAGTTGTTTAAAACCTAGATTGGACATGATTATTTTTAAACAGGTCGTGAAATAAAAACGGCCCCTTAAGTTAAAGAAAAGGTCGTGGGTGGGCTTACGGTTCCGTGACACGGGAAGAACGGTACGGTTGGGTTTAGGAAAAGTAGAAAGCGACTTTAGGAAGCATTACACACGGTGTTTGACCCATCCACCACCCCAACCAACCTCCTTATGCAGATTTTCGGGCTTTCATACTAGACGCTACCATAGTTGCTATTAATGTTACGTCATCTCTTATTGACTTTACATTGGCATTGTTTTCCGTGGTGGCCACACAGACTTTTTACACATTCCGTGCCACCACCACATAATGCGGTGTTAAAATGTTTGTGATAATTTTATGGAATTCTGTGAGGCCAGGCTGGGTGATTGCCATCCCTGTGTCTGACACATGTCAGAGTCCTGCATGAAGTGAAAATAATAATGATTGGAATAGTGAAACTATGTTATATTATTATCACATGTTTCCCTTCCCTGTTTCTGCATACTGTGGTAGCCTACCTATTTGTCTTGGCATTGTAGAAATTGGATGTGACTTAATACTGGTCTTAGGAGCTCAATTAATTCAATATTTGCATAATACCATTTCATTTGTAATGCCACCTCACCTTTGTAGTAATGGCCCTGTGGCTCAGCATTAAAGTAAGTTTTGTTGGTGTCTTTCTAGTTACATAATTCAGTCTTTTCACTACAATGATAGTCCAAAATGTTGTTAAAATGAACGGTTAGCTCAGTAGAATAATGGAAAAATGTTTTACGTTCGCCCCTGGGCTAAATACTGCTGCTATCTTTACCATGTTTCATGGAAACATGAAACAGAATTTCCATTTAAAAACTCCAATTTGCATTTGAGATATCTGCCTCTATGGAAACATTTTTTATAATTATGCCTATTTGCTTTTTTTTTTAATGAAAATAGTTAATGTTATCTAATGTCTGTATGGAGCTGTATATTCTGGATTTGTTTAGCCTAGCTTAGCATAAATACTGGAAGCAGGGTGAAACAGCTAGCTTGGTTCTGTCCAAAGTAAAAAAAAAAAACAACCCTACAAACACCTCAAAAGCTCATTAATTTACACAACATATCTTCTCTGAACAGAACTGTGAAAATGACAATGTAATATCAGGAGGAGTACTGCATTCAAAGAGTCTTAGTCTTTATGCTAAGCTAGGCTAACCATATACTGACACAAGGTTTATACATGGCACTTGGAAAGCAAATGCTTGCATTTCCCAAAATGTATTTAATTATTGAGCCTATCAGTGTTATTGAGGTAACAACAACAGTAAAAAGAAAAGAAAAGCGTGCAGCATAACAGACGGGCTGTAGGCACTCAGCCATAGGCATCATTAACAATATTTAATAAACAACCTAATAATTATACATCCCTTTCTGTATTACAAATAGTGCTTTTTTACACTGGCAACAAGTCTAAGAATATGGAGTATGCATTGCTTGGTTTTTGCTATCTTCATTAATAAATAAAAGAATTTTTTTTTAATAATGAGCTTTGAGAAGGTACATGATTAGCAGCTTTTCAGCTTAGCAACAAAAATGTAAATGAGCTTTTTTAATTAGCATGCAGAGTATTATTTATGGTAAAACATAAAGTATCACTGGATGATTTAGCAAAAACAACATAGTAAACATGATCTGTCTTTAATAAACCCACAGTGGGGAATATCCCTGTGAAATACAACAAGAACCATTCATTCAACTCACGCTGTGTGTGTGCGTGTTAATGAGGTCCTGCTTATGCATGTCTACCAGTATGCTAGTACGTTTTGTAAACATGTTCTATCCGAGTGTGTGGCCGTGCATGCAGGCATTAGTCTGGCTTGTGTATACACCTATGATTAAATTTTAGGGTTTGTTCTGCCTGGAGTGGATTCTTCATTTAACAGAGTATTTGGAGAGGCATTAGAAAGTGGAAAGAGAAACAAACAGAGAGATAAAAAAAAAGACTGGGAGAAAGAGAGAGAGTAGAAGATACAAGATAGGAAACGTAACCGCCTTCTCTAATGAGAAACAATTCAGGAAAGACTCGGAGAGCAGCGCAGCAGGGGGTCCGACCGGGGAGCGACTGAACGTGTTGAACAACAGGGGGCCAGAAATAATTAGCTGACACTGGTGGCTGAATGAAACGGCCTCCCTGTGAAACAAGCACATGGGAAGTTATCATAACACATGTTAACCACTCTGGCTGCAGGCCCCGGTGTATAAAGACTGCACAGACACAATCATGGCAATGCTAATTGTAATTTAGGCTAACATTTACCGATATCAGTTCAAATCCCCGGTCTGTATCTCACAACAGGATAACCGCAGCAACAGTAGCAGTGAGACGTGAGGGAAGGTTGGGGGGGGGGGCAGCCAGGTGATTCTGGTTTGATTTATAATGATCAGTTAAGGTTGTAATCATAGGAAGTGATAAAAGGATATGAACTCTGGCGAGTGAAGCTGTGCATGTCAACTACACAAAACAGGTAGATCTACACAGGTGGGCAGAGGAAAGACAGCTATTTTCTATTATATTAAAGGATATATTAAGCTCCAGCATTTAGTGGACATAAAGGAAATATGCTATTTTCATGTGTTTGTCTTGAGGATCTGTGGAAATATGTGTGGATGATGCAAATGTATAAATGCTGAGCTTTTTCTACTCAATGTTATGAACATTATGTTTATTTATAGAAGCCTGAGAATTGGTATTTCTTGTTCCTGTCCTTATCTTTACCTTCCTTGAGTGGTGTCAGGCATGTTAGCCACCTAAAGCAGAGGTACCAGAGGAGGTAGAGAGAGATGGTGTGTGATGATCATGGCAGAGGAGATGGGGATTGGGAGAAAGAGCATTTTGGCTGCCCAGCTTGGAGTGAGTGTGCTGATTACGAGCCATGCTGTGAATTGAGTTTTACTGTTCCCCCCCCGCCCCCCACCAATGACCAGCTTGTAGCCATGTAGCTGATGCAAAGAATGGCTTCGGTTTTAAAGGGGAAGTTCACCCCAAAATCAAAAATACACATATTCTATCTTACCTATACATGCACTAAATGAAGAGATGTCAGAGTGAGGGGGCCGTGGGGGTTTCAGTGTCTTACTCAAGAGCACCTTGGCAGTGCCCAGCAGGTGAACTGGCACATCTCCAGCTACCAGGATCACTATTTTACTGTGTAATCAAGAGCTACAGTATAAACAAATCACATCTATTAGTGTACAAAGTCAATGTATATCAGCACGTAAATACAGAACAGTTATCTTGTAAAGCGACTGGATTGAACTGTCTCCAGGGGTCTGTCTGAAATGAGGATCAGTGCCTTGGCATCTTTGGTTACTTTGATTCACTTGAAGAACTCTCCAAAAAAGAGTGAGACTGTGAGTCTATAAATAGATCAATACTTTGAAATGAACAAATCAAATCTAAATCTTTTCCCCACTACAGATGCTGCTGTACTACACCTATAGGCATATTCTAGTAAAAAGGGATGAAAAAAAACAAAACACTGGTCTAAATTTTTTTTTTTAATAACTGATGTTTTTTTAGAAGGTGGGATTAAATCAAAAGTTATATTAAATATAGAATGTAAGATAGAATGAATGAAAGCATGGCCCATGCCTAATCTAATGGATAAAAAAACAGCATAAATATGAAACAGGAGAAATTAAGGGAAAACACTACATTTCACTTCTGCCAGGGATGCAGAGCAACTACAGTTGTGATTCAATACAACAATGCAGCAAAGTGTGCATTCATCACAACTAGAACAGATCTTTGAACAATCATCATCAAATTTCTGTGCTGCAAAGAGCCACAAAAGAAATGTGAATGTGATATGCAGGATGCAATAATGAAGATCACCTTACTTTAATAAGATACAGACAGACAGCGCTGTAGGTTAAACAGGTTATTAACGGAGTTAACGCAAACACATTTTAACGGCGTACATTTTGATGTTCTTTTTGGCCTAGCAAACTTTTTTTTTTCCACAACTAGTAACGTTAGAAAAACTACAACACCACACCAGATCTAGACCGGAAACAAAACCAAAAATGGTTCCATTAACAAGATCAAAGTGATCTGTGTGTTTTGTTGTTGTGAACTGAGCTATCATCGCAGCACGTCCAGTCTGAAATACCACTTGATAGCCAAGCAGCTTGGCCACCCCCCCCCCGCGTCAAAGCCAGGTAACCATTACTGGTCATTCAAGGCTGAGTTGATGAGCCTCTGGTGAATAAAGAGAAGTAGCCTGACTGCTATGTTCAAAGCAAACTTGCGAAAAAGAAAGTTGTAAACCATAGTTTTCACCCTTTTATTGATGGACAGTGTTACATTTTTGAGAGATTATTTGCTCCAAGTGAGAATGTTAGTGTGAAATTGAACACTACAGTATATGCCAATGTTGCTTTCAAAAAAAAAAAAAAAAAAACATTTGCACAAAGCAAGCTGATCCACTTTTCCATGTTGATAAGATATGTGAAATTAATTGCGAGTTAACTATTGAAGCTGGTGTCAGGAAAAATGCTCCCACACACATACATATCTGAATAACTGCATATGCATTTAGAAATAATGCAGTTTTATTGCAAGCGTTTGTACACTTATACACACTCATGCACAAATAATGAAAGATTAGGCGGTACCTCTTTCTCACTGCTTACTCCAACTGTTGGCTTGAGGTTTTTTTTACCTGCCATTGAGCTTCACATGGAAGGTGAATAGGAGGATTTATAGTTGTACACATCCTTAAAATGCAGCTTCAAATTTTTAACTACAGTATTTACAAAGCTACCATGAGAAGCCTGCTTGTATTTTCTCACATAAGTGTCAGATCCCAGTGGAGACTGTTAATAGGGAAGGCACTATTAACTGAGTAATCTCCTTTTCAGTGACACACAATCAGCAAACCTTCTGCTCACAGTGACCTTCACTCCCTATCATCGTTGGTAGGCAAACTAAGGCAAATTTTGTTACCCTTGGACGGAGCCAGTCCAGCTGTTCCCATTTCTAGTCTTAATTGTATGCATATTGCCTGCTCACAGTGGTGTTAATTTTCTCATTTAACTCCTAGCAAAGAAAGTAACTAAAGGTATGTCCAAAAATGTTGAACTCTTTCTTTAAAGCCACTATGGATCTGATTTGAAAATGTAGTGGTGTTAAAACGTTAATCTTCCCTTCAGATCACATAAACCAACACATTTGTCTTCACCTTTACTACCAGTTTAATATTCAATACATTTTTCTACTGCCCTTAAGACTACACTGGGAGTCTTCTATCTTGCATACCGCACCAGGTAATCATACTGGCTTGTCCTCCCTTTACATTCTCTGTTCTCTTAAACAGCACTAAGATGAAATGGACTAAGAGCTGATATCCATCAGGGGACGGGAACTACAGTGACTTTACTAGACACTGTGGGATCATTAGGGCCTTTAGACTTGATGGGATATTGTGTTTTTATGAGCTCTATGCAGTAATCCATTAATAGGGCTGACACACCATTAGGCTTTATTGATGTCCAATGTGTGGGCTCACATGAAAACACCATTATTTGTCATGATCAAAGTTTAACGCTGACACACGGTGATTTAATGGCGCCACAGGCTGCAGAGACCCCTGTCTTTAACCTTCAAGGACATCTGGGTTGATGAGATATACAAGTTGTACAGTTAAACTGACATAGCTTCAGTTTGGGGGTTATATCCTTCAGCTGGTTTCATGCATTATTCCACTTTTTCTTTTAATCTTTTTAGTGGAGCATGGAAAAGGAAATGTATTCTTTTTAACAATCAGGATACTTTATTTCTGTAGTGAACATGGATAAATTAGACTTCTTTTTTAAATACTACAAAACAGCACATTCTTACTCCTGCCTGGAGTACAGCCTCTGCCTTAAAAAAAATATTTTTCTCAGGTTTCTCATTACCGAAGCCTCATTTATTAAAGGAGGGTTCATCTCTTATTTGTTTAGCATTTTTGCAATGCTGAGTTAATACATATTTCACCGCGGTGCAGTATTCCAGCAGAACAACTTGCTTGTGCAGACTTTCTTCGTTGCCCTCTGGGGAAATCGAATATGTATTTGCCATTCTCTTAGGATTTCAAAAGGGTTTAGCAACATTAATAATTTCTCAAAAGAAGAAATGTTATTTTTTTTTTTGTTCATGTGTCCCAAGTAGTTATGCCAGATAAGCATTTGGATGAGTTTAGAAGTTTGAGTGGGAGAGGTTGAAAAAAAGGTAACGCGTTGCAGTTAAGAATTTATGATGGGTAACTGAGCCTAGTGTGGGGAACAGGAAACCGATCCGGGAAAGAAAATATATCCAAAGTATTTCTAATTATCAATGAAGGAAAACTAATTTATTGACCTTCAACAGGGATCTTTCCAAGATTTTGCCGTTATTCAGAGGAAAAGCAACATTCTTAAATGACATGTCATTGGCCAAAACGGTAAAAATAAAGGAAAAAAAACTTTGTTTTTGAATAATTTCATCTCAGACATGCCTGAATCAAATGACATATTTAGCATATATCACCTGCTCAGAAAACATAAATCACATGAATTCTGGCAATATGTCTTTCTTATTAGATTTTTTTTCTCCTTATATTGTTCCTGATCTAATCTGTTGTATCACATGAAAAGATAATCACAAAGAGGAAACCTGGTATCAATCACCTGCCTGTAGTTATGCCAGGTTGCTAAGGGCATCCAAATGACACTGAAGCATGCTGGGACCTGTATGCTCTGTTGTTGCTCTGTTTGGCTAAGCCCTGTTGGTCAGGGTTAACATTCAGACACCCTGATGACGAATGACAGTTACCTATTTTTACGGCTTGATGTAGATCCATCAGCTTCCTCCGGAGAGCCCTCCTCAGTGTCTCACTGCCCTTTGGAGGAGATTTTCCAGGTCACAGAGCCAAGGTGAAAAACAAAATAATGCACATGATTGCTCACACGTAACTGAGAAAACACACACTGACAGACATGCATGCTTGCAGACAAACTGTGTCACACACACTTCTACCTCTTTTCTACTGGACATATGTAAATGTCAGCGCCTCCCAAGAGATGTTCGCTAATGTCAGGACATGTGGCTGGCATGGACCTGGGCCACACGTACACTGTCCAGCTGTGTCGGGGACTGTCGGCCAAACCCTCCCCCCCCCCGTGTACCTCTCTCTGCCTCCACCCCCAGGAGGGAAACTAATTGTGAGCGATATTGATTGCCACGGCAGATCTGCGCTGTCCAGCGGGTAAATAAGATGGATGGAGTTGTCAGGTTGTCATCGGGCAAGGTTTTTTGACAGCATGCCTCAGGGCGTGTACAACACAGTCCAGGTTAACTGAAGCATGCACTGAGCAGTGAGGCAGTGCAGTGTTTCAGCTTTGACTTTGGACAGAGACACAGGGAATGAGAGGTGTCCTACTTTACAAGACAACTTACACACATAATTCATGAATGTTTTATTTATTATTGATGATAATTGTTTTTTAAAGTAATTAAAAAAACAACATTTTCTCACTTTAGTAGTATTTATGCAGATAGTTTTGGTTTAAATTTTGCTCCAATTTTGAGGTGTCTTTAATTTCAATTGTACTGCTCAAAGCATTGATAAATTATTATAATTGTTTTCAATAATTCCAGATAATGTGTCCCTGTTTCTGTGTGTTTTGAGAGCACTGCTTACATTACATGCAGGTTGTAAATGGTGGCACCATGACTTTAAACAAATTGTCACTTGCAAATTACCCATACATTTGTTAATTCCATGGCGCTCTCATATGCTTTGTACATCCGTTGCAACTATGCCGTTTATATTAATTAGTGAAATGTGTCACCTTGCATGTTGCCAACTTGGTGATATGAGCCCCTGGATAATTGTATAGTTCCAATAATAAATATTCACATATTTAGGTTCACAGGGACACTCTTTTCTCACACAAAGGGACTGAATGCATTAAACTACCTAAGGTAAATCAGACAAGATTACATCACAAGGGAAACTTCTGGGCCAACCCAACCTGATTTGGGTTCAGGTTTTGGATATTGAGATTGTCCTCCACCGAAACCCCCCCCGACATTAATCGACTTATATTAACGTTTACAGTGGCGGCGCCTTCTAGTGGCTGTACTAATTACAGAGCAAAGCAGAAAGTAAATAACGAAGTACAAGAGGGACAAATTCTGAATAAAGAAGCCGGTTGTGGTGATGGATGGGTAAACAAACACAGGACTTAATTTTTGTGCTTAAACCTTACCAAACGTTTTACAAAGTTAACCATGTGCTTAAAACTGTGACAGTTACATTTTCTGGTTTAGATATGAGGACGGAAAATACTCCTGTGGGTTGTATTTCCTTCCAGCGCTAGGGTAGATAATTTATACAACTCTCCTATGGGTGGTATTAGTGTGAATAAACTACCTATATCGTTGTGTAGTTTGGAGAATTTGTTGCAGGTACCCCTAACCAAATTAACCTGTAAGACCTCTCGTTCACATGGAGATCTACTAACCATTCACTTCTACCAAGTCTATGAAACCTTTGCACTTACTCTTTGTTCCTGTTGTAGCATTTTTGTTTCAAGGAGATCTTGTGAAGAAAATGAATAAATAAACTTATTGTTAGCATATTATAGTTTGGGTTAACGTGACTAAAGATATCCCAGATGCCCCAGTTTGACATTCATCTATCCATATTGTCACACACTTTTTAAAGAGAAGTTCATTGGTTACTTGGTTGTGGAAAGCCATGCATGCAATTGCACAATGTAACTATGGAAACCAAACTGCATCAATCTCATTTAAGCAAACAAAGCAGTGAAGACAAAACCTACCTGCTGTTACTTCTGTTGAAGTGTAAGGAAGTACTGCTGTATGCGTGACCATGAATTTGTACTGTATTAAAGTATCACTACATTAATAAATAATGTCAAGACAAGTATGTTGACTTTATTTACAGTTGTGTGGATCGATACATACATTACTGACTCCCATGTGTATAGGCCTTTTACTGCTATATTAGGATTCATAAGGTCCTCCAAAGGCAGAAGAGAGATCTGAATATGAAGCAGTGCCGTCAGTATTCTTATCCCTCCTCTGCTCACCAGACTTTCCAGATTGTGTGCAAACACTGCTTTGGGCGAGGATTGCTTTCTAAATGCTGTTGAGGATTTGAGATATTATAAAAGAAATGAATATAGAGGAACCAGAGATGCCTTACTTGACCTTAACTCTCCTAGTGAAAGCATCCTCTCACCCCAAGGCAGTTTTCCTGAATGATCCTGGGGATAATTTACATTTTGAGTAATGAGGTGAAGAAGGATTGAGAGGCACAACAATTAATGTGCTGCTTTCAAAAGTTTCAATTTTATGACTCATATACTATACTGATGGTATAGAGGAATAAATGATGACAGCTGCCCTCCAAGTAATGTGGTCAGTGCTTTATGACCTCAATTCTCTGTGACCAAACCAGTCATTTTCCAATAAGGCATCTCCATTTACTTATTCAGGGTAGATTAACTAAGCGTTTTGCTCTTTCAGGCAATATTCTGCTTCACATTGCTTTAGTTCCGCACAAATGCACGAGGGAGGGGCACTATGGCTGCAGTGTTCTACTGCTGTGTCAGATGGGTATGTGTCTTGCTTAATGTTATGGCTGAAGTTATGATCCCCAAATATTTCAACAAACTATTGTTTTGATACTACTTTTGTCATGATGGCTACAGCTTTATCATCATGATCATCTGTGTTCTCTTCATGCCTGACTGTTTATTTCTCATCCGTCATTTTACACCCTCCCTTTCTTTTCTGCCCACTAGTTGTCCTCTCACATGCACCTTTTTCAAGTTACCTGATTCCACAGCTGCCTGCACACCTGCTCCGCATTACCCAGTCAATCCAAGATTATAAAGCTAGGCAGCGTCTTTAGTTTTCTAACCCATTATGTGTTGAGCCTCACAGCCGTGGCATTTCATGTCAGCCTGGCTAGCTTGACATGTTTACATTTCCTCACTGGTTACTTGTTGTGAGGGGAAACCTTATTTTTTGCCAGGTGAAATGTACTTGTGTGGGGATTTGGCAAAAAGCAGAAAGGAATAGGAAATGGCATCGCTAAGGTTGTAAACATAACCTGCAGCAGCTAGCATGGCTAGCAGTCTAAAGACCATCTCTTGGCGTTCTTGCATTGACAGTAACCAATCAGTTCTCTACCTTCTCTGGTGCAGTTCTAAAACAAAAATATAAACATTTTTATTTTCCTGAATAAGTGATCAATCCCACGTTATTATGGAACCCATGCAACTTCCCGCTACTATTGGCCAGGCGTCCATGCTTACGCAAGACAACTGAACCCGATCCTCTCACCAATCTGCTATCCTAACCTTAACTACTCAAGGTCAATGCCTAACCTTAACATGTCTAGAAATTGTATAGGGTCCATAATAACGCACCACTGCCATTCAATCTCAAACCGAGTAGACATTGCACAGTGTGTCAAAGTTTAATCACATTAAAGGGGGCGGGTTAATTTGTTTCAGCCAGTTCCACATTGAAATGAATGAAGCAAAATGTGGACTAACTGCATCATATGGCTGTGATCAGACAGCACGTTTGCAGGTTGCAAAATGTAGGCGCCACGCACTGCCTTATTTGTTGAAGACGCCCACGTCTTTTTGTCATTTGTGTATTTTGTAAAAAAAAACAACACACAGTAACTAACTTGCAAGGACTTTTTGTTGGGAAATGTGATTTCAACCTAAAAATAGATCCTCTAATTTATTTTAATATGGATTTGTGTATGTTTACCACCTCAAATCCCACAACATTTGGTTCCTCTTGGGAAGAGCTCCTGTGGACCCTCTACTCCAATACCAAACTGTTAGTATGCCATGAAATAAATTTGATTGCCGATCAATGTTGCCAACCTCCTAACACAAACACACACACTGATCCCATGGGCAAGTAATGCGTGCTTTGCACCTCCAGCAACAAAAAATATGCCCTTCTCTTTACTCCTTGTGTCTTTATTCACTCATTGAGAATGTTAAAAACTGTACATTTACACATCAGGTTCACATTTGACCTTTTTAAACCTGCAATGGACAGAATTTAAGGACATGTAAAACAAAGAGGATGTTTGTGTTTTTTTGTTATGAACAAGCGCAGACAGTACTGCTGGGTAGCATTTCTCTGCCAAGCTGACATGTCCTCATATAACTGCATCTTGGAAGATGACTTGGAATTTGCATCTTCAGCCTTAATGGGCTCTTAGGAAGAAGGAAATTTTGTCTGCATCTCTGTAATGCAGCATTAATTTGCAGGTGTCTGGTAAATACTGCTGGTCCTGCCAGTAGGCACTATGAGTCATAGTGACTCAGTGATCACTGGTAATGGGAAGGCCGGAAGACAGCAAGCATTTATGTCAAGCCAGATAAAAATCAACACGAGTGTAGACTTTGCCTAGTTCATCATCTCGAAAATGTAACATGAAACAAGATATTTACATTTCTAACTTCACATCCCCACCAGCTCCTATTTTCTTCAAGTGGGTCCCACATTGCCTCGCTCCGCACAGCAGCAGCCCATTTAAAGCAGAATGCTTCATTCTGCCTCAACTATCATTGGTGGTGTGACAAAAAAATTGAAAGTCAACAGATTATGTTTACTTCCAGAACAGAGCTTATCAAAGCGTCATTAGGCCGCTGTGATGCTCCCTTTTATATTTGCAGCTAATGATCCGTGTAATATCTGTCCTTTCCCCCCGGATGTGCTGTTTTCCATCAAGGCAAGGCTATTTGGAATTGTGTGTGCGTGTGCGTTTGTGTGTGTGTGTGTGTGTGTGTGTGTGAGAGAGAGAGAGAGAGAGAGAGAGAGAGAGAGAGAGAGAGATCTATTTTTCAAATGATATGAATGACCCTTACAAACAACTAAACAATCTTGGGACACAAGGACTCAATCACTTTGCTTTGAACGGAGTAAAATACTCAGTCTTTCAAAAATTTCAATGTTTTTATTAAAACTTGGTGATCGTTTAATCTAAACATTGTAACAGAACATGCTTGGTTGGTATAATATCTTCTTCTACTTGCTGTTATTAAGTCTAAATAGTCAGGTGGAACCACAAAGGGCCTTTTTCACAGCACACATGTTCACTTCTCACAGTAGGAAAACTGGTGAAACACTAATGATGGCTCAGTTCCATTAAGTGTCACAGTAAACTATTCCAGTGAGCCAGGATGCACAATTCCAGGGCCAATTCTAAGTGAATTGCACCAATCATTAATGTTATTAAACACATTGGTACTTTTCGGATAATGAAATGTCAAAATGTCTACTTTGAAAAAGGTCTACGTATTTTTCTGTAAAGTGGAGACATACTAATTAAAATAACTTTACATTGCATCTTTTCAAGAGTGCCATAAAGTGCTTTACAACAGAAGTAAAAAACAACAGTTCATTAACTAATTCACCATAATCAACTTTTAAAGTTGTTAATATGTAAATGTAAATGGGCTGTATTTATATAGCGCTTTTCTAGTCTTGACAACTACTCAAAGCGCTTTTACATGGTACAGGAACCATTCATCATTCACTCACATTCATGTTTTCAGCACCTCCAAGTGCCCAAAAAGCTTAAGAAAAACATGTTCACACAGTGTAATCATACTAATTATTAGGATCAGACTGGTTTATTGTTTTTTTCGTGATCAGGCATGTCAATGCCCACAACTGATAAGATGGAGTTTCATTTCTGATCACAGCTACATCTGAACAGCCCCTAAAAGTATTTCATTCTTTTTAAATTGATCAAATTTATTGATTCTCCAAATTAGTGAAAAATTATTACCAGAGACTTGCGTAAAGCTTAAAAGCAGAACATACTTTTAGTGCTAATGGCAGTTACCAATGTTTACACACTTCACACCCTTTAGAAGAAAAATCCACCTGCCACAATTTCCCACGCAATTTAGGCATACATTGTGTGAAGAGATTTAGTTGTCACTCATTCATCAATGTTGCTGATTCCTTAATTTTTTCAGTTTGAGGCTTTGCCACTTCTAAACTGACCTTGACACACTTCCTTGATCTGTACCAACACACTGTTTCCATGACAGGAGCAGCTGCATGGTGGGCTCATGTATGTGCGGAGAGGTGGATTACCGTGACGGCAGGCTGTACATATGGCAGAGATCAAACAATTAACCTGGTAGTGATTGGCCCTGCCATAAGGGTGCAGTAATTAGAGCTAAGTGGCCCTGAGACCAGACTGGAGTAATAGGAACGCTCACTGCAGGGAAGAGTCAGACCCTCAACGTCTGTGCAAGTCTTTGTGACCTCAGCTTTCATACATCTTGACACTTTTCAAGCTCTCTAACAGTGTTGTTTGGTGCTCGTAAATTCATGTTTACTCTGTGTTTTTATTCAGTGTAAGATCAATAAACAACTGGACCTTTCTTCATTACTACAGTCATATTGTATGCTACCCTGCTGCTCAAATGCACATGGAATTATTGGCATAAATAGTTTGTGTATATGAATGTGTATG
This sequence comes from Percina caprodes, assembly GCA_013375575.1. Taxonomy (NCBI): domain Eukaryota; kingdom Metazoa; phylum Chordata; class Actinopteri; order Perciformes; family Percidae; genus Percina; species Percina caprodes. Next base: position 569,354 of record JABXJD010000017.1, on the reverse strand, counting down.
TATGTATGTATATGTATTTTTATATATATATATATATATATATATATATATATATGTGTGTATATACGTATATGTGTATCCATATGTATATGTATATATGTATATATATATGTACATCTGTATGTGTATGTATATATGTATGTATATCTATATATGTATGTATATGTATGTATATCCATATACGTATATGTATGTATATATGTATATATATATATGTGTATATATATATATATATGTATATGTGTATATATATATATATGTATATGTGTATATATGTATATATATATATATATATATATATATATATATATATATATATATGTATATATATATATGTATATATATATATATATGTATATATATATATGTATATATATGTATATATATATATACATATATATGTATATATATATATGTATATATATATATATATATATATGTATATATATATATATATATATATATATATATATATATATATATATATATATATATATATATATATATGTATATGTGTGTTTATATGATTTGCACGTATTTTCTTTCCTCGCAAATTGTCAAAGTGTCCCTGTGCTGATGTTACGAAAACAAATCCATCCTGCTCCCTTGCACTCTGAGAATAAAGTGATTCTTCATCTGATTCAGATATTGATCCTTTTTGTAGAAGGATACAAGTGTAGCTGCTTTGTTCGAAGTTCTGCATTAGAAAGTGAGTTAGTGAGTTGTTTAATCTTATCTAACCCCTGAGACTGTAATTGATGGAATTGTGCTCTTAAAATTAACAGTGAAAAAGATTCAAACCCATTTAGTGCTGCCTGAAAGCTGCTTACGATCAATCTGCCTTGGACTATGCTCTGTGCACTGGATTCCTCCATCTGCAACTGCACACGTTGGTACGTATTACAAGTGAAAGTAGCTGCAAAGTTTATAGCTGTCTCAACACACAAGACGTGTATACTATCTGGCCCGCTGTTGGCTGTCGTTAATATACTGTAATCTTTCACAGTGCTTATACTTCTCTATATACATGTTAATGTTTAATTATAATGATTACAAGGCTCATCTCTTTTCGTAATTAACTAACATCACATTGTCTATAGTGTTGGTGGCTGCCCTTATATTTTCTTTGTTGCATTTGGGACAACTTTCAACTTATTACAACACTCTTACTGTGTTTCTGTTTGAGTAAAAGGTTAGCTGTCATAGAGAGGGGGAGGTGGAATATTTTTTAAATATAGGGATAATGGTGCACATTTTCAGATAGACTCTCCTCAGAAGACATTCATAGTGTTCACATGAACTCGACCATCCAACAACCAATTCTGATGGTAGTATAGTATACCGGAAGCTTACATCCAATGCAGTTTACTGCAGAATGATGGGCATTGAGTTGGACAGACACAGGACAACAGTCTAACAACCAATAACCCAAATATTCAAGAAACAGATTTATTAACATAATTTGTCATATAACTTGCATTCAGCCCTGTTTATATAGTAGTTAGTAGCGATGCCACCTGAGCTCTGATTATTTACACCACAACAACAACATTTACTACATATTCTGTTCCCAAAGTTCAGGAAGGAATTTCCATCAAATCTGAGGCGTGTTTCGGTTGGCTGGATTGTCTTTGTGTTTTTCCTTACATCACTTTAAATTAGGCCATTATCATCTCAGCAAAATGTTTCAAGGTAATGATGAAAGTGCCTTGAATGGCACTTTCAAGGCAGCATCTATTCAAAAACACTTTTGTTGTGATGTAATGTTGACAGTTACTTCTTCTTTGAAAATTACAAATGAGTTTGAAGACTGAAGGCAGAGTGATTGAAAGGCAGATGGTTAATACTAAACAACATAATACATGAATGCACTGTGATGTAATGTTGTGTGAAATGATGCAAACAAAGAGCCAGACTTTGCACACTTTATTTATAAGTGTTAAAGTTTAGTTCCATATAATCTTATGTCATATTTTCCTACATTCATTGAAATGTTTGAAAATGTTACATTTTAATGAGATAATTTATTAGTTCTGGTGTTTGTTGGCAGCAAAAATTTTACATGTTGCTGTATATCACTTGTCTTGCTCTGTCCATAAAAGTGGGTAAATTATATTTCATATTTTTGCATTAATTAGACTGAATACAGTTTCAGTATCTGTCCACATAGATGGAGACCTTATTTTCATACAGCCAATCAAATCTTGCATGATGGTCACTTTGGTTTGACCCCCATGACCTTTCAGCAGGAAGTGCTCTAACTACCATCCCATAAATATTCAGGTGAGGGAGTTTTTATCGTAGCAACTGGAGCCTGAAAGAACCCACTGATTGTGTTTGGTACCACAATGAAATTGTGCTGCCAAATGGGATGCAAGGTCACTTTGGACCACCAAATATCAAGTGGGGGGAATTTGTCATGGTAGAGGAGGGAGTGCTTAAGGACACCAGCTGAGCTTAGGTGGGCACCATCTCATCTCATTGGTGTAGAGGAAATGATGCAATACCTCCCATTCCAAGGTCATCCCATGCTACAGTGATTCCCACAAACACTTTCCAGCATCAGAAATACTCTGCTGCATAGAGAGCTGGATGATTTCAGAGCCAAGCGGTGGCCATCTCTGGCTGTAATTCCATCATTTCGTGGTTGAAGGAAGTCATCTGTGGTAACATGGTCGGATGTTGGAAAATCACTCATCGCAATGTTAAATTACTTTCTACGTAAATTACTTTCTAACTGAACACAGCTTGTGTGTGTTTAACGTGTATACACTGAATTGCATCCTTCAAATTTCCACAGTAGAGGCTTTACTTACCTCAATCTCTTCTTAGTCTTACTGTTTTTGTCTTTGGTTACATAGCTCCCTCAATTAATCAGTAAGAAGGGTGTCACACTTTACAGTGTAATTAGCATAGTCTGGCATTGCCAGACCGTCCTCCATAGCGCAGCAAAAGAGGGTCTGGCTCTGGTTTATTAGCATTTCTTTAAACCAATCACAATTGCCTTGGGTGCCGCTAAGCCCAGACACAATGCAAAATAGCCGTCGGGTAGGAACTTTTGGTGGAACATATGTTCATTCAAAGGTTGTTTTAGTCGTGCAACAGAACACTTAGATTCGGCAGATAGCTTAGCTAACTGTCTGGATTTACCCTGCAGAGATCTGAGGAGCTGTTTACCATAGTCCTCGTGAATCGACCGGAGTTTAGAATGCCAACACAAAGAAAGCGGAAGGTGATGAACTTTCGGCCAAAAATAAGGGAAATCTGGGGGGATTACCGGCAGCACCAGAACAATCCCGGAAGTAGATTGTTTTTGATAGACTAGCATTAGCATACATGATGTATTTTAATCGCAAAGTGCAAAAATGCATTAAATGCACCCAGGATACAGTAAAGATCCAATTATTAGTAGTCTCTGAAGGTGGTGGTCAGTGATGCTTATGGCCACTTTAACAACGAAGAGTAAACCAATTTGTGTCCACTCAACGAATCAGAGCGACTTTAACATGGAGTTTTCACACCTCACAAGGCAGCATGCAGCCTGGATTAGCAGGGCACTGGAAGATGGGGATATAAGCAAGACCTGATGTTTATTGTCAATTTTAAAGGATGTAAATATTACGAGGACGTAATGTGCATGACAGCCAAGGGAACGAGAGATCAGAGTTCAGTGCTTAAGGCAGAGGTACATTTTAATGTGAGCTGTGAAGTGTCATAGATTCAGTAAACCTGTTGAGATGTCAGTTTGTCAGTCATTGAATTATTCTATCATAAAAGCTATAATGCTTCAGTTTTCTTTATCTTCTCTGTACCTACAGCAAATACTTCCAGATCTCAATTGTAATGTCATTTCATGAAGTGCTCATAAAATAAATCACATTTTCACCAGGAATCTGTGGGCAATCAGCAGCGGCATATGATTCAATTTTAGAGAATAATGCATTTTTTCTACTTACCTACACTGGGACGTTATGAATGGTTTTTGGAGATTGCCCGTATTCACTCAATGAGGGATTAGTAGTACGCTTATATTTCTTAAACATTTGCAACCTTTGGGGCCATAGAGGGAGAGATGTAAAGCAAAGATACTGTGTGATATGAAAAGGACAGCCGCGTGATGCTGTTTGTTATTTTTGGCGTTGGGAAAAATTTAATGATAATCTTTCAGCATATTGTAATTATTGTGGTCTGGGAGACAGCTAGAAAAACATTGATCAGTAAGCACAAAAAAGAAAGCTGGATGACCCCATTCACTTACTTTAACCATTACCACATTTTATTTACTTGCATAAACGTTACCACCAAACCGTTTTAACCTTCTAATAATGTTCTGGTCAAAAATGACCAATTTACACATTCCCTGTACCATAAATATGGCATTTTTTATCATATTGCCTCACGACCTCATGATATCCTTCACAAAAGGCATTGGAACACATAACATTCATTGTGACTACTTTCTTTGAATTTTGAGTGATTTATTCAACTTGGTCACATTTTTCGTTTACACCATAAGTAATGAAGGGGATTGAGTATCATTTTCATCCAGCAGATGAAAATCTCCATACTCAACGTCCTGTACACACACACACACACACACACACACACACACACACACACACACACACACACACACACACACACACACACACACACACACACACACACACACACAGTGTTTAAAGGTTAAGGTTTCTAGGTTGTCAACCTAATAACACTCTCTTCACCTTTTATTCCTATATTTAGTCCTCTGCTTTAACTTTTGATAGAAAATATCCTTTAAGTCTTGCCACCCTCTTTTTCTGCCTTTTCCAATCTCCACTTATCCTATCACACTTTGTCTACCCAGCCCTCCTCTTTTTTTTACTTGAGGTCCAACCTGAACTCACAGAATTCCGTGAAGTGAACACAGCCCCTTAACTCAAAATCTGTGGCAGTTTCACAGAATTGCTGAAAATTCTATGATGGGCCCACGGAATAATTCTGTGAAATGAACACGGCCCCTTAAGTTAAGAAAAAGGTTGTGGGCGGGCGGGATAGAAACAGGTTGGGTTTAGGAAAAGAAGAACGGGTTGGATTTAGGAATAGTGACAAACGTGGGACACGATCTCTGGTCTCCTGGGTGAAAGTCCTGTGTTGTATGACCCATCCACCACCCCACCGCAAATTGTCGGCCTTTCATACTACTCGCCACCATTAGCGCTCTTAATGCCACGTCATCTTCTTGTTGACTTTACTTTGGCATTGTTTTCAGTGGTGGCCACACAGACTTTTCACACATTTCGTGCCACCACCACATAATGCGCTGGTAACAGTTTGTGATAATTTCACAGAATTCTGTGAGACCAGGCTCTGAGGTCTTGAGTGGTGGTTTTGTTATCTTCTAATCTCTCATTCCTTTTGAGTCAATGTTTACTGACAGCTAAAAAGCAACTCCCATGTGGATCAGTCTCTCACAGGTAATGGTTCAACTGTTGGACTTGTCACTGGTTCCTATTACTTCAAAGAATGACCTGAGAGATTTATGTCAACTCTGCAGCTGATGCAGGTTTAAAGCCATATCGAGAGAGCCAGCTGGCTGCTTTAGCCTGCAAATAAACCTAACTACTGGTGGGAAGCAGTGTGAGAGGCAAGAGAGCTGGCACGCGAAGGCCTTCTCGAGCTCTATGCTGTTTTGTCATTTATCACAACTTAACGACTTTAGTTTTAATGTTATTGCCTTCTGGAGATGAGAGTTTCCTCTATCACTCAGGATATCCATCAACAAAGTGACGTTGATTGCTGTCATATAATTTTGTATAAAGCAATCTTGATTCATGACTGTCTTTAAGAGAGATTGGTATGAGTGATCACCTTTTTTTGGGACTTTCAGAAATAGTGTCTAAAAAGCAGTTAGATACTTTCTGTGGTCTCAAGTGAAAACACTGCATCTCCATGTGAACATTAATTGGAATAAATACAAAACGTTTTTTTAGTAGCAGCCTCACATACACATGTTTTGAACTTAAAGTATTATGCATGAGCAATGTAAAACTCGACAAATTGAAATTTTTGACACATAGATTCTACTGAGTTCATCCTTAGTCCTTAGAAATAGCAGTTTGTCTAAAACAATTCCAAGATCCACTTATATGTGTGTGTGTGTGTGTGTGTGTGTGTGTGTGTGTGTATATATACATGATGCTGTTTTTAACTAAAAAGATCTGATACTGTTTAGTGCCTGCCCAGCTCCAAACGGACAACAAATCAAAGTTAGCAACAAGCTTTTGAAGACACCTAGCAATATTTGGCACCTCACTCTCACATCTCTCCATTAGTACATGTATAGGTACTGAGGATGTGTGTGTAATTCAGGCCTGTGTGCAATGTGTGTAATAACAACAGTGTAAATTGAAATTTCCCCATGTAGGATTACTAAAGTATACATTATTATTATTATTATTATTATTATTATTATTATTATTATTATTATTATTATTATTATTTTTATTTTTTTTTTTTACTTGAAAGTATCTACATCTAAATAGGTATCTACATAAGTGATGTGACACTGTCATGACCCTAACCATAACTTGTCATGACAAAACCAAATGACACTTACTAAAAGAAGTATTATGTCATAAACGTTTCAGACTTTTTTTATAATGTTTATGATACGTTCATGACAGTGTCATGTCAATACACTGTCATGCGGTCAATACCAAAACTGAGCAAAAAGGAGAGTGAACATTGGTTCTATTTGTCAGTTGGAAAGAAAGATTGACTCCAAAGGAATAATTATGTGGGTCTCTGTCTGTTGGAGTGTGAAAAAACAAAAGTGTGACTTGCATCTGCCAAATACATGTAATGTTACATATGCCATTACAACTTTGGTGATAATATGTCAGTGTTTTTTAAGCCTACCATCAAGTGGCAAACAAAAAAAGATTAAGTTCAGCTCAATGGCAATGGTTGGTCAATCCCGAAAGAAGTGTGTGTGTGTGTGTGTGTGGTCATAAGGACGACCTGTCAGGGAAATTAAAAAAACTGCTGAGGTTCAGTACAAATAGTATGTAATCCTAACAATACCTGAACCACTGAATTTTCTATGCACAATAAGATGAACCTTAATGTTCAGTATGACCCTAAATGAGCCATTAAAGGAGAATATGATCTAGTGTTAACAAATTCTGTCTTATTTTGGTGATATGTTGAGGAAAAGGGAAGTAAAGGTAGCATTAGTGTTCCCTCATAATGTAATGTTGGAAGTATGATTATATTTGTACATAACTTTCTCTAAAAGAAATGCTCCCTCCCATTATTCTTCCCTGTCTCTTCCAGGACAATGTGAGAGTAATAACACATATTTTTATCACTGCCTCCACAAAATGTGCTTTAGTTCTATTTAGAAAGGATCATTTTTACTCCACAGCATCTGCATTTTTTTCCACCTCTCAAGCATGTATCTTTTATTTGACATAGTGCACTGCATTCTGCAGCACATGGTATACACCAATACCACAGCACTGATCTAAAGGGAAGACGAGTGGTGGAAAAACCTCTCACACAAGGCTTTTTCCAATCTTCAATAAAGCCCAAATAACCTGTGTTAGATTTAAAGAGCGTCGCCTCTGTTGCTCGCTGCTCCTCTTTACTCCCCAGATACAGAAAAGAAGTGAGACATGTAGCTGAAGTACAGGCACTGTCACCTACCCACCCGTCTAACTCTTGATTGGATGATACACTTCCAATGATATAGGGTGACACAACGCAATGGATGGCTTCTCATCTGTCTCTTCAGTGTGAATACACTGCAGTTGGTTTCTGGAGGGTCGGTAGTGTGAGTGCTTGTGTGTGGGAGGGGTTAGGGTGGGGATCTGTGTATAGTCATGCATGCTTGCATAGATTTAAGGTTGACTGTTTTTCAGGTTTTAAAAGGGGAGAAAACCAAAAGCAAACAAACAAGGTGCTGATATTCTGGTATAGAAAGTGAACAGAAAATTAGAAGAAGATGCAATTTAGATGCTGATTATGCTCCAGAGTTCTGCTAACATAGATAACATGAGACAAAGAATCAAAAAAAGGTGTAGAACTGAAATTTATCCTGGACCTTTTGCACATTTTTTACTTTCTTTTAATACCATTTTCACCCATTTTAGATCATTAAAAGGAAAATTTAAATTACATTTTAAAACATCAGTAACATTTTACTTTAAGTCCCCCTGCTTAGAATTTAAACACAGTATATAAACATTGAATAGATTGTTTGTAACACATGTGATGTAGTTGTACTGTCTGTAAGAAGATTTGTGTTTATAAGTGCATTTGACAACAACTATAACTCTTGCTTGTACCCATAAGTGGCTGCTTATAAACTGATAATTAATGAAAATAAAGGAAAATGAGTGAATGACAAAGTAGTAATGATATAAAACATGTCTTCATAGGAGAAGTTATAGCTTAAAACTACTCTACATTTAGAAATGCCTTACATTTGCTTACAACTACATTATAATGTCTGAACCGTCTGAAATCCTGTCAGGAGTAATAATCCAAATGATCAGAGATTCAGTGCAGCTGATACCAATGGACAGGGTGTGTATGCAAATAGGCATATGTGTGTATGTGAGGAAGATGTCAAAGAGACAGCACGCATCAAATTCAAACCAAGCACTTTTTGGTGACAAGGTTGATTACGTTACTGTTGATTATCTGTCCATCATTGTATAGAGCCCGCCTTGACTTGATTTGATTGGTCCAAACACCTCTGGTTCGAGCATAGTTGCTCCACAACGGATCAAGTCCAGGCCAAACTTCCCAATCTCAGATGTTGTGGGCGGGGCTACGTTCGGCTGGTATCCAGGCTATAAATAATCCATAACCTAAGTTTTTATAAGCTTCCAAGCCGAAACACTGAGCTTTTGTGAGGAGGGACATAAGGAATCAGTAGGAAGAACGGGACGACTGTGGAATCCTGACGCTAAGCTAACGTAATGTCTGACGTTACATGTTTTAGCTTAATTTACAGACAGTTAGGCTAAGAACTGACATTTGGATATTTGAGTTGGTAATGCTTGCTGCAAACATAACACAGTCCCTCCAGGATTTCGTGGCTTTTTTTTTTAGATTGTTGTGGCCCAAAATGCCTGATGTTGCGGGAGCTTTAGTAAAAAATTGCAATAAAAGTTGCAATGTTTTTTGTATGTTTGTTCCAATGAAGTTGCGGGAGACAGAGAAAGTTGCACAAAGATTGGGATTTTTTTTTTTGTATAGTTCTTTAAAAATAAAAAGGAAACCTGTATTGAGAATAAAATTACTCTACGCTGAGTTTTCTAAGTAACCTTACCAATAAGGCTGAGGATGCTGCAAATGAAAATGGCTGGTGGATTTAAGACAAAAAATAATAATTTATTGAATTAATCAAATTTGAACATGTCTGTCAGTAGCTTGTTGATTACATTGTTAATTAATTTCCTATCCTTTGATTAAGGACTTATTTGACTTTAATTTATCATTGCAATAACGAGTCTTCATATCAGAAAACAAGGAAATTAATTTGGCAACGTACGTGTGACGTCAACCCATTCTCACTCCCGCTTGATCATTAACTCTCAGTCACATACTGATACAAAGTCTGGCACCTGGGACTGCTGGGATTGGTTGAAGTCGCGGGAAACTCCGGTTATTGGTCAAATTTGCAGAAAAGTTGCGGTGATTTGTAAAAATTGCGCCTTGCACCAAACTCGCAGTGATTGGTTGAATTTGAGTGAATTGGTGCGATCGCAACATTGCAAAATCCTGGAGGGACATCAGACATATTGTTAACTTAGTGTCAGGATCCCACAGTCTCCCCATTCTTCCTGCTGATTCCTCACACCTGTATCCCCTTTTGTCTTCATAAAAGCTCAGTTATTTGGGTTGGCAGCTTCTAAAAAAACTTAAGTTATGGGTGCTTTACATTGTTGGTAGTGAATATCATCACACAGCAGCTTTTAGGCATTTATCTCATGTTTGCTAGCAGATGAAATTTTCGAGGAGGCACCCTTCTCGCAATACAAGGTAATGAGTTCTTTTCTCCTCTGATTTTCTCTATCTGCCTTTCAGGTCAGAGCAACAAAAGTCTGCCCACCAGGAATGGTAATTTTCAGAAAACGACCAATCACTGCTATTTGATTAAATCCTTCATTTTACAGCACAGTGGATAATACTCTGGCTGCACACCTGTTTCTCCCTTCTAATGGACTGACCGTTCTAATATGAGTTAGAGTGCTGATCCTTTCCTAAATTAACCTATTAAATGTGCTTCATTAATGAAGGGAGGGATATAAATGAAGTGCAGGGATAAGCGATTAAAGAAGGGATTTTTCATGTAATGGATTTTATAAAAGATGGCGTGAATCTTCTTTCATCAGGTATTTTTTCCATTTTTCCATTTAGTTTGAGGTTCAGAAGCTCAAGGACATTTTTGACAGGATACCTGCAGTTGATGGATATGAAAGGATAGATTTACTGATCGCTGCAGGGACTCAACGTGTCAACATAAAGTTAATGGTAGGGACTCTTTAGCTGCACATCAATTTCTAAAATGTTGCACCCAAAGTGAATCCTGAGATTATCAGAAGTCAAAGTTAAATGATCATCATAAACAGTTCCAGGGTGTGTGGTGCTTCTTCGGGTGTTAACTATGTATATCACGTCAAGCAGCAAGCATGATAGATGAGACGGGACAGACATTGTGACATTATATCCATACGTGACGGGTGAAAGTGCTGAAGACCAAGGATAGCAGAGCTGCGACTCACACATAACCTTGTTCAAAAATTCAAGACGAGAAGAGAAACACAAACAAGTACATGTGCGAGTGGGGGACACAAAGGCATGATGTAAATTTGCACATACTCTCTGTCTCTTTCTCGCTTTCTATGTCATTCAATCTTCTGCTTCTTTCATGGAGATTTGTCTTTGTTCCTGAAATAGCGACAGAGAACAGACAACACGGGGCAACCAAAATCTCAGAAACTGACAGAGATGATGACATCGGACTTGTTTACCTGCACAAAATATTCCGGATAAAAGCACATATCTATTAAGGTGATGTTCAAAATGAGTTGTTTATGTGCTTCTTCCTGTCCTAATCACAAACAACACCAACGTATAACCAGATTATTCATTATTCAGATAATTATTTCAAGTACTTACGCACATAACGAAAGCATAAGCAGTACAACATGTGTCAAGCTTCCATATCTTGTTTTAAATTTCCATATTCCATTTATGTAAAAAAGATGTGCCATTTACATGCAACTGTTAATGGTTACATTTGTTCCTTGTTGGATAAAGTATCTAACTATATTCAGAACAGTGTTATACCTCTCCCTGCCATAAGTATGAAACCCTGAATTTATAGCAGTTTATAAGGTGGCCAGCTCATTTTAAGTACTATTACTCAATGTAATACTCAACCTGCAAAAAAAAAGAAAGAGACTCTCTTTGAGCAGCTGATCAGCTAAGATCTTAGAATGAAAGCAATGTTTGCTAGCTACTTAGCGCAATGACTCAATCCCTGGCTAGTCATCTTATTGGCTAATTTGGTCACATTTAAATTTTCTAACGATAATTTTGGCTTTTATATCGCAGCAACCTCTTTAAATCCCACAACTGTCAGCTGCTAGCCAGCGACTACCCATTTGCCCAGTGTATTTGCGTTGTCAAGAAACAAGGATGCAGGTGCCATTATTCTTTTCCCTGTGGCCAGGTCTGTGTGACAAAACCAGCCAATTGCCAACATTCTAAATATGCCCTTGCCAAACTATATACACTGCTTTTAAAGTCTAACAGCATTGCTAGCATTACCAAATGTCTTGTTATATAGAAGTAATAATAGTAAGCAGACATGGCAACACTGATTCCCTTTACAGTAAGTAAGTGAGGGATGTCTTTTGGAATTCCAAGCAAACCAGATGACAGCAAACTGTTTTTATGCATCTGTTATTGTGTCCAATTTACACTCTTTAACTCTTATTGATTCAACCTCCAAAGCCCAAGTCCCTCCAGGTGTAAACCCTGTTTTATGATCAACAAATGTCTACCTAGGTGGTGTTTGATTGTGGCACCACACTGAATTGAATGTCATTTGGTACTTTTTGATTAGATTTTGGTGCACAAGTGAATGCAGAACAGTTGTTTTTCATTTTAGCATATTAATTATACTTAGGAGGGTGACTGAACCCAATCCCTCTGTTCCAAGCTAACTCTCAGTTAACCATAATGACAAAGATTCACATCTACAATATTGATCGGGCTCATGCTTTGGCAGGGTCACCAGTCATTTATAATCCCTCTCCCCAGCTGCTCCTGATCGCTCGCTCCTCTCGGTTAAATAGTTCGGGTTTCTCCACAATCTGAGGGCAAAATGTAAATAGTAGGCTATTGTGACTGCAGTTAAAGGGTTTTATTTGCATATATATTACAAAGAAAAGATAAAATAGTAGAACTGCTACATTCTGCAATGGATGATGGAAAGAATTTAGGAGAGTCAACATGTGTGTGTAGGAGTGAAAGAACATAATATCCACTTCCTCTTTATTCTGTTTTTAATTTGAAGTTTGATGTGCAAATCAGAGTGAAAATTGGGAAATGATGGTTTACTATCTTAGGAGCAGAATGTATTATACCTATTAAGCGCTAGAGTTTTGTCTGCCTATTTGCAAAAAACACCGGCCACTATTAATCACACATTACAATTAAATTCACACTGTTCCTAACACCATATAATCTTGTTGTGTCAGAGATTGTTTTACATTACCTACAGGCTTCTTGTGTATATGAAAATGAGCATTTTAAGTTACTGTACTACTGTATTTGCTCTTATTAAAAATGTGCCTTTTATAAGACAATCAGCTACAGTATCTACTTAAAAGAATGTGCTAATATTTTCATTATCTAACAAATCATGATCTGGGTTTGTTTTAGGAATGTTTTGGCTTTAAGCTGGCCCTGATCTTTGCAGTAGAATGAATAATGTATTATAGTAATATAATATTAAAACAGGATACACTTTTGTTATCAGTCATGATCAATCAAAAGCTCCCTAAACTTTAAACTTAGGAATTAAGACACAAATAGGCAACACATTACTTCAAAGCATGCAAAACCTGTTGCCTGTAAGGAATTTATTTTAGAACTGTATTGATTTCTTTCTGTTACGTGTGACACTAAAGTTGAACCCAAGTGCAGACAACAACGCAGAGCCAAATTACAGTTTAAGAGGTTTATTCCAAATGTCGAAGTTCGGAACTGCAACAGGGAAAAAAACAAAGTCCAAATTCAATGGATATCCAGAGTACAGAGCAGTACCGTGTTTCTCAGTGTCCAATAGTCCAGAGATCCAATGTAGAGATCAGGAATGGTGGCAGCAGGAGTCAGGTTCACAGAACTGTGGCAGAAAGAGAACAATCAGGGTTAGCAAAAACACAAAAGCTAAATACAACTGGTAGAGTCAGCAGCAAGACTAACATGGTCGTCTTGACTATGATCTGATGAAGAGTGGTAGGTTGACCGAGTATTTGAAGCCGAGGTGATGATCTGCAGCTGGAACCCTGACTCCTGCACACCAGGCTTCACTCCTGCATTTAAGGACAGACAGAGGGGAGGGGTAGAACAGAGACAGAGAGTTACCAGCAGCAGCCATAGCAGCAGCAGGCCTAACACTTTCAAGGCTTTGCATGTTATCTGTCTGTCTATCTGCCTCATGGCCTTTCTTAATTGTAATCCTTATTGTACTGTCGGCTCTTTATTCTGTTTGTTTGAGCCTGGGACAGGGATTATTCATTTCATAGCTCTCTACTACATTGATCATTAATTAATTTTTACTTTCCCTACTGACTCCTTGATTTTGAAAGCTACAACTCTCTGTGCAATCCACAAATTAGTCACTTTAAGGCTTAGATACCTCCCATGGTTTCTCTCCTCCCGTTCAGTACATGCTGCAATTATGAATGAAGCATATTTGATTAGTTAAATAATTAAGAGTTCATAGCTCACAGTTACACCGACACCGATTTGAACAAGTCAGTAGTGTGCTGTGTGTTCTGTTCAGAGCTCATTAGGACTGATCTTGATCTGACACAACCCCAAAGAAGTCCCTGACTGAAAGACTGCGAGGCCACCAGTGACAGTTAGCTTTTCATCTGCTGGTTGTAAGTTTACATTTCATGTTTCTTCACTGAACAAAAATGGTCATATCCAGTGATTTTTGGGCTTGCATCAGTGACAATATGAAACAATACATAGTGCCCTTTTTTTAAAGGTGCCCTGCCACACAAAACCATTTTACTTGCATTATTTTTTTAAATATGTTAGGTCCATATATGTTTGTGTTATGTTCTGAATGTGAAAAGGAACTGCTACCTCCTCTGTCAGCTCTAGCCACTGAAATCAGGCAAATTACAAAAGCTGGTCAGTCTGATGTCATGTTGCCTGAGCTCACTAATATTCATGATCTCGCCCAGTTGTGCAGGGTAAAGGATTCTAATATCCAGGCTCTCATTGGCTAGCTGTTAGCCAATCAGAGCCAAGCAGCTTAGCATTGAATATTAATGAAAACTGGCACAAATCAGGAAGACTTAGCTCGATTTGTGCCAGTTTTCATTAATATTCAATGCTAAGCTGCTGGCTTTCTATACCACACTAGAATGGCTTGAAACAAGACATCCAAGGCATGTTTTCTCCAGAAAAAGGTTACAGAGTCCATGGTAGAACTTCAGACATTACCACAAATTAATGAAATACATGTGGCAAGGCACCTTTAAAAGTAATGGGTATCTTAGACCTTTATTTGACAGGAAAGACAGTAAATGGGAGAGAGGATTGGAATCAAACTAGAGGCCGCTGCAGTAAGGACTGAGCCTTTTATACATTGGGCTCACGCTCAACAAAATGCTCTCTCTAAATAAAATTGAAAACAAACATGCTCCTCATACTTGAATGTATGACTTGGTATTTGTATGACTTCTGATACCTACATGTGATTAGAGAAAACATTAGTTTTTGTAGCAATGGAGCAAGTCTGCCAATTGTAACACAATGAATTGGATGAAAAAACATAAGAATACATACCGTACCGTACATTCATTTAGAAGTGTAGACACAAGCCATATTGGCACACAAACACACATAAGCTCACGTTTAAGCATCTATAAGATTATAAAAGACACACACAGTTACAATATAACCCAAAGTTTTGAATTGCACTCGTACAAAAGAAGCTCATGTGAAATCATGTTTTCATGTGACAAGTGAGAAATGTCCAAAAACACATTTCCACACTGCATTTATGTATCTATACATGTGAACCTTGACCTTAGAAACAGCTATGGATAAAACCACAAGTTCCCCTCAAGGTGGTAGCTGTTCTGAAGCAGAATGTTGAAAGAATTTAAAAATGCTATGGTCATGCCTTTTTGGAACGACTCATAGCAACATTTTCTGATCTGACAACCTTGCTTGGCCTTCCTAAACCGTTATCTGAAAAATACGTTGTGATGTGTTATGGTCTGACAGTGCTAGGGTTAAGGTTTGGTGAGGTTTACGTTTGTATGTCTATAATTTGGGTTTTCATCTTCTACCATGCTCTTCCCTTAGTGTCTGAGATTATGATCTCACTTTTTATGTGACAAATCCTCTCAGGCAGATCGTCCCTGTCTGGGAATTACGCTGCTAAATGACGGGAACGCAGTCAGACGCCACTGGGACTCATAATCCTTATAGTGACCCTGTTATTTCAGCTATCCACAAGGACTGTGGTGCTTTTTTACTGGGAAATCCATTTATTAGTCAATGTTAGTTTGGGATTTTTTACGCCATATTATGTTCTTAAGTTCTTAAATTCTGTTTCTGTAATCATATTCCAGTAACCAATGCATGAATTAATCTATTATGGTTGGGGTCCAGCTGGCCGTGAGTTGTCTGTTACTATTATACTATTTTTCTGGCTTTTCTGTTGTCCTGCCCTGTGTTTTCTGCTGTTTGGTTTCTCCCTTTCTCTTGCCAAAGCCAGCTGACTACACACACCTCACGATCATCAACAATCTACCGCTCCCGCTGCTTACACCTGCCTGTTATCAACCATCACCAACAGTGTATCTATACCGGCTCTCCATCCACTCTTCGCTTTATCGCTGCTACTGTCACACTGGTGAACCTAGCCTTCTTGACACTTCTCGTCTCCTTATGTTTTTTCATGTACATGCCTCTTTTGTTTCCTCCCTTTGCAGTGTCATCTCCACAACTGTTCCTGCCTCCGGTCAGCTGGCTCTCCTCCCGGTCCTCCAGTGCACCTTCCACTTCCTCTGCTTTGCCATTTTCGGAACCCATGCATTTCGGTCGGGCACGATTGTCCCCAGTGGAACGTGAGCGTCGCCTCCTGGTTGGCATTTGTCTGTATTGTGGTAGACCCGGTCACTTTCTTGCCGCCTGTCCCATCCGGCCAAAAGAGTCGGCTTGCCAATAGCACTGTCTATAAGTCCCTCTCCAGGGCCACCACGTTCACTAAGCTCGACCTAAGGAATGCTTATCACCTGGTTTGGATTTGGGAGGGGGACGAGTGGAAGACTGCATTCAACACCCTGTTAGGTCACTACGAGTACCTCGTTATGCCTTTTGGCCTTACTAATGCCCCTGCAGTCTTCCAGGCCCTAGTTAATGACGTCCTCCGCGACTACCTACATTGGTTCGTTTTCGTATACCTAGACAATATCCTGATCTTCTCCCGTGACCCGGTCCAACACACTGAACATGTCTGGTTGGTGCTGCAGCGGCTCCTGGAGAACAGGCTTTTCGTCAAAGCTGAAAAATTTGAGTTTAGAGTCCCGTCTGTACAGTTCTTGGGTTTTATCATTGATTGAGGGGGGCTAATTTCTACCGGTTTATTCACAACTACAACTCTATAGCCGCCCCAGTCACCCATCTTACCTCCCCTGCGGTTACCTCTGTCTGGTCTCTAGAGGCCGCTGCAGCCTTCACACTCCCCAAATCCAGGTTCACATCTGCCCCCGTCCTCACTAACCCTGACCCATCCCTCCAGTTTGTGATGGAGGTGGATGCCTCGGATTCGGGCGTGGGAGCCACCTTGTCCCAGCGCTCCCCCTCGGAGCAGAAACTCCACCCTTGTGCTTTCTTTTTCCGAAGTCTCACCCCCACTGAACGCAACTACAGCATGGGAGACCGGGAGCTGCTAGCCATTAAGCTGGCCTTGGAGAAGTGTAGGCTCTTGTTGGAGGGCTCCCAACAGCCTTTCCTTGTCTGGACGGACAACAAGAACCTCTCATATACTCACACAGCCCAGAGACTCAACTCCCGCCAGGCTAGGTGGGCCCTGTTTTTCAGCCGGTTTAATTTCACCCTGTCATATCGTCCTGGATCCCGTAACACCAAGCCCCCACGTCTTCACTCCGACCCTGGTACCAGTCCCCCTAATCACCTCTATGTTCCTCCTTGCGTCTGCTCCCAGGTCCTCCAGTGGGCGCACCACCTCCAGATTTAGCTGCCACCCCGGCATAGCCAGAACACTGTTCCTGCTGCGCCAACGGTTCTTGTGGTCCTCTGCGGAGAAGGATTTCTGGGAATTTTGGCTGCCTGCGAGGTGTGCTCACACGGGAAACCTTTCCATCAACCTCCCGCCAGTCTGTTACGCCATCTCCAGGTCCCTGGTCAGCCCTGGTCCCACATTGCCTTGGACTTTGTTACCAGTCTGCCTAACTCCCAAGGCAAAACTATTACACTATTACATATTTGGTTCTCCAAATATGCCCACTTCATTCCCCGGCCTAAACTGCCCACCTCTATGGAAGCTGCCAAACTTCTGCTCCATCATGTGTTTCATCTCCACGGGATTCCCCAGGAAATCGTCTCCGACCAGGGACCCCAGTTCACATCTCGAGTCTGGAAATCCTTCTGCCAAGCCTTCGGCCCTACGGTCAGCCTTTCCTCCAGCTACCGTCCACAGGCCAACAGACAGACTGAGCGGGCCAACCAGGATCTGGGGGCAGCTCTCAGGTGTGTGGCGTACCGTGTCCCGTCCACGTGGAGTAGTTCTCCCCGGCCTCTGTTTCCTGGCTTCCCGGTCCTCGCATTCCACCTTCCCAATCTCCTTTTTCCTTCCAATAAATCCTTTTCCCTGGGCCGTGCGTTTGAGTCCTCCTCTCTTGGCATAACAGAATCAATGAATTGTGCGTTCAGTTTGATTCCTGATGATGATGATGATGATGATAAAGAGCACAATGTTGCTGATGATGAAGCATATTTAGGTTTTAGCAAAAAGTCTATTCAGAAGCAAGTACAGTGCAATGCATTTATGTTAGAGGGACATTGTGGTTACATGGTACTTGGCTCAGACTTGTAGGCCACTGTAATCCCCCCCTTTGGTATTTTTTATACAACCAGTTCAGGCAAGGCAGATGAAACTGAGCAAAATCTGCCCGATTTTCATTAAATAGGTGGCAATTAATGGGTTTAGAAATGTTGAGATTGGGCGCCTAGGTAGCTCACCTGGTAGAGCAGGCACCCACCTACGGAGGCTCAGGGCCAGATGTACATACATTTGCGAATGTAACATTATCAGCGCCATGGCCAACCCGCAGAAAGTGCCCGCTGTGATACATCAGCTTATGTTGTATTTACCAAACCTGCAGTTCATCGGGTAATCAGCGCCTTTCTCCGCCTATTATACCGGAAATTTAAAAGCGCAATTGAATGGCCGATGTCAAAGAAATCCTGCTTGATGCGTGTTATTTTGGCATTACTGGTGGGGAAATGTATGCGCTGTAGCAAAGTGTTAAATACTTGTGATAGACTGCAATATTCCCACTGCTGATGCTATGACTGTTTGAAATGATCCCAATGCCAATATTGTATGTTTTTATGTAATGTAGTGAGGTGTTTAACAACTGCTGGAATGGAATGTGAACGCTGAGTTGGACCTTCAAGGACCTTTGCTTTCTTCCATTTACAGCCATATTGCATGGCTGCTTAATCTGTAACGCTTAATATTGAACTGAAAAAGTGTGTTCCTTGTGGCAAAAATCCTTTCAGTTTGTCTCCTTGGTCTTCATCTTGCTTGGATTACTGCTGCCATTTCACCGGGAGGCATATGCAATGATACCCGCTTATGGCTGGTTTACACTGGTTGTCACAGGAGACATACCACAGAATACATTATTGGGCACACTTTACGCTTCCCCTCCCATCTCTTTATGGGAAACTCCCACTATCCCCTTCACCCTCCCATGAATGCATATGTATGACACGAAAAAGCGCAATTTGCCATATTGTGTTAGTCTTTACTTCTGTTTGCTTCTGTTTGCATGTGTGATTGGTCCCCTGTCTTGTGTCTGTCTGTGTGTGTGTCTGTTTAAGTATGTGTTTGTGAATGTCTGTTTCAGCATGTATTATTTGTAAGCTGTGGACGTCCCTCTTTCTTTCCCCTCCTGTCTTTCCTCTCTGTATGTTTGGGCCCAGGGACAGGTGTTTGTGTTCCAATGTTTTTTTAATTTGTAAAATGAAAAAAAAAAAAACATTTGATCACAAAAAAATACAAGTGCCCTTACCCAACATTGCTTAGAGCACCTTTAAGTGTCATAAAAAAATAATACATGCACATTGACCACTTACTCTTTTTACTAAAGCAAAACCTAGTAAATAAATGTGCCAAACTTGAAAAAGAAGACTTTAGAAGAGTTAGAAGAGTATCTAGCTACACGGTATTGTGACTGATAGACCAGTGTGAGACATTTTATTTCATACCTGATATTACAGTTTTTTCTACGGGAAAGTATGACTCTTGCTAAAAAATAAATAAAAAAATAAATAAAGTAATATACACACTTTTATGTTCTGTCATACAATGCAGAAGAATGTCTGAGGTGGATATTTGCCTGGAAACAAAAGTGACACATGACGATGCATAGTGACGGAGAGAGACATTGAGGTTATAACTCACTTTGGATAAGGACTGTGTTTGAGATGTATTACTGCAAAGCTGTCTAGGTGATCCATAAATGTGTTTGAGGTGCATATTCAGGCTTGCAGGCTCACATCACTCTGAGAGCCGGTCAGCAGCTGAAGAATTGCAGGCTGCTTTAGGGACTGTATGTTGAGGTGGTTGGGGAGGCTGAACCTTGTCTTTTACTTTTTTAAAGAGTTTTTTTGGAGGAAGGGGGACTCTCAAAAAATAACAGCATTGAGGTTGCAATAATCTGTGTGCCATTAAACAAAAAAAAAATATTTTCACATAACGGCTAAATCGCACATTAGAAGTAGAATTAGCAATGGCAAATGCAGGCATAACAAAGTTGTGCCAAAGCCGTACTAAACATTCAAAACATAATGCAAGCCAGTAACACACGTTTAATATGACTTAATTCTGTTTGAACCAGTTACACACTGCTGTTGCTAATTTAAAAAACTTTTAGTAATTCTACTTCTTAGTGATTAGAGTACTGTAAATGAAGTACACAAAGAAAGTGCAAATATACAATAAGTTCACCACACACAACACAAGACCAATGCTGCAGATTGAGGAAAATATAATTTATTTCTCTCCATATACCCAAATCTGACAACATAGAGAATCAAAACATGTCCAATTTTCATTCTACTACTAGAGTAGTGTGCATTGTAGTAGTGTGTTTGCGCACCTGATGGCTGTGTTTCACAGATTGGCTCCGTGTGTAAGCAATTGGCAAAAAATGTAAATGACGAAATAATTTTTTTGTAATTGCCTTCTTGAGTAACACATTCAAAAGTGTTCTAATCTGACAACCATGCAGGCATCATGACATAATTTGTCAGTGTTTTTAAAATACGTTACAAATCAAGATTGCAAAAATAAAAACATTTTCTGATCCGACTCTGCAATGGCTAAGGTTTGGTTAGGCTTAGGTACAAACCATTATAGGGTTAGGGTTAGGGTGTGGAATGATTGTGGTTTGAGTTAAAATAACTGCTTGGTTAAGGATAGGGAACGATTAACTACTTCTCTCCGTGGACTTTGTTGCTCTGTAACATCACTCTATTACTTCCTTTTTTGCATTTGGTCAAGTCATAATTCTTGACAAGTAGAGGGCTTTTTCACTGGAAACCCAAAACATAACCAGAAAACCAAAACATTTTTTTTCTTTCACTGTGATTGGTTCTGCTCTGCCATTTGCAATTAGTCTTGCATTAGCATACCTTACTTTTTCCAAGTTTTTTAATGCATATTAGGCCATGTTTGCACCCCACCATATCCTTCTGAACATGCACAGTTGCTTGGTTCAAATAGATAATGAAAATGTGAAACTGCATGAATGGAAAGGGCATGAAAACATACTCCTTGTAAGTCTGTGTGCATGTCCTATACAGTACAAACTCCTTTTTCTCTATATCTGTTTCTGCCTCTCTAATACTAACAACTCCTCCAAGCAGCTCACTCCTGCAGGTGTCAGAGGGAGGCAGAGCAGCAAAGCCATCAGGGAGAAATATGGGCTGTAAGCCGGAGCTGTAGCACCATTACCGCCAGCGTCTTACTGCTGCTTTCATCTGTTAGCTCTATCTCAATGGTCATCTGGGGAACCTGGCGGCCGCGCTGCCATCAAATTGGAGCTGGGCAGGAGGAGGAAACAAAGACCATTATACAAGTGTGTGTGTGTGTGTGTGTATAGATGTGGGACCAAGACTGAGAATAGTAAGTTCTGTGCAAGTGCCTACATGTGAATGCACAAATGCATTTTTGTCTGTGAGCTGCTGCATGTGCACAGTAGAGAGTGTGTGAGAAAGAGGAAAGGCTGCATAACAAATCAAAAGCCCTGGTTTGTCCATAAAAAAGCCTCATGGCTGCAGGCTGCAAAGAGAAGCTAGCGCAAGACTTTGTCTGCACTGCCTCTCTCTCTCCAGTGGCAGGTCATTTCATTGAACAACAGCACTGCAGCTGATACTGTACAGGTTTCTCTGAAGGATAAAGTTACCTTTTTTTATGTCTTTGTGTTTTTGCGTAAGAGAGTGTGTGTGTGTGTGTGTGTGTGTGTGTTATTTTCTGCCAAGTTGTGGGACAAAAACTCAACTAAATTGACCTTTGACCCCAAATGTGCTGACATCCACAATGAGTGTCCAATGGATTCAGGCCTTGGCGGAGATGTTACACGTTAGGAGACAATATTTACTATTTACTACATCACTACATTATTACATCACACAAAGTATAAACATGGCAGAAAATAGTTGAGCCAATTTATATTTTGATTGTTACAATGCTACTTTTTATTCATTATATATATTACTGGTATATGTATATATTTATTGATTTACTTGCAGTCCGGCAATAAAACTGTGCTCATACTGCAGCTGCTTGCCTCTGTCTGCCTGTAACCAGAACCTTTAATACTTGTGGCTGCCAAACAGTATACATCTCCCGTTCCAAGTCAATCCACCATGATGTCGTGTTGAGTGCGTGCAGTTTTAGTTAAGTTATATGCTTTACAGCACAAAAAAGAGAAAACGTTTTTATTGACTTTTATTTATATGGGTGGTTTTTGATTGCATTGTTCCAGGCCTGTATGTGTGTGTCTATGTCTGGTAATTGAAAAACAAGAACATTCAAAATCGGGTTTTCATATTTACTGAATTTGATGGAGAACAATTTTTTCATTTTTTTCGGAACTATAGTATCCTTTTTAGGGGTAATTTCAAAGCCCTTTTACAAAGTAAATGGCAAAAGCAGAGGGAGGATGATGTTTTCAGGTCTTGCCCAAAATCATACCTTAATTATAGGTTTGTCCAATATCATTACTCTTTTTTCAAACATTTAAAAATGTATCTACATAACTTTTTCTAAATGATGAACAGAAACAAACTGTTCATATTACAGTTCAGATAGGTGTAGCATAAGAGTCCCGTCTACTGTAAGTAATGCGGACGTGTATGTGTGTGTGTGTGTGTGTGTGTGAGAATCACATCAATACTTGCAGTGGTGAGTTGGAAGAAAAGGACATAAAGAAGAGTTATGGCTCTATCTCCTGGTGTTTCTGTCTCTCAGGGAGTAGCTACGAGAGAGTGAGAGAGACCTTTTAGTGCTGACACATGCCTGAGTGCCTTTAAGGTTGAGGGGAGAAGATATTATGTTTCTGACATATGACTACAAGTACAAACACTCTTGAGCAAATGGTGGCAGAGATAATGATGACTGCTGTAGCTGCTCAATCCCAACATGCTAGTCTGAAACTTAATCTGTTCAGCTTTGGGTGTAGCTGTGGGTAAAATGCACATGATGTCCCTCTTCTAATGCCATGCACGGGCTGTTGTCTATATGAGCCCCTGGAGGGTCAATTCATATTTGCACCATTTAGGCATGATTGATTTGCAGGGTGTGTGCCTATAGCAGTCTGAGATCGTCTCTGCATTGCCAAGAGAGCTGTTGGTTTTATGAATAGACCTAATATGCATTTGTCAATAATGTGGATCCAAACATTTCCTCTGCCATGGCCAGAAAAAGGTTAAGGAAAGTTGAAAGGATTATGACTTAAAGCACAAAAAAGGCTGAGGACTCATGTTCTGAAAAGTATTTGGAGTGGGGAGAAATTGTTGCAGATACAAAAATTGCTGGTGTTGTGAAAAAGATTACGGACGTGCCAAGAGTTAATACAATTGCTGTGTTTCATGTTGTTGTAATGGACATTTACATAAAAAATGCAGATTGTGTGGGCAAGCATGTCATTTCATCATATTGTTTTCACATGCAATAAACCATAATCAAAACCATACCTTAACCTTAATCCAATAATTGAACCTAACAATTTTGAGTTAGGTAAAATTTCATGCTTTTTCTAGTTCTGTATTTTTGCAAAGTGTAAATTGTGTGATTATGCAAAACATCAAAAGAATACACATCGCTTTAACAGTTATATGTTGATATGATGTTGTGAGACTTCACCATTTTATTCATTTATTTTATTTATTACTTATTAAAATCGCCAGCTTGTTGCTGTGCCTGCTTGGCAACATGAATCTGTAATCTTGCATAGTTAATATCATTATTCAACTTCTGTTACTCCTGTTACACTTTTTTTGCGCTTCTCTGGTTGCAAAGACAGAATTGGTTCCACATGCACATTACATCAGTATATGTAGATCAATCAGAAGTCAAATAGGGTTGTAATAGTGTTGGAAGGAATAACGCTCAAACCCACTCCTTTTTGAAGCCCTGCTACATTGTCATGCTTTAATTGGCACTAAATTCAACTGATCTTTTATTTAGAAGGGCCACTGCTTTATGTTTGAAAACGATAAAAGACTGACCTTGTTCTTAGTGGTCTATGCTAAAATGACTTGCATTTAGAAGGAATAATGAAACTGACACTCCAGGATAAGTAAAAATACATCTACATTTTCCCTTTCATTGCTTCATTTAATTGCTGGAGAAAGACAGACAAGCAATCAAGCCTCACTGAGCTCTGTCTACTGCATTGAAATATTCAATCCTAATGTCTCTGTTTTTTTAACCATATGCTTTATTTCAACTCCATAGATATTTATGTAGATGGGGACCCTTTTGGTTGAAATTTGTGTAAATGAGAAACGTAAAAAAAAAAAAAATGGTGCAACCACACCAAACACTTAGCAATTACATATCCACATCCAAGGATCATAGCAACAATGGATTGGCAACCAAATGACACCCGAGCAACCAACCAAAACCAGTATTTTTTAGAAACATTTATTAGAAATGAATAGAGGGAATTACATTATTCAGCCTAAAACTGGGGCCAGTAACCTGAGGCACGCAAGCCACCATTGGTATGCAGCAGCTCAATCAATGGCACATTAGCAATAAGTGTGCAAGAGAGTTTATTTTTTATTTTTATTTTTTTAAATGTTCCAATCTGCATGCCAAATGACCTCTTTCACAGCCATTGGCAGAAGCAAAGCCTGTTATTGACGGTTGTTTGATTGACTTTCTTACCATCCACGTTCTGCAAAGACCCGTCCTACTCTGCCTCTGATTGGCTACTACTCGTTGCCTTCTTCACAGAATGAGGCACCGAGGAAAAAAATAAAACTGGCTGAGCGGGCTTCATAGATAATCACAGGTTTAATGCTGATATGGCTCAATGATTAACACTAACATTTTAAAATGGCACTTCATATAATTTAGGCCATATCAAAATAAATAAATAAAATAAAAATCTGTTTTGAACCTAGCAAAATTACTCTTTTCTTTGGACGCACATGCTAGATGCTGCAGGTCAATTCAAACAGCTAGCCTACCTTCTCTTACTTGACCCACATCAACACCCTACCACCCTTAAACATACTAGACTCCCCTCTGACTACCTCCCTGCCAATCTTTGTAATTTATCAATTCAATAGAAATCGCATTAGAAGATTTTAAAGGCAAGGCAAGGCAGCTTTATTTGTATAGCACATTTCAGCAACAGGGCAATTCAAAGTGCTCCACACAAAAACAGTTAAATAAATAAATAAAAACAGTTAGGAAAAAAATAAAAATAAAAACAGATAAAACTGATTTCTTACATTTGTTGATAAAAGAGGAAGTCTGGTGGTGATGGAACAGTGGATATAACACATGCCTTTGATGTGGGAGATCTGGGTTTGATTCCCACTGTGATACATTACGCAAGACATTTAACCCTGGTTATATCAGAGGCGTGCAACCTCTCATATATAGGATATATAGCATTGGATAAAAGCGTCAAGGAAGATATGTGTTACTCACTGTAAAGGGCATGAAAAGAAAACATTGTTATAGCATTGTGCTACTAGGCCATTTTCCATCTTACCAGACATTACCCGTTACTGCAGGTTGTGCTGCTATGTACTTATTATCTGTAGATGATATGCACTTAATGTATGTGTTCTTTCTATTGAAGCCTACGGTATTGTAGGGAATCAAGTATTGCACCATCATGACTAAAGTTCCTTTCTTTACTTTTCTCTTCATTCGCCCTCCCTTTCGATTCCTTTTTTTGCTTCTTATTTTTCCAACCATCTTTTTTTAACTTCCTTGATAAATGTTACATCAAGCATAAATATTTTACTGCCACATGCAATTTTGATGGGAACGCCACCATTCTCGTATCTTTTTGGAATACAGCATGTAGGCATGTAGATCTAATTGTGTGTGCAGTTATCATTCTTCTGGCTTTAATACAAAGGGCTAAAGAGAAGGATAGAGAGAGAAAGAATATGTGTGATGTGATAGTGACAGAAGTTGGGGTCACTGGGATATGTGTGCACGTCCTAAATGTTGTCCAACCCTAACCCTGCAAACAGTGTGTGTGTGTGTGTGTGTGTGTGTGTGTGTGTGTGTGTGTGTGTGTGTGTGTGTGTGTGTGTGTGTGTGTGTGTGTGTGTGTGTGTGTGTTGCAATGTTTGAACCTTCATATAAGCAGGTAAACCGCTGTAAACATGCTCCTCTGTGAAAGGGATTCGGACATACCTGCCTGTCCTCTGCATGTCTAATTCCTCTGTGAACATCATTGCCTTGTTGATTAGTGATGATTTTAACTGTTTGTCATATAGCCAACAGTCACTATATAAGAAAGCCCTACAGGGTCTGAGATGAAGACAATCCATGAAAAACAGAATAAAATATTTGACTGTAAGTCCTCGCTGGATCAACCCAGAAAACAGCAACATCAATAACATCTGTTACCATGTTCTCTTTCATTCTTACCTCAAATGTAATGTTTAAATTGGCTCTTTTATAATACACAACTTGGTGTAAATGGGAACATTAGTAGGCAAATATTATTGTAAAATAATTTGAACTGCTAGTTGTGGCTTTATTTGTTTGTATATGATTTTCTTATTACACTATTTACTCACAGACAACATTAATCCCTGTCAGTTTAAAACTAAACGTAACTTAAGCATAACTTTTAGCCCAAATCCAAATTTTAAATCCAACATTCAAAGAGGGCACCAACCCTGACATTAAGAAATAAATGAAGAAAAACATCAGCAAATAATTTTGCAGATTTTTTTGTCCTTGACTATTCTGTGGTCCTCACTAAAGCCTAAACACACACACACACACACACACACACACACACACACACACACACACACACACACACACACACACACACACACACACACACACACAGGTGTCGCTTCCAGTGCCAAGAATCTGCAGATGCAGTCGCACCGCATGTGGCGTGCAGCAGCTGACGTCAGGAGAAGAGCGGAGTGAGACGAGTTGAAATAGGGCAGAGCAGGAGCGGAGCGCTGAGAGGAAACCTGCCGGAGGAGCTGAAGGATGGCAAGTCGTTGCTGAGAGTTGGGACGCGCTACCCGTCGTTACAAACGCAGCTGCTGCTAATACACCAGACCATAATTAATCTAACCCTTTAAACCCTGCCGGGCGGGAGGAGAGGACTGGAACTAAAAGAGCGCAGTTTGTTATCGTCGCAGCGAGGAAATCTGTGGCACATTTGCTCAAATTTCCTTCCTTTCTGCCTTCTTGCCTCGGGATACCACAGGTAAGGTGGAAACTGTATTTACTAATGCGGGACAGGGGGATCCAATGTGGAATAAGGGCGTATTTATTGTGTTTTACAAGTTTGGTTGTTGTTTTGGGTGCATGACGTTGCTGGATCCGTCACTATTTTTATTGGGAGCGTGAGTGAATGAAAACTGTAAAGACTAGGGCAATGACGTGTTTTAATTTTAAATTAGTTTGTGAATAGCTGAGGAGAAATGCATCAATAATAGAGAGAGCTCCAGAATTTACAGGCAGAAAGATATGTGTGAGGTGCAGCCGTATAGCGCAGGGCGATGTCAATGACAAGCTGTGACAGTGTTTAACTACACTGCCTGCTATGTGGCTTATTGTCTGGTGCAACACGGGGTGTGATTAATCATTCAATATGACCAGATGCCAGCTTTTGGTACCCTCGTATAACCGTGCAGTGGCTCAACCTGCTCGAAAACAACAAGATAGTGTTTGATAAATGGTTTTAGTAGGACTCCTCTGCCTGGATGCGCCAGGTTTGCTCAAGCAGCAGAGGGACTGAAATGAAAACATAGTGAGACACGCACATCCCTCGCTGGGCTCACCGGTCCCAACAACCCCCCCCACCTCCCACCCTTCCTCACCCGGTACTCTTTCTGTCAGCCAATTTCTTTGGCAGGACGCTGGGAAGACTTCATCTTTTAACCATTAGTGTCTTATAAAGCACATACACCCTTCGTCTACTCACCAGCATGCAAAAACTCTTAAGAATGAGGGGAGGGAAATTCCTTAACAAGACGAGATTTTCTTGTCTGATTGTGTTAAATGAGCTACTTCAGCGCTCTCTCATGGGAAAAGCCTATCAGTGTCACCAGAGAGCCAGCACAGCGGTAGCAAAAGCCTCCGTGACAGCCAGCGGAGGGGGAAATGAGTATGGTCGGCGCGCACGCCGCCGTGATATAGTATAGCGCCGGAGCTCTCCGTGGTTCCGAAACCGCTCCAGCCTCTTGGTCCCTTATGCTCCAATTATTGCCTTCCCCTCGCACCCATGCCTTTCTTACTGAGTTTGTTTGGATTTCCTCTCGACTTGGAACCAGATATGGAGTCAACGTCCACCAGCAGAATTACGCCATTCATCACTGTGCTATCTGTGAAAAACCGGTTGTAAATTCTAGCCCTCCAGCTTTATGGGAGCCAACAGCTCCTCCAACTCTCAACTCAGGCACTGTAGTCTCACTGGCAAACACACAGACACATACATCCAGCAGGCACATGCAAGCACATGCAGAGCTTTGGATCAATACATTGCCCTGGCACCTTAGTGAAAATATTAATGGTAGAAGTTCTCAGCTGGATCTGTTTGCACTGGGTCTTAACTGGTAATTTACAGGAACATATAACCTTTAGGCGTTAGCCTATATCATTGCAGAGGGAAAAGCAAACATAGACACCTAATGTCACATATGATTTCGGGCTGAAAAAGGGACATTTTGTGTTCATGGATTCAATTGCCTTGGATTCAAAAGTTGGCTTTATTGCATTTTTCATAGCTAAGAACAGGGTTGAAGCCACTACATATCACAAAGGAAACAAACATTATATCAGCACAATATCAATTGTATTTATATATGAACAAGATCACAGATGAAGTGAGTTTTTAGGCTTTTTTAAAATGACTCCTGCAGGTTTTTGTGGAGATGCACCATGTCCTGAACCCTGTCAGAGTAGTTCTGTAGCCGACCCTGGGGTCACAGTCAGCCGGTTGAGAAATAATGATGTAGCCCAAAATCGTGACTGAGTTGGGCTTATTACAGTTTGCAATCTGGTGTGTAACTTATTAGCTCTCTCAGAGAGAGCCATTACAACGCAGTGTCCAGCAGATTATGGCTGCTTGTTATGCTCCAGAGACAGCCTAATAGTGTGATGACTTGCATACTTACAGATTGACACTGAAGACATTACATTATATGTCATTTAGAGGTTGCACACCTCTGGAGCAACTAGGAGTTGTCTTGCTCAGGGACACACTGGTTGATTTATCGCAGTGCGAATTGAATCCAGAGCTCCCACATGTGTCATATCCACTGCGCCATCACAACCCCAGACCACATTGATGTATGCACACAAACACACAAAACAAGAAAACCTTCACTGTAACATTATGTACATCCCCTTGCTAAGCATCTCAAACCTTGCAAAAACCAAAACCCGCTTAAATAGCGTATGTGTATAAATGCATGTGTGCAATATGTCATGCATGTTAGTTGGATAAAGCTTAAATTTCAAGGATGGCAGTAAAGGTCTAATCTTCTGTTGTGTATCCGGGCTGAGGAAGAGGTTTCACACACTTCCACAGGTCTTGCAAGATAGGCTATTCTTAGTGCAGCAGTCTGTCTTTAGGGTGGATTTAGACATTCGAGCATAAGCATGTAATTGACTTTTTGAGTGACCCTGGCAAAATATAAGCTGTAGTCAGCATTCCCTTTCTAATAAACTGTTTAACAGTGTCAATGCTTAATTTGCTTTGTGGCTGTTAAATTCAATAAAGGATAACTGGATTGAGTAGTTTTTTGTAAGAGTTGCCGTGTTGATGCATGATTGTGGACAAATACAGCTATGTAACTAAACATAGAGCGCTAAAAACAATAATGTATGCATTTACAAAGAGACCACACTTCCCAGCTTAGTCTGAAATCAATTTTATAATTTAATGAATATTATACTTATATTGATCCTATGATGGAAATTCTCTTTGTCCAGCTTCTAAAAGGTCAGAGGTCAGACTCAGCGACAGAACAACAGATAGGATATTTAATATCTTGCTCCAGGACATTTCAGCTAAGAGGCTGAAAACAGGTTGTTTTGCAGTCTCTCTGCTCACTTAACTTCTCGGCTGCTCACATTCCAAAATGCTAAAACAGATTAAAGCTTGAGCACCGGTGATAGATGCAGAAAAAGATTTTTCAGTACAAAACTTCAAGTTCAAGCAACACGAAGATATGTAGCTATCAGAGATATTCCACATGCTAACTGCTTGCTTGCTGCTTTGCTGCCTTAGTGTTGGCCCAAATGACGGCTATTTTGAAGTTGTACTTTCAAGGATTCAAGGTCCAGCAAGTAGATGAAAGGTTAAAGTGGTATCATACTGTATTTTGATTATGCTCTTATGGCCGCAGGAAAGAGTAGGATTTTGTTTCTCTAGAAGTATTTCACAGCAAGTAGTGGCAGCAGAAACTTAGCGCTTTCTTGTGCCAATTTTAAGTGAATCTACTATACTTGTGTTTTGCACACACGGGCCAGATGTCGAACTAAAAATGTTTGTTACTGAAAATCTTTCATGCAAGAAAGGATAGAACAAGGTTTATTTAAAACATTCAGAACACATGAATTATTATTACTGTGGTAGATATTTGGAGTTTCAGGTGGAGTGTACACATGTAAATAGCCAAATGTGTGCAACAATGGTTCTTTTCCCCTCTCCTATACACAAAGTAGACATGACCCAGTCCTTTTTTTTTATAAACTAAAGGTAGGTGCTTCAGGCTCTGAACAATTTATTGTCCCTGTATGACAAGTCCATATAGGTTTTTAGTAGAATAAATTACATGTTTCATATCAAATATAATGGCCCACTTGTGAACACTTGAAATGCTTGGCATAACATTGCCTGAACCCCATGCAGAGCTTGTCTAATCAGGAGCAGAATTTATTTCCACACAACAAAGCTATCCCCCTTGTGTAAACCAAACCCACTTCTTCCTCCTTTTTTTTTTAGTCTTTACGCCTGGTGACTTTGATTTGTTTGGCTTTGCAAATTTTTTGAAGAAGTATAATGAGCCGTACTCCAAAACAAAGGTAAAAATGCATTACAGATGGTGAGTCACACACTTATGAGCTGGCTCTTTCGCCATACACTCGAATCTCGATGGGGCTGACTAGATTAGTTTTAAATTGAACTGATGAAAGTCTTTCTCATGGGTTTAGCAGGGGCACACTGGCACTCACGCACACTCACACCCAGAGAAATATAACATGATTAGCATGAGGCCTATGACAATGAGAAGCACCTAATATGAATGACACTGAAACTGAGGGGAACCACTAACTTGCACCATTAGATTCTGTGTCCTTTTGATTCCAGAGACATATTACCGTGGCCACCAGGCTCACCTGATGGGTCCGATGTACTCCCTATAGAGAGCAAGGCCACAAAATGTGGGCAACATGGTTCACTTGAAATTCTGATCACTAATGTTGAACTTCTAGAAATGACCTTTACCGCCGCGTCCCATATGAACACAGCGGCTGAGCTCAGACCATCAGCAGCGTAGCTTTGAGCACAGAGTGCTCGATGTCTCCTCTGCTTGAATGGGGAAAACTGACGAAAGAGTCAGCTGAGAGGGAGAACTGCATAGAGGGGTTATGGAAAGGTCATCTGGCATATCTGTTTTCTGCAGTGAATTTAGTCAGCCATATGCCTGTCCCTTTTATGCAGTCAATTCCTCATTCCACATCTTAAAACTTTATTGTGGTTTCTTTTGCTTTGAGAGTTGTTTTGTCATATCACATTTGGAAAGGTGGTGTGATTCAAGAATGTCTTTAAATGTTACTTCACTCATATCAGTACTAATTTTATATTAGTATCTAATTCCTCTTGTTGTCTGACAACATTCAACATGTCAGATGGAGAAATTCTGCGACTGAGAAGTCGTTAGTGATCAGCTTCCTTTGTATTTGCTTGTGCTGATTGGCAATTGGATCGTATATCGACGATTGTTGTTTTTTTCTTACGTTGATACTAAGGTCATTTTAACTAATTTACTATCAGAACTGAGATGTTATAAAAAAAAGAGTTTTGAGTGGAGCGGCATGTTCACACGCTGCGCCTCGCTAATTAGCACAAGTGACCAGTGAATATTTTTCAAATTTCCGTTCTCCATATGTCTGTTCACTAAAATGCTCCATAAGAGTGTTTAACATTATGTATAAGATTTGGATTGGGATATTAAAGGTAGGCGAATAGTGTTAAACAGAACATGACGATGTGAAATTGTTGAACTAAGCACGGACACATGGATATTAAAAAGGGAGTTTGAGTAAAGGACACATTGCTACTAAATGGATTTTTTTATGTTTAAATATTTAAAATAATACATGAATGAATATAATATATACGATGATAATGAAAATATATTGTTGCTAAAGCAAAAAGAAAAACATAGTTAACCATGTATGGGAGGCAGTGGATAAAGGAGTAATTCTAAATCATTTTGAAAATCTTTCATTTGATGTTCTGATCAGCTCTGATGAAGACTGTAAAACGTGTAAGAAAGCTTTGAAAAGTTATTGCTAAGTGGACCTTTGAGTTGAGATTATCTTGTCACACATGCTCCCAAGGTCAAGATTGACCTTGAACCATGCTCAAGTCTTTAACTTTATATTTAATGGAATATCTAACAAAGGTCCACGCAACTCAAATATTACGCACAGAACAGAGAGATGTCCTGTTTTTATCACAGCAAGCTGAGCTCAGTAGACACGTTTTCAGAAGTTCTGACTAATGATGTAACGTGTAAAGTTGTTGAAGCAGGCTTTAAAAGTTCTGTTTGGTTTTACCCTTTGTAAACACCTTTGCTGTTATTTTGAACTAAAAGAAAATCTGATTTCTGAATTAATGTGAAGCTTGTGGTGGAGCTGCAGTAAGACACACATGACAAACACTAGGGCTGAGTGTGAGAGCCTGTCAACAAAGCTAACACGCCACAAAACATTTTAATACCTAGCTACAAAGTCTAAATGTATTAACTTTGAATCAGTTGAGAACATTTGTGGGTTTTTGGAGGATAATTTACATTTACTTGTGTACAGTTGGAGCTATCTTGTAGCCAGCATTCAGTCAGCATTAAAGGAAACGTCGACAAAGGAAACAATGAATTTGATGATTATAAATGGATGTATATTGATATGTCAGAACATGTTATCAGGAGGGCTTCTTTGCCTCTTTACATACATTGATTTCTGGCTCCTACAGCCACAAACGAGGCTTCAAAGAACAGCACACAGCTATTGATGGCTTCTGGTGGTCAGTGATGATTATACATACAGACCACATTTTTCTCCACAAAGTGCCTATGAAGAGCCATTTATGCTTTAGAGAGTGTTTTTTTTCTTCATTACCAATGCAGACCTCTTTCACGTTGTTTGCTAACACTCTTTGCTCTGAATTAGCAAACAGTCCTCCTAGCCAGGCAGACCACCCTGTTCTGGCTCTGCTGATCCTTCTGATATCCTTTATGCTCTTGCAGCCATGTCATGCAGCCTACGGGGGAATTTCCGGATTTAACAAGTCACTTGCTGTTTGTGTCTTTCAGCCTCACCTGACAAGCAGGATGTGGGATTTAACACCCAAGGGTTGCCAATCTGGTCACGGAAACTTGTCAGAGAAAAAGCCAAAAGTCAATATCAGTGTTGAGTAAGAAAGGTAAAGAGGCAGAGGAAGAAAATAGTCTGACACTGAAAGGAGGGGCCTCTTATTCTCTCTCTCCAGTCTTGAGATGGCTTCTTATTACTTCCTTACAGCCTGAAGCTACGTCTCTTCTATAGAGACAGAAAGTGGTAAAGGGAAAGTGTCAGACAGCAATTAATCAGGGATGCAAGGAACATGGCAGCAGCGGAGGAAGCAGTCGCAGGTGACTGTGAACTACTATGGCAAACAAACACCAAATATATGACAATTTATGCGTTTGCAAGTCTGATATTTGTCAAGTATGCTGCAGCTGCGTGTGGCTGCCAGCAAAAACCGTCTTGCACGGACAACAAACAAACAAAGAATCAGTCCCAGACTTAATATCCTCGTGCATGTCAAACTCCACCAAAGTCTGGGTCATCTCCCTTGCTGCCTGCTGGGATATGAGGGAGGTGCGGAGCCGAGTTACTGGGGCCGGCTGGACGGATGGTTTGTGGTGCTGCCAGCTGTGTTGGAAGGGCTGTACCAGTAAGCCAGGCTGCTGTCCATCGGGGAGCCATGCCTGGAGGCTGCACCCTTCTGGAGCTGAGGCAGGGGGCTGCAGACGGTTCCTGAGATGAACTGTGGCAGAGCCAGCCTTGAGGAGCAGCGGGGTCGCCGGGTTGGCCTGCCATCGGCACCCCGTAGCAGCTGCTCTGCACAAGTGTGCCCAACTGCCACCTACTCGGCTGTTAGCGGAGGCTTTTGCACCGCGGACCAGCGCCCCGGTCAACTGCCCACAGGTCCTGACCAGAGGTCTGGCCAACCAGCTTCTCATCAGCCATTGTGTTTTTTCATCCAACCTATAATTTTTCACCAGTGGCTAACTGACGTTAAACCAAATGACCCTGATGAAAATAAGTCTTAATATGTTTTAAGCACATCAAGACTTTTAATAACTATCCTCCTATTTATTGGAAATGTTGAGCTTAATCACTGGCCTGACTTAAATAATTTTCGGAAAAAACCTATAGGACTATATGCACATGCAAACTGCAACAGACTTTTTACTGCTGTACAACCGCAACGTATGCTTTTACATACAACTCGTGACTATTTTTCCCACTTTAAATTTCTAGCGCCATCTACTCCCACTTCCCCATCTCTTCCAACTTTGCCTCCCGAAGCATCTTTTCTCCGCCCTATAGACAAAACAGTTAAAGCACAAAAAAGAGCACTTCACTCAAGAAAATGTCCAACTAATTTAAGTCCTGGCCTTCTTTGTGAGTCAGAAATATACATTATACATATACATTAAAACATTAAAACTGATTTTTACACCCCAACACGCAATTACCATTATTGTCTCCTAAAAGCCTCCTAATGTCAGTGCAAGTGCTTATCTATCTCAGCTTTCTGACATAATTAAATCTGTTACAACAAAGGAGCTTGTAATTCTGGGTGATATCAACATTGACTGGAATGATGGCTCATCAAAATCTTTGAAAGCCACTGCAATTAAATTCAGACTTTATCAATAATCAAAGATCCAATAAGAATTGACAAAACACATAGCTCAATTCTGGGTCTTATCTTCATAAATCAGCCCTCAAAATATGCAATGTCTGGTGTCATAGCTGTAGCTATTCCAGATCATCACAGATGGGAAAAGTACTCACTTCCCATACTCAAGAAGAAGTACAGATAATTGTGTTAAAAAATACTTTGGTAAAAGTAGAAGTACAGATTTTAGAGAGCACGCTGAGAAACCACAGTGGACATGGAGAAAAGGCTTTTTATATGCCGTTGGCTACATGTTAAATGGATGTCTGACAATAAGCCTAAAACATATAGCTTATTGGGACTCCAGGTTAATAAGATTCTGACCAAGTAGCAATATATGAATTCAGTTGTGACTTTGTGAGAAGTCTGTGTATGTTCCCATTCAATTAGATTCAATGTGTGTGTGTGTGTGTGTGTGTTAAAACACAGACGGAGACAACTTCTCTGTTAATGCTTTTTACAATCAAGCATCGGTATAAACATGGGGGGGGGAGCTCTGCTATGGCTGTGTGTGTGGTAATAAAAGAAATAAATAACACTGTAAAGGCTACCATACACAATGCATAGGAATCATATATGCTAGTAAATAATAACAATAAACCCACTATTAATTACATTATCTTAATGAGCAAGGACGTTCAACAATCGCCATTATATTAAATCAACAGCCAGGTCTAACCTAGCTAACAGGTGTAACCTAGGTAACAGGTGCAACCTAGCTAACAGGTGAAGAACACAAACAAGCTAACTTTTAAATGTGCAAGAACTACAGACTAACAGGCTTAAATGCACAGACACAATCTCAACTGATTATCCTCCGGAGAGCTAGTCGCTTTTTCTTTTCTCTCACTTTTTTCTCTGTGTGGCATGTGCTCCTGCTCGCGGTATGAGGCGCGTGTCTGCGCTATTCCCAGCTATTCACAATCACACGTGATAGACAAGCTTTTGTACCAAACTAAAGTAACGAGCCAATTTTGTAAAATGTAAGGAGTAGAAAGTACCAATATTTGTGTTAAAATGTAAGGAAGTAAAAAGTCGCCAAAAAAATAAATACTGAAGTAAAATAAAAATATCTGAAAAGTCTACTTGAGTACAGTAAAGAAGTATTTGTACTTTGGTACTTCCCATCTCTGCAGATCATTCACTCATCTATGCAGTTAAGACAACCTTCAAAAACAAATCTTCAAATACTCATGCCCCTCACTCTGTACTAAAAATACCAATTTCAAAACTACCTCAATTTAATGCTGAATTTATTGCTACTGATTGGAGCGATGAGCTGTCACTGAGAAAACACAGAACAAATTTTAACGCAATTTCACACTAAACTTCAGAAAATACAGAATAAATATACCACTGCCAGCAAGGTTCAACCTAGACAGGGTAAACTACAATGGATACATTCTGAAATATTTCTACTCCTTAAACAGAAGGCCTTTCTCCTTAAAATGTATAGGTTAAGTCAAACACCAGAGAGCAAAAATATTTTCATACAAATTAGAAATAAATGTACTGTTGAACTGTGGAAGGCTAAGGCGGTTGGTATATTACCCAATCTGCTACCAACCAAAAGACATTACGGCAGACCCGTAAGGGCATCACTGGTGAAACTGAGAAGAAAAGAAATGTCAATATTCAAATTTCCATACAAGGTAGTCTTACCTCAGATAAAGAAAAGATTGCAAGTGCTTTCAATGACTATTTTGTATCATCTGTGAAAGAATTGGCAACAGATTTTACCACCTCCTCTTTTTCACCTTTTCTGATCAGTTCTCATTTTCTGAGATCTCACAGAACGAGGTGAGAAAATACTGCATTCACTAAAAAACTCTCATGCCCATGATACTTATGGTCTAAACACTTTCTTTTTAAAGACTCTGACAGCCTCTCTCTTCAATATTTAATTAATCATTGTATCAGGCTTTCTATCTTTCCCACTTACTGGAAAACAGCACAAATGACTCAAATTTTTAAATGTGATGATCAAACTCTTCTCTCAAACTACAGACCTATAGCAATACTTCCTGCAATGTCTAAGTTGCTTGAAAAAAACTTGCATAACCATTTAGGTTCTTACCTTGAAACTAACAACGGGCTGAGTGACTGTCAACATGGTTAATAAAGGTCACATTACTGGAGTTATTTTTATTGATATTCATAAAACATTTGACACAGTGAACAATCAGATCTTGCTTAACAAACTTCACTCATAAACTGTCTTCATCTGTGATAGAAATGCCGTCTTCCTACCTGATGAACAGGTTGCAAGCTGTCAAAATTAAATCATCCCAACCTTTAGACTGTGATATGGGCATTCCACAAGGCAGCATTCCTGGACACTTACTTTATCTTTTATACATCAATGATCTCCCTCAAGTGTGTAAACACTCAAAATGCTTACTGTATGCTGATGATACTGTGATTTTTCCCTCTGACTCAAATCCTGATGTCATAAATGATACAAATTATCATTTGATCTTGAGTTCTTACATGACTGGTTGAAAAAGAGCCACTTGATCATCATTGTAAAGAAAACTGTATGCATGTAATTTCATTCACCCAGAAAAAGTCTTTCCTTGACTGATTCTATTACCTTTGCAAATCCAGATCTTGTCATCACACACAAAGACTTACAAATATATTGGTGTGCTTGGTGATTCACATTTTACATACCTACATGCAATAGTGTTTTCAACAATGTCCTACTGTCTTTCGATCTGGTCTGTTACCACTAAGGAAATTACTGAACCAGTAGCATGACTATACAATTGAGCTCTCAAGATCCACAATAATCTTCCAAAGTGGTCTCACCATTGCATTGCATTCACATGCTCAAATGTTGTGACTTACCAGAACTACATAAACAGCCATGCTATTGCATTTTATTTTCAGAATCAAAATGGCACTTGACCAGCACTTGCTGCACTTTTCCCGACACATAACATGAGACCAGTAGGCTTCGTTAGGTCAGTCTCACAGAAATACAAAAACCACCATGGTCAGAAATCCTTTTTTTTTTATACATACACCAAAATTTGGAATGACCTTCCCTATGAAATCTGAACACTACCATCCATCACAAATTTTAATAAGCCATACAAACTATTCCTTCTAAACAGTTACACTTGCACACACTGATTGTTCATGTATGGTCCAAGTCTTAATTGCATTTTCTGCATTGTTTGTTTTTAGTTGTATGTGACTGTGTAGCCCATGCTAATGCCCTGTACAAATGTTTCTGTCCTCATATGCCATAACTATGAACCTGATGGAAACCTATATTTAAACTGAATCAGGCCCATTTAAATTGGAACTTAATATTACTTTTTGACCTTTCCTTTATAATAAATAAAATGAAATAAAATCCCTCGGTGATGCAGAATAACACAAGCTGATAAATATTTCTGGTCTCGCTAAAGCATCACAACCTGCATTGTGTTGTTTCCAAGGTCCCTGTGCCTTGTCTGGGAGGGAGACACATTTTTCTCTCTTAAAAGTACATTTTACCCCAATCTGAAAAGGCACACGTGCAGTTATTTCTCTGCAAAAATAATACATTAACTTTTCTATTACTGCTGCCATGTGTTTTTGACACATTTTAATTGCTTTAATGGCATTCTTGCTCACAATTATTTCTGCTGTTTACTAGTCTTTGTGTTTATCCGTCCTGCTTATGCCTGGTGTTAGTTTGTTTTGTGCCTTTTTCTTCTACCAATTGCTGAACTTTTCTCACGTTTTACAACATTTTTGTAATTTTCTTTTCACCCATTTTCCTGCATACTGTTTAAATTCAGTGTTGGGAGCAACACATTACAAAAGTAACGCAATAACAGTAATGTATTTATTTTTGCTGTAACACAGTAATAGAATGCATTACTAATGAAATTTTGGTAATATAATAAAAAAATAAGAAAGTATACACGGCAAAACATTTGTTCACAGGAAAAAAAAGCAGTGAATATTTTTTCCTGTTGCTGTATATGTTGGTTGAGATGACAGCAGAGGCGGATACATTTGTGAGATGGATATTATTCTTAGGCGTTATTACGCTGCATTGAAGCAAGCTGTCCTGTCACTGTTCCCGTGGTCAGAGCCAGAACCAGAACCAGAGATGGTACGGACCACATCTGTGTCCTAACAGGTGACGGTCAGCGTGGAGAGTATGCCGTACTTAAATACAATTGTAAAGTAGCCTACTTTTAATTGAGTATTTTAATTTTCTCTTACTTCCCTATTGTATGTTTTACTTCTCTATCTTTATAGCTTTAGTTACTTTGCATATTCATATTAATTATACTAAATATTAT
The DNA here is from genome assembly GCA_013375575.1 of Percina caprodes. Taxonomy (NCBI): domain Eukaryota; kingdom Metazoa; phylum Chordata; class Actinopteri; order Perciformes; family Percidae; genus Percina; species Percina caprodes. Next base: position 529,555 of record JABXJD010000017.1, on the reverse strand, counting down.
GAATAATCTATGATGTATTAAAGTGGAGATCCGGTGGTGAAATTCACAAGCTAACAGCCAAGTCAAACTTCAGCTGTCATTTTGGTAAAAGTAACTCAAACGTTATGCAAAAGTAGTATAAATCATTACAATTCAGACACAGTAATATGGTAATATAACTAATTACTTTCAAATGACAGTAACTACAAATCAGAAATGCTTTACCTCACAGCTAATGATTTTATGAACCGCAGTGCTTTTTAAATTTATGATTAACTACCATTCCAGGCAGCCACTGGTTTCCATTCATTTCAGTACAATATGAAAATAAGCAAACAGCAGACTCTTGAAATTGTTATAGTGATATTCAATACTTTTCTTACTGTTATTATGGAAACCTGTGGGCCAAGTGAACAGTACGATTGCTGAAATAAACCAGACTGATAAAGGTTAAATATGTCTGGACATTCTCTTTCTAGTTCAAACTGCTAACAGTCATCATTAATTAGATCTTTTCTTTCTTAATTAGTTCCAAATGTCTGAGTAAAATCCTATTAATGTGAGCCGTCTGGCTCCTTGGCTGATAAGGCTTGTCAGCTTTTAACTAGTGAGGTGTCAACCCTGTCTCCTTTCCAAGGGGCATTGCTTACAAGTCTTTTACATTAGAGTGAACGACAGTTCATAACCTTATCTTTCTGGAAGACTGTGCTGTATCAATCCTCTTTGGGAAACACAGGTTCAGAACATCTTTTAGAAATCAGAGATTTATCACGGATCTTGTCATAAAAAATAAATAATTAAAGGGGGAAAAAACTTGAAAGGTTGTGTATCATGTTCACCCGGAGTGTCTGGAAGATAACAAGGGTTAGAGCGTGTGATCCAGATGCATGGCTGACAGACAGATTGACACCCCTGGTCTCTTCAGTATCTTCCCCAACCACACAGGAACAAGAGTGAAATATAGACGAATGAATCTGCCGCATCTAAGCGTTGTGACAAAATTTTGGGCAAAGGCAATCCCCTTGGTTGCTCTATTTCATGCTATGTAGAAATCTTTCTGAGGAAGGGGCTGTTTGAAACCTGAGGGCAGGCAGATAGGCCGGCAGCTGCAGGATGATAGCTGAGATTTTACTGAAGCATCAGTTAGAGGCGGCACTCAGAGTAACAACATGTAAAGAGGTTTGTTCCAAAATGGGCCATGCACCATTTGGGGGAAAAAGTGACACCTACTTTTTACAAAATGATTGACAGCAGAAAATCTTAACCTTCTACTTTTCAAGGGTGGCATGTTAACCAGGCTGACAAAACACATAACTCTTTCAAAAACAGATTTTTCCATTAATTGAGGAATATTTTCTAAAAGTACAAAGATGTCAGTAGCACAATACAGTGCTTCATATGCAAAATATTTGACTTCAGAGCGGTGAGAGTGTGGTGTTCACAGATGTTATTTTTGCCCGCCCTCCTTTTGTAATCTTTTTAAATACTCAGCAACTTGCAGGGAGGTAGCATGCTGAGTGGGGACTGATTTATACTAGAACTGCATGTGTCATTTGTAACTGTGACAGCAAACCTACCACGAGTGCAGAGACTGAACAGAAAGCAGGAAGGAGAACTTAGCCTGGTCACTTGGAATGTGTCTCAGAGCTCAGTTAGAGGTCTTCCCTTCTGCCATTAGGCTGTAGGGTTGCATGCAGTGATCATTTACTTTTCAATTTTTAGTTATTGACTCAGTCTCTTGTCAAAAACGTTGCCACCTATTGGAAGGATGACACCATATGTCAGTTCCTTCCAAAACCGTTTCAAATCATTGTTAAAACATATAAATAATGTAATGATGGGACAATGCTATGGTTAAAGTTTGGGCACAAAAAAACTTTAGGGTAAAGTAAAAGTTTAGGGTAAGCTTATCGTTTGGATTGAATAAGTGCTTTGTTAGGGTTACTACTCAAAAATACTACTTAGTTTTAAGATTAGGGGAGTTTCATTTCAGGTTCAGGTTACTTTATTGGTACCTGTGGGTGAACTAGGTTTACTGTCTAAGAGGCAGGACATCCGTAAAACTTAGTAGACCACCACATAATATGCAACACACCAAGCATTACAACACATAAAACAGAAGAAAAAAGAAAAGAAAACAGTACATGACCAAAGTGCTTGTGTGTTTTGTGCAAGTAGTTATAAGTCAACAGTTTGTTTAATAGAGTGATTTTTACCAACATTTTTTTTTCTTTCTGTTAACTTAATAAATGTTTCCAAAATCTTTCCAAAGTCCCAATTAGATTGATGTGCTTTGGTGCACATCTTTCATCATTTTCTGGGAGTACCAAATGGTAAATTACACTAATTACTTTTAGACTAACTAGCAAAACAGCATACCAAAAATATCGGTATATAGCGTAAGATTAGTATACACATTATAGTAATAGTGGATGTGAGGATTTAGGAGATGGCAAATGCTGTCTGGAACTAGTGACTGCGTTGTAAGGCCAAATCCCACCTACTGTACAGTACATTCTGATAATGGCTGGCCAAGGGGAATCTTGGCCATACAGGATCAGTTTAATCAATAGATGATTTGATCTACATTCTACACCATAAGCAAATCAAGTCAAGTTTATTTATATAGCACTTTTCAGACACAAAGGCAATTCAAAGTGATTAACATAAGCATAAACCCCATAACATATAAAACAAAATACTGAAAATTGTAAAAAAATGCTTGAAATGCTTGCCACGAAAGAAACAAGAAACATTAGTCAACATCCCTGCCGGGGACCATTATGCTCACGAGGATCCATACATGATATTGCCGACGTATATCACCATTAGCCACAGCCTGACAGTTTGTGTGTTCTCGTCAGAGCAGAGCCAGATGTTTTGTAGTTTCTCACGCTGAGGAAGAAATGGGTTTTGTGTTTAGAAGACTCAGAATTAGTTCTATAATAATCATGCACCACCACCACCACCCTTGCATAAATACGGTATCTCTATTTTTAACTTTATCTCAGATTAAAGACCAGGCATTTCAGACTTTGAAATGAGCAAGGATCTTTTTGTATGTTTGCGTGTGTGTGTTTCATGTGTCCATCCATGCATTCATTAAGAAATCTTTTCAGTCATTCAAAATGAAGCAGTGGGTGAATATAAATATTTTACCTCAACCCAGAAAAAAAGCATTTCCAGGCTGAATGTAGCTGATGCGTCTCAAAGGTGTATGATATGTCCCCTTCTTCTGAATGCCTCATTTTAAAATGTGACGGCTAGCAGATGGTGCTTTACTGTACCTGAGCGCTGCACATTATAGGCATTTAGCTGAATATTCCTTCAGTGTTATATAAGAACACTTTAGTTCCCGGACTTTTAGCATCCCCAAAAAAAATAATGGAACTCAAAACCTGGTTTAATAGTTACGTTTTATATTTAATATTCCTTATTGGACACAAGTCTATCTTACGTAATACAATAATCACAGCCAATATGCACATTGAGACATTGAGTTACTGTAATCGTTCTTCAGGTCCATACAAATCGTAAAGTGATCCCTCCCATATGCAGTGCAAGTATTCGTCCCTTTTTCCCCTGACATTTTTCATTTTTTTTTTTCATTTTTAGACCTATTATTACAAGCTGGCTGGTTCGGTTAATAATTTAAAAGCCTTCAAACCAATTTCTCTGCTACATATATGAAGAAAATTTGAATGAAATTTACAGCAAGTAAGCGAATGAAAGGGGGACAGGCTGGCTGCAGGCAGCTCTAGAGGGCTCCTCTGGCCCATAACAATACTTTTGTGTCCCGAAAATTGAAAGCTCTGAAGAAAGAGACATGAAAAATGAGAGATAGGAAGAGAAGGTAGCTGGGATTTGAATAGATTGTATTTAACTTTTAGCACATTGAGTCTGTTTAAAATGCAAGTCCCACACTGAACAAGTCTGATCTGAGCAATGCTGCCAAATGGTGCACAGGTCTCTTTAAGCTTTTTAATATGCTGGTCAAATAATGGCTTCCTCATAGATTTTCTCCCACCTGATGCCTTTCAAAATGGACCTGTGTGTGTGTGTGTGTGTGTGTGTATGTGTGTGTTCATGTGTACTCACGTATGGATGTGTGTATTAGCTGTGTGTGTGCCAATGCCAGGGGGCCAGGCAGCACATTAAGACAGTGACTGGCAGATCTCATTTGGTGCTTAATTTCACAAGGGTGAGCTCTCATCTGTGAGGGCCCATTATCCTTGGGCTAGCTGGCTGAATAATGTTGGTGGTTCTTTAGCGAGAGATGTTTACACTGACAGGACCTGACTTTGTGTATGGTTTGCAGTGGTGGAAAGTGTATTTACTCAAATACGATAATTGGGTAGCCAACATTTTTGGGGTACTTGAGTACAGTATTTCACTTTCTAATTTCTAGCTTTCTTTTTGAGTGGGGTGTCTGTAATCTGTATAATCTGTATATCTCCTGCCATGTAAATAGACAATGTTTTTCTGACATGTTCGCAGTATCAATTTAATGATATGATAATATGTCAGTGTAGTGTTTACAGCTGCTACCCACTAGAGGCCAAAGAAATTAATTAATAATACAGCTTTGAGTTAAAGTACATTAAAAAGTATGTGAATACTGGATTTAAATTTATTAGGTGTTTTTACATTGTGGTATTTCTACTTTTACTATACTTAAGAAAATATCTGGATACTTGCTTTAGTTTTAAAAGTCAATTAACAAGTCAAAACAAGAATTAGATTATTTTGTCAACAATTACATTAAGTGATGGTTAAATGATTGTAAAATGGTGCAAATAAATTTAGAGTGAATTTTGATAAACTGCAGCAGATTCTCAGCTAGCAGGACCAAGGCATTTACAGGTCAAGGTGAATCACCCTTTTAATATTCAATATTCTAGTGAAGAGCTTCTGCAGACATTTAAAGCCATAAACACCTGCACTGTTTAAGATGCATCACATGTTGTTGTGCCCTTATTTAGTACAGTCGCAAACTTTATGGCCACCTCATGGAAATTTGTTTCCAGACTGGTTCTGCAGTATAACATACAATAGAGTTGCATAATAAAAATATAAGATCACAGTAAAAACAAACACATTACCTGAAAGTACAATAAAGTCCCGCATCAGCTGATAAGACCATACAAGAAGTCAGTGCTTTGATGGAGTCCAATAAATATTTCTTATCAGTTTAAAATGCCAAGTTCTTCTGGAGGGTGTTAGACACTACACGGGGTGGACATAATAACATAAACACCAGGGTAATGGCCCTGTAATAAATACTACTTTTGTAAAGCTGATAGTATTTATTTTGTGTTGCCACTGTATAAGGAGGTTTAGCTAATTCAACACTTTGCTGTTAATGTGTCTGTAGTTTGTGTTCTTGGTGTATTGGATCAAAATTTAATGTAAAGTTGTCCTACTATTACAGTATTTCACCCTATGTACATGAGCTAGTGATATTATTCAAATTGAGATTATGTTTTATTGACTCTTGAGATTAGGTCCTCCAAAGCAGTACCATTTAAAACATATTTTTTTAACACTTATTATTAAATTCCTGCTTGCCATTTTTAATATGGTTTACCAAAGGAACTAGTCTGAAAAACTTGTTTAGGTGCAGCTACTTTAGGTGCTTTTTACTCTCTAGCGTTGCAAACAACACCACAGTATTAGTATAAAGTATTAGTCGGGACGCTTTGGGTATTTTTTTCCAGAAGGTTTGTGTCACTGTGTTGGTGAGTATGTATCACAGCAGTGAAATTGATCTTCTGAGTTAATACACACTCCAACATTTGCGACTTCAGAGGGTTGTCTCTTTGTTGACATCAAAAGAGCTTCTGTGTCCTTTGTAATACAGATAATTATCTCCATCAGTGTGGCCTTTGATGTTCACATGGCTGTATAATGATGTGTGTGCATGATCAGTGTACAGTTTTTGTTCCATTTTGTGTAAAATCTGCGCATTCATGAACATCTTTTCAGGTTTTAGTTTTGCATGTACGCTACAGATACCTGCAAGCAACACAGGATTGGAAGGCTATTAAGACGATTGGAAAATTACACAATGTCAGTTAGAGATACCCTTAACACAGAGTTATTGAAAGCCTATTTTCCTATAGACCAAATACACATCTTCTTGTCATTTCCTGCCTAGAAATAGTGACAAAAATAAGGCTTTATGAAATTCGCTCTCCTCTGTCTCATTTATCCTGCAGACATTTTTGCAACCAATTCTGTACAATTCAATGGTTACAATCACATTCAGTCCTATACACATAATTAGTTTAGCTACATGTGATTTCAGCTAATCTGTCTTCATCTTCTCTGTAGCCAATAGAATTATGTTATTTTAGCTTGCTTGGAATGAATGAACTCTTAGACCCACAATTAAATCACAAGTTAAAAAAAAGACATTGAAATGCATTTGAATACAAATAGGATTACGGGAGATTGAAAATCACAAATTAGGCCTGCAGATTTACAATTAAAGTTACATAGTAACAAACAACACAACTTTTTTTCCTTTAATAACATTGATAACAGAACATATAGATTAGATCTTAGGGATGTCTGGTATAGACCAGTAAACCGTTCCATTGCCCTGATGAATATGAAGAAGATTATAATGCTGTGTAACTTGTTTTATTTTTGGAAATTGCAGTGGGGACAACAAAGTGAGTCTTAAGGCTATGATTGCATTGTTTTTTACTCTTCACACCAGGTACTCATGGGCAACCTGGGTGTTTGGGCCTTGGCTGTGGCCGCTCTGCTGGGAACCTCAGGGTGCTGGCTGGCTGAAGGGCACAAGAGCAGCAGGCGAGGCAGTACTGATACAGCCACAATGTCACGTACCTCCTCCCAGGAACCACACTCCATGGTAAATATCCTGTACAACTCTCTCTCTCTCACGCACGCACGCATGCACGCACGCACGCACGCACGCACGCACGCACGCATGCACACACATTGTATTGCTTCCCACTGAGGACATCACCTTCACTCTCTATCAAGCTAGAAAAACACAGTGATATGAATCAGTCATATCAGCCATGAATCAAATCAGGGTTGCAAAGAAAAATTAAGTGAATACAATAGTCTTAAACATATTTGTTGTCAAATTTAGTACAGCTTAACTTCTGTGAAACAGTGCCCTCCTGTCTTGGTTTCTCAAATGCTATTACTGGGGGCATGGGAGAAGTCTGATGCATTTTAACTTATTGGTATACTCATTTTAAATTGTTAAATTCCAATCCCAAGACCATGGAGAACAGATGCATGTCCATGGGATCATTGTAAAGCACTCATTTTATTGACATTTCCCATTTTTCATCTACAGTAGCCTTAATGCATTTAGGCTACTGTCATGATATGGACAATCAGGATGAAATTCACAGGATCTGTCCCTCAGCACTTTAGGGTTATAGGTTGAAGGCTCAAAAGTGAATTATCTACCAAATGTCCAAAAGAAGGCGCCAAATCACTCTAAAATGATAAACATACTTTCATAACCCCCAAAAATGTCCACAAACGTTTTCTTTACGCTATGCTAATATTTGTCATTGAATATCCACCTGGAATGGAAGGATCTGTAATTGGCAATGATGTTTTAAAACTGAAGATGACTGATGGCAATAAAATACACTTCTAAGACAGTGTATGATGCGGATTGGTAGCTTTGCGCCTGGAGGTCTAACGTCTAGTTACCTAGTTCCGTCATACTAACTAGCTAGGCCATTGGTTGAATGTTTCAAATTATGTTGTTTTGGACAAGGGACAAATATTACGAAAACTAGCTAAAAACTACCATTCTATTTTGGTTAGCGTTAGGACCAGTGACTTTAAAGGTTAGGACACAGCTGTGTAGGATTTAATCGGTAGAGTGCGTGCTTCCACTAAAATGTGCCCCTCCTGGACGTTTTTCGACCTACAAATGCCTTCAAAACTAGCTAAAAGAAAGAGAGGATAACGGGTAATTTTGTCATTATTTAGTTAGTAAAATGCAAATGTTTAACCTTAGCCAATTTCTCACCGCGTTAACCTAAACTAGGTATAACTAGCTATGCCTTACGTTTTCTAGCTATGTGTACGTGACTACAGTCGACTTGAAAGTATGTGACACCACCTGGGTCTACTATGCAGCGCTGTAGAGTAATTAGCTAGCTAGCTAAACGTTAAGGTCTGGCAATGCGAGGTCACCGCCTGGGTAGCGTAATTCATCTAACTATAAATGTTATCCTAACTCAGTTTTCTGAGGTCCGACAAGCTAGTTAACTAACTAACGTTAGCCAAAGAGCTAGTCAACTTAGACAAAAACTTTGTTTTTGGATGGGACATTCGGCTTAATTAAAGTAGCATACAATGCTGGACAAATACACAAAGATGGGTGTTTGTTGTGGCATTTAACATTCTACACCTAACTCTGTTCTGTTTAATTAGGTTTTTATTGTACTCTTGTCAATGTAAAACTAACGACACCAAGCAAGTAGCTTTACATCTTCTAACCTCACTTCTTTTGTGCATTTAATTTTTAATCTCGGCTTCTGTTTGTTCATATGTTTACACCAGTTTTGAGATAATTGCTCAACACTCATGGGCAGGTTTCTGAATGAGTGTCTGGTGGCATCTATTATGATGGCACACAAGAGGAAAAAAAGACTTGCCCTGTAAGCAAACACATCCTTTCCAGCAAGACTGATGCTTTTAACAAATGTTCTCTGCATAACAGAACGATAAAGCCCTAACAGGTTCTCAAAAAGACATACGGACAGACAGACACATACCCCACAGCCCTGCGGTTGTCCTGATTCTTTGTGAAATGAAGCATGTAACCCCCTGGTTTGTTCTAAGTCAGACTCACTTTGGGCTTTGCCAAGTTGGCAGCAGGCTGTGGAATGTAATTTTGCCCTAGTGGTCCCCTAAAATCCCTTGACACAAAAAACAAATTCCTGGGCACCAAAATTTAAAGTCGACCCTCAGGAGAATCATGCAAATCCGTGAATTCAGATGATTGTGCAGGATGCATTTTAAAAGCCTTTGGGAATGAATAATATCAGTTGTGCCAGATTTTCTCCTCCCCAAAAAAAACAAAAACATGTAAACAGAGGAACAAAAGAATATCTTATGTGTAACAGACTGAAAAAATCAAGAGTGAGAAATGTTGCAAAAAAGTCCAAATGAAAGCCTTTTGATATTAAAGCACCCATATTATGATCATTTCCAGGTTCATAGTTGTATTTTGAGGTTGTACCAGAATAGGTTTACATGGTTACATTTTCAAAAAACACCACATTTGTATTGTACCCATTAACGGTCTATGGTTGTACCACACATTTCTGCAGATCGTGTTTTCACCCTCTGTGTTTAAGTCTCTGTTTTAGCTACAGAGTGAGACATTTCACTTCTATACTATCTTTGTTGGGCCTTGCACATGCGCAATAGTTAGGTAGTGATAACATCAGCTAGCTACTGTTTTTCCATCTTTGGTCAGTACAAGGCAGGATTATCTGGAAGACTTCTGCAGAACAGGGACATGTAAGTAGTTCTTTTGTAGATTATGGTGAACTAGTGTGTGTTGAACAGTGTTTTGTCATTGAGAATGAGCTAGCATGCTACGGTTAGCCACCTCATTTTGGCTTGTGACAAAGAAAGCCGTGCAGATTTTGAACAGCTCACCCAGAGACTGAAGGCAGGGCACATTCAGAAACCTCCATCTCACTCAAAACAGCATGGGTAGTTTTTTGTGTATGGAAACACCAGAGACACAAAATAACACCCCAAATTTATTTTTTATAATCTGGGTACTTTAACCTTCAGGATTAAATAGATTTAGGATCTGCTGTTGGTACGGGTTGATGCTGGAATCTTCAGACAAATTCAGGGAACAGCAAGAGACTGAATTTTTTATGACTAAATTACAAACCCTGCTGTGTTAATCGCACCATGTCCTGCCTCCTGTACGCTCTAGAGAGAGAGAGGTCTACGCTCTTTAACAAAGTTTTACAGTATAGGACATTATTAGGGCCTGAGCACTGAAGTGCAAGGGCACCAAAGGTGTCCTAGCACTAAGTGTGGAGTATAAAGTATGGATTTTTTTCTTACTGTAGTTGAAAAGCAAGAAATTGCCTGTGTGGTCGTGCAAGGAAAGCGAGCGGTCTGAGTACTGTTCTGAGGGAAAGAGAGCGGGAAAATAGTTAGCAAAGTTGATGTAAAGTGAGTCAAAAGTGAACAATAAAACAACAAGCTAGAGCTTCTCAAGACACGCAAAGTGAATGGCGTCAATGGCCGAAAAAACATTGGCTTAAACTAGGACTGCACAATATTGAAAGAATCTGACATTGCAATATTTTTTAAAATAATTTTTTTAAACTGACATAAATAGCTCTATTTGGAAATAATAATCATTATCATATATCATTCATCATATCATATCATATCATTCTCGACTACTGCTAATTGTGTAGGGGAGTGCATTTACGTAGAAGAAAAAAATGAAAAAGGATCTTTTCTAATGTGAACCATTCTTTGTTGAACTTTTAATGCTTTACAAACACCAAAGCAAGTAAGCACTGTGACTAACGTTAGTCTTTTGAAGTGGTTTTGGAGGGAAATTAGGTAGAAATGCGCTGGTTGACTAGCATGACACCATTGTAGTCATAATAATAATCAATCCAGGCTAACGTGATTGGCAGTGACTGCATGTTGCTTCCTCTAAATTCCAGGTTGTGGTCGACTAGCGGGGACAGCTTGTTAGTTTGATAAATTCACGCGCACTAACAACAAACTGTGTATCCAAGAACAATTAAAGCAGTGTAAATGACGTTAGATCAGACACAGACTTCTGTAGTAGATTAGTGTTACGTTTCCAGTGTCCGAACCGTAACGTTAGTTGGGCCAGACGAACCCCTTGTTTCTTTAGGCTAACTATATTAGCTTTTGCCGCTGCCAACAACATAAAACACAGACTACTGTAGCTTCACTGACTACCCATCGAAAACTATGCGCATCACTGTGGCAGCAGCAGCGGCTGCCTACGGTACTTTTCTGAGCAATAAGACTAAAGCACTGCATGGGTCTTGCGGCGGTAATAATCATGTACGTTATAGTACTTTTCTATCAAGCAGCAAAAAGGATTAGCCACAACAGGCTGAGAGCACAGAGCAGCTGAGCAGAGATGGCGACTTGGTAGTTTGCTAACTTGTTGCTCTCTCTACCAATGTGAGCCGCTCTGTTTTAGGGTTCATGCAGGCTGAAATCCTTCCATGCTGTTTTATCGAGATAAAGCTGTAAACAGAAGGAAACTCCGCTAGCTGCTAGGCTAATGCGCAGTGGTAAACACTGCAGCTTTAACGTTAATGTGTCTACCTCAGCTGAGAACGGAGAAATGTCCTTTATGTTAGGAAACACAAAGACAATTCTCAGATATGAGACATTTAAAAGATACTTTCGCATATAGGCCTGATAGCCAACACAAATGGAATGTTATGTCATGAAACATTGCGCTCCAACTTGTGAAAGGTTGATTTGCTCCATATTTTTATAAGTTTTGTTTAAAATACCTTGAATCCATGTAATACACAATGTCATTAGACACAATCCATGTCATTAGAATCAATTAATCCATGTCAATAGCCGCAACGTGCACACGTGCAAGCATGTTTTTTTGCGGTGATGCCGGTGACAAGCTCAGACCGCCGTGTCCCAGACCTATTTGCAATAACGGAAAGAGGTAATGGTGCTTGTTGGATGATAGGTTTAGAAGTAAACATTGAATGAATCGAGAATAAATGCAGAAAAAATAAAATAAAAGGTTCTTCCTTGTGTTTTAAACTAACCTCCACCACATTTACATGGTGGGTCTTATGACTTTTTATTGGTTTTTATTTTGTTACAGTCCCAGAGGGTTATTTACCAATCTCTTATGCTTTCCCTTGAGAAATTTTACTTAAAGCTGAAGAAAACAATTCAGACATACAGAGCATGTACAATGGTTATCATTATATGAAGCAATAATACTCCTTAACTACTATAACAGCGTGGTAGGTGATACTTTCTGTGCTCAACAAAACCCTCTGGTACGTTTCAGTAACTGTTTTCTGATAAGTAAGAAGCATCAGTCATGGGGACCAAAAGTGCATAAGTTGTTAAGTAATAAAGGTTGACACAGAAAGTAATGTTTGGTAAATTAGTCCTTAGCTTACGTGTAGTTGGTGAAGCATTACATGTGAGATGATCTGGTCATAAAATCCAGATTTGTATGACCATAAATAAACAAAAACCTGGGTAGTAGCAGCAGGGTCATAGGTGGGTGTTCATAAATAGATCTTGGAGTACATAAACCTAAAATATAATCTAACTGGCATGCCTTAACGCAACCACTAAATAGATATTTCAAGGTGGTAAAGCTAACAGAATATTGATAGAAATGTTTCCACCTACCCTTGTGTGCCTTCTGTAGGCAGGTGATTAGCACATTAGTAAACAAGTGCTGTATCTTGTAGCATATAATACGTGTAAAACATATTAAAGGTGTTTATGATTTGAAGATGTTTAGAGAGAGATTGTGCCAGTGAGGATAAATGACAACATGAATCACTACCGCTAATGATGCAGGAAAAGATGGAATTTGATTGGTTTTAGTTCTATTATGGGATTCATCAAAGTGACAGTATGCCTGTAAATGTATTACAACATTCATTGCCAATTTTGCTTTCTTGCTTTGGCTCCTTTTTAATTAAGCTCATTAAGTTACTTGTTGGTGCACTGATTAATTACTGTTTGATAAGACAAGCCCCTTCTTTCTAAGCAACAGACATCAGGGAATACATATTGAATGTAGAAAGGTGAACTCTTGTTAAAACACAGACACTGATAGATTTCCATTCCATTTCTATTCCTGCGCCCTCTCTGGCCCCCTCTTCATCCTAATCAGGCAGTATCTTGAAAAAGGTCAAAGTATCAATATGCTCAACATATCAAACAAAAACTAAAGGAATAATACCGGTACACATACTTTAATAAACATTGAAACTGCAACGCAGTGTTGGCATACAGGAAGCTAATTCTGCAGAGTTTGGTTGTTGACATGGATTAAGAGTCAGAGTGAGATGGAGAGAGAGTAAACGGGCACATAAAAACATATGGGTCCTTGAATGAAGAGGGCCTGCATAGCAGCACATATAGTTGAGTGAGGGGGTGAAAGCATATTCAAACACACATTGTAACAGACACAGCTTGGCTTGAATTGCCCTAAAATGTCAGTCTCTGTGGCAGCAATGCCAGATTCCTGTTTTGTTTTGTTCTTGGGTGTTTAAATGGCCTCCAAGATGGAGGCACGTAGCACTAAGACATTTGTTTGTACTAGTTTTTAAAGGCTATAACAATCTTTTTGAGTTTATACACTCTGTTGCTACCACAAAACCCGAATAAAGTATGCAAACTTTAAACAGACCATGACATCAATGACATTATACTACCGTGAGATTTGGACAATGTATTTATTTTATTTTAGCTCACAGTACCATGACTGCTTAAGTATGTGAAGCCACAGTAGAGGTACAAATTTAGGTTACTCTTGCCAAATTATGCCACAGCCACGGAAAATATTAGTTTCTGAATGGCTGGCATGATAAAATCACTTAACAGCACATTTAATTCACTACTGCTCTAAATTATTATGCAAGGTAAAACACGTAACCATAGCAACAGTAATGCTGCTTGATCTATACGTGAGATAAACCAAATGCAAGAAAACTTGAAAAACTACATCACGATTTTAGCACACCATGTCTTATATTTCTGTGGTAGGTGGCCATTGCCAAGTTCCATTAGATGAATAATTTTCCTTCAGTGCATATAACTTGCTTCTTGCAGGTTGAGGTAGTAAATTCACTTTGAGTGTGTTGAAATACTTCTTACATTTAAAGCCAATTGATGGCATGTGCAAGTCTGAGTAGCCTAGCTGCTCCTATACTGAAAAAAACAACACTATATGACACGCCTGAGACATGAAGTGACTATGCTATTAGAGTGGAAATAAAGGGATCCTCAGTCAAACAAAAACAGCCTGAGGCTTAAGAGGTTAGAAGGCATTGCATCTCTTGTGTTCCCTGTTGTCGTGGAGATTGTCATCTCTCAGCATCCCTACTGTTCTCATAATCTTATCACATAATTCTAACTGCACTGGACAGTATCCACAATGTTACTCTTCGGGGATTGATAACAGACATCCAGCCCGAAAAGGGTGACATCCAGTGGAATTTCCTGTTGCAACGAAAATTCGCTCAGTCGTGCGCTTAGCGACGATTGTGATTGGTCTAAAGAAATGCCAATAAACCAGAGCATGTTTCTCTCCCATCCCAGAATACCATGTGGACTAGCCAGACCCTCCTTCGCAGTGCTGTAGAGGAAAGTCTGGCAATGTGAGACTAGGTTGTATGTAAAAATACACCCATCGAATCAGCCTCTGTCATAAAGAGCAATTGTGGTAGAGAAAAGATTCCCATCCCCCCTAATTGAAACCTAGTGAGTTTGCCTATTTACCTGTTTACTTTATTTCTCCACCCACTTAAAATGTCAATGCAAGTGTTATATTGCAAGAAAAACATACAAATGGCCTCCTAATTACCTGTGTGAACGCATCTACTTTGCATTTAAAGTTACTCAACAGTAGTTGCCTTCAATTACTACTAAACTATTTTATGCCATAAAAATCCCCTGAAGCTAATTGACACTTTTAAATTCTATTTGCCAAAAGTCAATATTTATGGCCCCTATACAATTTGTTTTTGTTAGTAGTCATCAAATAACCACAAAAACTTAAGTAAATTGTTATATTTCATCTTAATAAACACATAATGAACAGTGTCATAGATGAGTTAAAGTTCACACTGAAAGTGGAGGCTAATAATTAAAGAAAACTATAAAATCTAATTGTAATAAGTAACTTTTTGTCATTACTTGAATGTACTTGCCTGACGTGGCATTTTACTTGCCCCGGGCCATCGGGCACACCCTGAATGTATGAAAGAAAGCTACAAAAATAACCTTCTAGAGTCATGGTAAAAAGATGACAGTATTTTTGGAAAGAAGCGCATAGCCTTTCTTTCACCTCTATGCTTGGTTTGATTCTCTAATCAATTGATCAAACAGCGGCACTCCAGATGATGGAAGGCGGTGCTGATGAGCACACTCAATTTTATCCTGTCATCATGAGGAAGCACGTCTGCAATTAAGATGGACAGATGGCAGAAAGAGAGAGAGATAGAAATGTAGAGACAAAGGAGAAAGCAATGACAGGAGGCACTAACACTACTGTGTTTTTGGTGAAACTCTCAGTCTTCTGGGAAACCAGTAGGGCCTTGCAGACTCACCCATTTTATCACTGAGCCTCATTACCAGTGACATCCACACTGAGGGACAATAATGCAAAATGTCACTACACTTCAATTGGTGCCACATATTGGCTGCTTAAGGAGCGATGTTGCATTGAAAGACCTGCTTCTGTTATGTTTTTAAATGGCATGTCACTCCCTTGTTTTACCGTTTTAAGTTAAATTGTTCAGATCCATTCATGCACAGCGATATTCACAGTTCTGTGAATATGTGATCAGTAGCTAACATGCACACTAAGGCTGCACAATGTTTTTGTTTCATCTTCTACATTGCAATTGTCACATTGCAGGACGTGTGATGTTAACGCTACACGTTTTTTGCTGCTTGATAGAAAAGTAAACTTTATCCGTTACCCCAGACAGAAAAGTAAACTTTCCCCGTTACCCCAGACAGAAAAGTAAACTTTCCCCGTTACCCCAGACGTAGTCTTTTCTTACGAACAAATTTAGGAAAAACCTAAGGAAGATATTGATGAATGAGGCCCATTGACTTTATTCAGAGAATTTATATGAATACAATGGTGTCATGTGAGTCAACTAGTGTATTTAACTACCTCATTTCCTCCTCCAAAATCACATCAGAAAAGTAGTCACAGTGCTTAAAAACAGCTTACAAGAACAAAAAATTTTATTTTTATTTTTTATTTTTTATTTTCTATGTAGATGCACTCCACTCCAAAATCACCCCAGTAGTCAAGAATTGTTTATTTCCAAATAGAGCTTTTTATGTCATCTTGTAAAAATCTTGTAAAAGTCTCTTTTTTTCCCCATATCGCAGGAAAAAAAAATATTGCTGTCAGTTTTTCCAATGTTGTGCTGCCTTAATGCACACCAAAATGCTTACAGTTTGTGTAAGTACACAAAAAAACACATAGCATAGGTGAGCTGGACTTAAACTCTGAAGGCAACAACACAAATAAAACTGGATGTTCAGTGAGTTGCAGTGAATTTCAGTACATAGTGAACAGTGTGGGGCAAGTTATTTAAAAAAAATACTTAGTTACAGTTACTAGTTACTTCTTCCAAAAAGTGACTAAATTAGATACTCAGTTACAAATTATAAAAGTAACTAGTTACTTCAGAAAGTAATTAATGCGTTACTTTCATGTCAATTTTTAAATGCTCAAATGTGTTCCCACCTCCACCCCTCTTTAACGGAACATAAAATACATGTGCATGTTCAGTTATTTATGGTAAATCTGAATATTATAATGAAATGGATACTTAATACAATACATTATTAACAGAAACAATGTACACACATCTAAAATATGTTAATGTTGCAATGGGATAAAGTGAGACTAGCCTCGATACAAATAACAACTGGGCAAAGTTAAATAATGCTTGTTAAGCACTATAGCAAAAATAAATAACAAATATATACAGTCTTTATAGTTCAAATAACATAAATGGCCTGATCTTTATTCTTTTGCGTGTGTGTGTGTTAGAGTGAGGGAGAAGTGAGAAAGTGACAGCAATTAGCTTCGGCAAAAAAGTTACGGTAATGTCCGTATAATAATCAGCAGTTACAGTAATGGCGTTATAAAGATGGTAAGAGTATCAATTAGGTTACTTGTTACTGAAAAAAGTAACGCCGTTATTTATAACATTGTTATTCGCATCACTGATGGCGAATAGGTCCAACTATTCAAAGCTTTCACAAACCAAAGATTTTCCATTCACATTTTAATTAATTCATAATGCAAGACACCTTGTCATCACTTTTCTTACCTCCAGTCACCTTTTTACTTTTATATCTACACTCCTGTTGTCTGCCACATAATGGGTTTTATCTGACATCTTAGTATTTAGAGGGGGCCCGAATATTGTCTCACAATCTGCCTCTGTCACTGCTCAGTGATGTGGCAAGTCAACTCTACTCTCTTCTGACATCCTCAGCACTTTTTCTATGTCACTTGTAAAACTGTTGCTTGGCTTTATCATCAGTTCTGCTTTGCATTATTGTGAGGCCGATAGGATAACCGATTATATTAATCCTTGCAAATGTTAAGAGGATAAAATTGTAAAACTGTTTGTAATAAACTTATTTTATCTTTTTAATAGATACACTAATATCTTAAATATTTGATTTGACAAGCATGTAATGGCTACCAAAACACTAGAATAACTTTACTCCTGGACCAATTACTTTTTACCTCAAGCCTTTTCCAGTAAACATTGTGGCATCATTCATCCTCTGGTCTGTCATGCTCCGTCTACTGCTACTGTAAAGACGCTAATTACCTGTAGGCAGGTATAACTCATTTTCAGATAAATAGCTCATCAAGCTCGACCGTATTTTTTAGCCATAGCTGTGTTCGAAACCATTCCCTATCACGGGAATAGCACCCTCTATAGTGTGTTTGCCAGTTTGTAGTGGTCTTTGAATTCTCCGCTCTTAATTTCAGTCAACTATAAAACACCCAAAATGCCCTGCTAATGTGAGTAGACGATGTACCCTACATTTTACTCCTGTGAACCACAATGCAATGAGGGAAAAGAAGCAGAAGCACCCGCAAAAACTTAAAAGGAAGGCGTTGTCAATGTAACATGCAACATATATACAACCTTTTACTGTTGTGAGTGCTAGGTTTGTTTCAGGGAAGTATTATAAGTAATTTTGTTTTGCCTTGTTTACATGATGTTGGGCGCGTGGGAGTCACCGTCACATAAATTACTGGCGCAACGATATTTTTAGTCAGTGTCTGAAATCTCATTTGGTTGTTCCCAACATAATTCACTATTTAAAAAACACTATACAGGGAATAATGAGCAAGTGACTAAGTGAATGGCTTCGAACACAGTTTCTGTATGGCTGTGTAAAAAACTGTGTGTGGATTAGAGGGGGCAGGGTAGCCTATGAGTATGGTCTTCCTTACTGATGGATTGTGTTGCACTTACGGACAACGAGCATTTTTGTCGTTCACTTTAGTAAGACATAACCTCAAGTTTGTTTCATTCTCTTTGCTGTGACCTCTGCTCTGAAGTCTCACTGCTGACTACACACTAATACTAAACAGAGGAGAGAAAGGCAAAAATCACCAATATAAAACTGAAATCCAGCTGAATCCATTAATTTATCCATTAATTTCCTATTTCAATAACCCATTATTCCATTAATAAATCAATCACTTTAATTTCCTAATCTTTTCTTATTAGCCAATAATATAATTGTCACCTATATATTGGGCATCCTTATTATTTCAAGTGGATGTATACAAGTCGATTGTTGGCTACCTTTTGATGCTGCATATTTATTTTGTTTAACTTTGAATGTTCATATTTATTTATATTTATGAAGGTGGGCATGATTGCCCTCCATGTCATCATACAATCACATCCACACAAAGCATTTGGAAAGCCATGAATGACATTTATTAAGATACATTTAAAGATGCACGTCAGTATCATACAGTTAGGACTGACTAATAAATCAGTTTATCCTTGTAGGGGTATGCATTGTTTGACATCCTGATAATCATTCCAGCACAATATAGTGACAACTGCCATCTTGCAGCCTGTTGGAAAGTGTATTTCCAATTAGGGTAATTGAATTTACTCTGGGATTTGCCTTTGTAAAGGTCTTTGCGTTTCTCTGCTGTCATCCATATTCTCTCTCACTCCCTCTCTGTCTCTCTATTATTTACTTTTTCATTCTCTTTCCATCTATTCAGTGTGTCTTTTCTGTTGTCGTCTTACCCTGAACCTAGAAAGGAGGAAGAGCCACAGTAACGGATGGAGCACGAAAAGCTGCAGAAAGGGCTGTTTTAGTCTGACTCCTCCAAGCCTGCAATAACCACTCTTATGTTTGCTCTCTGTTTGCAGGAGAAGGGGAAAGCAGACGGGAACATCGATCAATGTGAGTACACTTACTGTGTTCAAACCAAACAGAATCTTTCAAAATATACCATGTTCCATGACAAACTCTTTTTTTTCCTCTGTTATTGGGCATATACTTTAGTTTTCAAATCTAAAGTGCTCTATGAAACGGACCATGCAGCCTGTTATGGATAAGACCTGAATGAAAATTTCCACTTGTTACTGCATCACATGTATTGCTCTACTCTTCTTGGTGGAATTGTTTGAAAGCATGGCAAATTTAAAATTGAAAAGCATATCAGTTGTCAGTGGATGCCAAGAGATAATCTACAAATCAGTTGTGGGACTGGCAAGCATTAGTTTGT
>JABXJD010000017.1:207500-507500 GCA_013375575.1 Percina caprodes | reverse complement strand
TGGAAAATATGCAGTCATTGTCACAGTATTCTTCTTCTCACAGTGTGTTATTGTTGTAAGTGCGATCCATATGGAAAAATTGAATATTGCCCATTTGTCTCCCAAGGGAATGGTGATTAATCTGGTCTTGAGTGCTTAATTTATGAACCTTTGCAGAGGCCTAATCAGAGTTTGTAACCGTCACAAATTAAACAATAGGAAGA
This sequence comes from Percina caprodes, assembly GCA_013375575.1. NCBI lineage: Eukaryota > Metazoa > Chordata > Actinopteri > Perciformes > Percidae > Percina > Percina caprodes. Next base: position 507,297 of record JABXJD010000017.1, on the reverse strand, counting down.
GGCAAAAGCAAGTTAAGCAGTCTTGTGGATCATTTAGATTGTAATTGGGTGAGGTTAGATGGGACAAGGTTGACAAAGAGACTCTCTAATAAGCAGCAAATGACTGGTTAGAAAGCTGGGAGGAAGAAAAGCAGAGAGTAGAGGAAGTTCAGAGAAGCAGGAAAGAGGGAGGAAGAAGGGGGGAGGGACAGGGAAATATGTTTTGAAAGTCATCTCTTGGCTTTTTTAGCATTGTGTGACCTATTGCCATATTGACTTACATATTGTGCCTGCCTGCTTCACTGTCAATACAATACAATATGAGAATATTTATTGGTTTATAACGCTAACTGAAATCGACAGACAGTCACAGCATCTCTACGTTGTTGTGTCCTAAAAAAAAAAAAGGGCCAGATGGCCAGTGTGTTTGTGTCAGAGAATGACCTGGGATAAAGTTTTAAATTTGGAGAGACATGAAGAAGGAAAAGCAGAAGGTAGAGACTTTACAAAAATTCCAAAAGAAGTAAGCCTAGTTGAGAGGAAAGTGGGACCACATGATAAAAGCAATGCACGAAATAACAGGATAGGATAGAAAACCCTTTTTTCAGTTCAAAAAATCTGTTATGTTTTATTTTAATATTTGGATTTTGAATTCCAAAGTCTTCCAAAACTTAGGGGACATTTTCCTGAAGTCAGTATGACCTGGAACAAATGTATATGGATTTTCCACATCTACAGTATCCATATCATAAAGAATTGCTTCAACTGTGTGACCACACTGCCTAACAACATTCTGCCCAGAATTGCTGATGCCTACACAGTCAAACCGCTTCCTGATAGCTCTACTGTCACATAATAAAAGAGAAGAATAGGTGGTAGGGGCAAAGGGGGGTGACAGTGCAGATCAGAAAATGGTACAGTAATACAGAGTTACAGAGAAAGCAAACTCATGGTATGAAGTGTTAAAATGTGCTGTTTTAATTTTTCTTCTCCTGCTGCCTCCCTGCAGACAAACCTGCAAGTAAACATAGAAAATGTGGAAAGACAAACTTGTGAATTTGCTGTGAACATTAAAATGTACTCTTAAGTAATTAATGGCTTGTCAACTAGTAGAGTATGAGGACAGTTTTAGCTGATGTGATGAAGACAGCTGGGGATGTTGAATGCTCTTGCAAGTAAAAGATGGCTGTTGGCCAGTTAAATAGAACAGCTAATGTCTTCAGCAGTCTATTGCAGGTATCTGTTGTATGACAGCTGTTGGTGTTAATGGGATTGTTATGTGTTAAGCCATCTTAAAGTGATAGAAGTTACATGTGTAACAGCCAGGGAGTTGCAGTCAAGACAAAATATGACAGGCTGTTATGTGGGCAAGGCAAGCTTTTGAATAAAATCTTTGCTTCACATAAGACATAGAGACATTAAGAAAATATATAAAAGAGCCAACAGATTATACTGTGTAAAACATACACACAATATAGGGTTGGAACGGGTTGTGTATTCGTATTGAACCGATACTGTACAGGCGTCACGGTTTGGTGCATGAATTTACACGGAGAATACACGGTATAATAATAAATAAAACTTGCGTGCAAATTAACTAATGTAATGCGGAACTAATGTAACATGAAACTATTGTCAGATACACGGGTTCTTCAGGAACACCGAATCTGTAGCCCTGCCTTAGCTCTCAAGCTGTAGGGTTGGGCAATGTCCCTAAAATTGGCAGTTGACGATGTTTACAGTAAAATGTTGTGATGGACAATGATATTGTTATTGTTACACTATTGGCTAATGGTTAACACAAAACAATCAGACATACATTTAAATGCCCTCTGTAAATAGACAGTATTACATGCTACCGCAGGTAGGGGCAGTAAATTACAACTTGACCTACTTTCACTTAACTACAGTGCTGGACAGTCTAGACTCAATCAGATCTCCGTGATCTGCGTAATGACAGTACAGTGGAACGTTTGTCTTTAACAGAGCAACAGCAATAACCTAACAGTGATGGGAATAACGGTGTTATAAATAACGGCGTTACTTTTTTCAGTAATGAGTAAACTAATTGATTACTCTTCCCATCTTAATACCGCCGTTACCATTACTGTCTAAAAATGCGGCACGTTACTACAATATCTCTGATGAAATATTTTTTCATCAGAGAGACTAGATCTCTGAGCCGAGAGGCAAAGACTATTTTTCTTCCTTGGTTAGCGAGCTGTGCACAAGACAAGCGCATAAATGCTGACGATTGGCTGTGGTTGAGTAAAATTTCATGGTAAGTCAATAAGAGGTAGAGTTGGTCGGGTGTTGGAAAGCGTTTACTTGTAACTAATTACTTTTTAAAAGTAACTTTCCCAACACTGTAACCTAATATACCATCATTACTGAGATTGAGCTACATTCTTGGTTATATTTGCACTGAATAACTCATTCAATAAACAGAAATATAACTCTTCTAACCCTTGTGAATTGTGAATCGTGCCTACTGTTGCTAATGTACATTCATAAATCCTACGTAACATCGTCATCAGACTTACTTATATATGCATGCACATAGTAGTATCCACAAAGTTAGTCCAATGAGGGGATAAAGGAAAGTGTGATAGCGTTTCACGTTAACGCCTTTTGTCTCTCGCTCAAGACCGCGGTGTCCAAGCCGACGCGCGGAGCATGACCTTACCGCATGCTGATACGTTCCTAGTCCAGGTAGAGCGAGCTACTATACTGACAGGGAGAGAGAGAGACTATATCAATACAAATAGGTTGCACGTATGCGGCAAAGTAGCTTCCACTTAATGGGCAGCACAGCACAAAGCCCAATGCAAGTGTTAATTTCCCGTCCATTAGGATTAGCGTGTGTCTGACTAGGGGCGAGGCATCACGATGGTGGCTATCCATCCATCGGCACAACCCTATGAAGCTCTGATTGGTGGGACAAACTCTGCCTATGTTCTAGTAAGTCAGACATAGAAGCTGCTGACAGCGTTGCCAACTTAGCGACTTTTCATCCCTAGTATGTGATGTGTCAATATTTATTTAAAAAACTCCATACTGCATACATGAGGTGAGAAAATTAGTTGTATACCACAAATTCTCTCAAAGTGGTACTTCATAACTTTTTTTTACAAGGTTTGCAGGTTTTTAGACAGTGTAAGGGAAGATGTGATGATGAAACAAGATTACAGAGCAGATGTATAGTTGGAGAAGTGATAGTTTGAGGGGTCATACTGTATAATGCACGGGGGAATTGTGATGCTATCACCTCAAACTGTATTTAAGGTTGAGCAGGAAACCATTAAATCACCAGGTGAGACAAAAAACCTACCCACATTGTCTACCTACCAACATCCATTGTCATTGATTTCTAACTTATAGTAACAACATAAATTAAAAGAACAGTGGAATATAAAGCAATATATTATACTCTGCTGTACATGTTGTTCTAAATGTTTTAAACTTTAACCACTTAATTTGCACATTATTCTCCTTCTCTGAGATTCTCAATCAGTTTGAGCATGCTGTGTATAAAAGAGAGTTGAACTTATATATGTTCTCGCCTGTATATTGTTCACACTTCATACACACTAGGTGTACCTAAGATAATGTCATGTAGATTACTCACCTTGAGACATCCTGTATAATTAGAATGTGCAAAAAAGAATATTTATTTCATTGCTGAAAGTTGTCAGTCCCTATCTTAGTCTCATCGTAAATCTCTGTGAAATGTGATTTCATTAAGCTGAACAGCAATAAAGACTACCAAGCGAAAAGTCCATTCAGTCATTGAGGACTTAATCAAAATAGTAAAGTGAAACAGGCTTTTCTAAAATCGACCCACCTTTTTATAGACGTGGTTACAAAATTAAAATATCTTCAAGTAAAGTTATGATGACAATTTTCACATCGTAATGGACCTAAATTTGGTCGGAAGGAATGATGTTCATTTTCTCTCTGATCTAATTCATGGACAGCCACACAGTTTCCCCACTGTGATAATTTTTGCCAAAAAGTCTGAAAGTCAAAGACAAAGGGAATTGCAGCAGCAGTGTAAGCTCCATGTTAAGCGTGCCTGCAGATACTGCTGAAGGGCTTAAGGAGGGCACATAGCCTCTCCAGGGACTAAGAGGGACTGACAGTGGCACTCTGAATAACACTTTACTCTCACTGGGGCAATCTGCACCAGTGGGCCTACTTGGATGCACACACAAACACACACACACACGCTGAAATGCAGTTACCGGGACTGAAAACAGACAAAGGTTATGTGGAGAAAGCTCTGCCGGAGGAATTAGCAGGCGAAGATAGACATGTATTTACAGGGGATAAGAGCATCCTCATAGATTCTTTTAGATTTTTAATGAATTTGATGGCATATGGTTCCACATGGCATATGGTTCCACTGATTTTTCACCAAAAATTCTGATCCACTTTTTTTACACTTCTTTAGCCTAACTTTAAAATTAGTTAGTGGTTGAGTTATGGTGTTCTGATAAAGAATAGTGCTGTTTTTCTCTTTGTTTCTCAGTTATCGTTTGTCCCTGCAGTACCGTGCCGTTTGCCTGTAATAGCTAAGCCAGCAGCTGGCCCTGCCAACATATCAGTCTCATGTTGAAAGGCTTGGAACTAATAACAACATTAATATTTTTTTTTTGATTAATTGGTAAATCCATTAGTCTCTAAAATGTCAACTGTTTCATGAGTGGCTTGTTTTGTCCAACTGATTTACTTCCTGCTTATCAATTAATTAACTAATCTTTTGTTTACTACAAATTACGCTTGTCCAAAATCTCAGTTACATTTAATATTTATTTGTTGTCTGATATATTAAGGGGTTAACGACAGGAACCAAATTATTACTTAAATTATTATTATTATTTTTTAATTTTTACTATTTACCATTTTGTATTATCTGATTACTGGAATTATTTGTAATTCTGCTTATGTTTTACTCACTGGAGTTCAACTCTTGGATGATACCAGATGCTGCTGTGTGAGTGCAAGCTTCGCTGCAAACCCTTTCAGATCCGTTTTTTACCTTCATCCCCGTGATTTTTACTGCCTTACCCATCAACAGAAGACGGCTTTATGAGCTGAGAACAAAAATGATTGCTTTTGAATTCAGATTACATGCCTCTGCGCTCAACTCTTTCTTTTCCTGTCTCTCTACTTCTGTGTGCACACACACACACACACACACACACACACACACACACACTGTGGTGCAGATACAGCCCCACATACACATTTATATACAGTACACTGTATATACCTGCTGGAGTTGAGGATGAGTTATTATGATTTGGTCTTCAACCAGCAAAGTCTTCAGTAGGACTTTGCAGAGGACAATGTGTATTTGCCTACCCCCAGGGAAGTGGAAATCTTAATATGCCACTGCCAGGTCACATTTCTTTGACTGAGTAAACACATTCACTCTTAAATATTGTACTTTCATGTACCTCAGATGTCATCGATGGTATTTTTAAGTTTATACTTTATTATCAATCACATAATATTTATTTATGAGAGATATCCGAGAGGCTGTTAATTTTGTCAATGATTATTTTTTCAACCATGTAAGCTGTCCAGGTGCCCCTGGACAGAAAGAAGATGTGATCAGATTTTATATTCTGAGATAAGGGCAAACTAGGACTGTGTACAATTCTCTTTACCCCTCAAAGTTGTTAAAATCCTTCAAACGTGGCAAGAAAGACTTCAGGGAAACAGTTTATCATTCAGCGTGACTAAGTCAGTATAATACAACATGAACAAGTCAGGGGCATTATCGCCAGGAACTTAGGCAAGTGGACAAGATGTCCCTCTGTCCTAGAATCTCAAACTGGATCTGAGACGGCTTATAATTTTAAAATATATACAGGTACTCTACTGTGTAAGTCGTAAAGCTGTACCCAATTTGATCTTGCTTTTAGTCATAAAGCGGCTATTTACTTCAATTACATGATTTGCATCCCTCAGTGAAAAATAATTCCTTTGCTCAACAATGAGTATGGACCTAAACCATAAATTTGTGGTATGGCAGCTCAAGGACTGTAAAATTAGCAGGCAACAGGTCATCTTTAAGATTCTGTTTTGTGGCTTTTTTCCCTTTATTTCAGAGTGACAAGGGATAGACAGGAAAGGTGGGAGAGACATGGGGGATGACACACAGCAAAGGGCTGCAGGTCGGATTTGAACCCGGGCCGCTGCAAAGGCCTCAGCCTACATGGGGAGCGTGCTCTTAATGGGTGAGCTAGTGGTCGCCCCAGGCAACAGGTCATCTGAGGGGACAGATGCAATCAGGCAAAAAGTAAATGAAAGATTGATTGTTCAACCAGGGTGCTCAGGGGAAGGGCAACAATAAAACATTTGAATGTTCAAAATTCACACTGTGCCTGCCTGTCCTCACTGTGCTGTCAACCAAAAAAAGTATATCTCAGATACTACAGATACAATTAGTAAATAATTCCAAACTGAGGTTGTGGGCAGCAGATACATCTGAATACCTGCTGCTTGTATACACAGGATATAAAAAGCACGTCACTCCAGACTTGCATTGCATGCCAAGTGTTATCTTAGCATCCTGTTCAAAATCACATTCAACCCTCTTTCTAGCCTCAGCTTTATTATACTATTACCATTTTTAACATGCATAACCATCCTATTTGTAGAACATTTGAGCAGAGTCACTGATGTCAGTCTGTGTGGATTTTCTCCAGCTTCTTACTGTGCTCCTGGTTCGGCCCCAGTCTGTGCAGTCTCGTCCACACTTGCTACCTCTATCCGTTGTCATCTCTGCAGTTTCTCTCTGTAGCCACATTCTCTTTGACCATCTGGAAACGGCATAGTGTCTGTAGTGGTGACTTTATTGTACCCAAGAGCAATGATGATACCCAAGAGCACTGATGGTCTCCGATCTGGATGTGACCCGTACATTTCATAGAGGGAAGCCCCTATTAATTGACCACCGATCATTATATTGATATTTACTAAAAACGCGTGATCGGGTGCTTGGCATTGATTTCTTCTAAACCACTACACACACATAATTAACTACTTCGCCAAACCGCCCGCTTGTTGAGTCCCGGTGTGTCCACTGTCATTTCCACGCTTCCCCTTAATTTCTATGGGAGTGGCTGTGCAATGCATTCTGGTAGCATTGCAGGGACTTTAGAGAAGCTTCTCAAAAGTTCATTTAAAAAAAAAAAAAATCTTTTAAACTGACCGTTGTTGATCTGAAATAAAGACTCAGGTTCAGCAATTGCATAGCCTATTTCTTGCATATGTTTTCAGAATTATTTTTGTGAAATAAGAAATTGTATTCCAAATGAGCCGCCAGTATGGTCTGTTTTGAAATCCGATAGGAAAAGGATATAAGAAACTTCATCATAGGCCTATTAAAGAGTGACACACCATTATATAGCCGGTTACACGGCCAGCTGGTTGAGCTCCAAATACACTACAAACAGGCAAACAGTGCCATACTTTACACAGCTTTATCAGCTGCTATAATTAAACAAAACAACATAAAAATGATTGGCATCTGCGTTTTATCAGCAGACATTGCTCATCGATGATCCACATTCTGTATCAGAGGCTAAAAATATGATTGGGGCATAGGGCTGCACAATTAACAATCATATTTGTGTGATAGAGCGATATTTTAAATGTGTCATTCCGTGGCACCTAAATTTTGTGCTGGTGCACCTAAATAAAAAAGTTAGGCGCACCAGTGCAAAAGGTTAGTGTTTTGTAGTAGTGTAGTGTTTTGTTTTTTTAAATTTTTTTTTAGCATTTTAGCCTTGTTAATCCAGTTATTACTGTAGCTAATGTTAACGTTACCTGCTGTGTAACGTGTTATTAGTGTTTACTAGCGTGACATGCAGCTATGATTCTGTTGCCTCTGATAGTTTTGGAGCATCAGAGAGCAAGGCAGACATTTAAGTGGCACCGTAATAAGGTACTGGAGTCCCCGTTGATATTTCGTCCGGTAGAATGTAGCACAAAATGGATGTGAAAGCAGTTATAAATATCTTATGTGACAATAAAATTTGTTTTGGTTAAAATCAACAAATAATCGTGATAATTAATCGTGATCTCAATATTGATCTTAGTAATCATGATTATCATTTTGGCCATAATCGTGCAGCCCTATTGGGGCATCTCTAATTTCACATGCCTTTTACTGCTATTTTCAATGTCAAGAATGAACCTTCGGGCTCAATTTGTGCCAGCATTAAGCCTATTGTGAGGGGCTATTTGATAGTTAAGATTCTTGATGTGTCACTGAAAACTACAGTACCTTGCCAGCAGGGTTTAAAATTAGCACAATCTACTAGCCAAATGCTGGTAAAATATGCAGTTGGCTGCTAGATTTGCTTCACTTACCAGCCAAAAAAAACTGGTTATCCAGGGTTTGTCCTGGCTCAGAATGGGCCTTTGGGGGGGGACACATGAAGTGTGGGGTCTGTGTGTCCTTCCCCAGGAAATGTTGAGAGTCAAAGACTTCATTTCATGCATTCTGATAAATTTTAGGCACAAACTAATGGTGAAAACGTCTTTATTCAACTTTTTCCCATGGAGCTCCTAAGTTGAAAAATGTAGTAGTGACTTGCATAAGGTAACTGCTATTCTTGTTGTAACTAACTTGTACAATAATACAATAGTGTTATGAATACAAAACATTGAGAAGTGTGTTTTCTATTTTGAAATGCATTCTATTGATCAATAAATTGTGAGTAATGTTGAATAAACAGTAGTGTAACAGATGGTTCGTAATGCATGTAAACCGTGGATTAATTGCAAATTTAACCATCACTGTTACGTAAATGGGGCTCAGCAAAGAGATGGAGCTGGACGCTGCTGCATCTGTAGCTTGCCAATAAAGTGCTCAGAACTGTGTTTTTCATGCTTAGGCTCCTCCCGTACGGCTCGCATCAGGTGATAAAACCAACTGTACCGAAAGACTACTGTTTAAGGCGACAACAAGATGTTTTCAGAAGTTAGGAAACGGTCATGTTACAGGTATATTTGGCAGTGGCTAAAACCTCTTTGCGGGGCGCCAAAACTTTCTCTATGCAGGAAAAACCCTGTAATCTGTTCATTGGCCGGTAGAATTTGAACATTCACTAGCCATTTGGCTGGTGGACTAAAAGTAAATTTTGAACCCTGTTTGCCAGAGTAAAGTGTGATAACACTTAGTCTTGGGGATCAGCACACATTGTGCAGAGAGAGGGTAAGAACAAGAAGAGGCAACGCGCAGCTGAGACAGATTGTTGTGCAACAAGTATGGCAGATCTCCCAGAAAGACTTAATGTTGTATTATAGTAACCTTTAAGCCCCATCAGTGAGTCCCATCAGTGAGTTGTATTTTCATATGGTGCATTTTAGCAGTTTGTAAGAGTTGGTATTACTGTTTTGAAATGGATGATTTGTCAGTTTGGAAGAAAGATCTTCAAATGACAAAAATTGAATTTGAGATACTCAAGCGGAGGGCATAAAGCCTGAGGCTAAGATGAAATAAATGAGGCAGTGAATCAGTAAATAATCGAGGCAGCGATCAGACCATTGCACCTTGCCAGGACAGAGTGAGATGCAAATTAATGAGATGGGCTTTGAATTAAAAAAAACTATTTGAATGTGACATAATTTTCCTAAATATGACAAGCAATTACAATTGTCTGGGTTTTGGCAGCATGAGCAAACATGCTCTGCCAGGATTCTGCCTTTTGAGGGTGTGCTTTTAGAATTCAATATGCAATTTAAGATTCCTCTGTAGCTCTTTGTCCACATCCATTCCTTTTTTGTCAGTGACAAGACAGCACATAATAGCACCATAGCTGCTGTGACAGACACTGCGATCTCAACAAACTAATGTACTGGATATCCATATCCCACAGAGAACAGTCTCCAGAAATAAACTCATAGACTTCCAGGATTGTCTGATCATTACCATGGCATATATACAGGAATCTGTTTTATACTTTTTTTTTTTTCCCTGAAGCCTTTTGAAATGCATAAAAATTAATGAGAATCCTATTGTGGATATAATTTAAAAACAAGTCAGTAAGGAAATGGTACACGTGGCGGTTAGGCAGTTGGGTTGCTTGTTCTCAGAAATATTTGCCACTTTCTTTGGAATTAAATCACTGAATAATTGATTATTTAACAAATTTAAATGTAAAATGGCTCGGGCAGCCAGAGGAGAGCAGTACAGCAGCTGCAATAACAGAACATTTAACAAACGGGTTTCTTTTTTTTTTTCACATAGTGAGCCGAGGATTGTGCCGGTGTCCAAAAAGGTGACTAAAATCATGCGTATGTAATGTGATAAGGTCATTGGGTCTGATGAAATAGAAAAGGGTTCTAAGGTTATAGGCCAATTGTGGCATGTTGTCAGAATCCAAAGATAAATGTCAGATTGTTAAATCACTTCACACGATCAGGCTTTTACTCATAATTAAAACCCACCACAGGGCCAGATAGGTTTACATTCTTCTGTGGTTTGGATTAAGTTTAGCTGAAAATGCATTATTATTAAGCTATTGACTAACTGTCCCCTAACTCTGATTCTTGGCCTGATAAAGCTACACTGTTTAGGCTTGAAGTTTGATTGGAAAATCTTCAGGGGCTTTAGGTCAGATAAGGCATTAATTTGAATGCCCACATTTACATTTATCTGCAGGGGACTGTTATGTATTCAAAGTTGGATTTAGAACATCAGTGCTTAGTTGTTGGTCAGTGCTACCTAATTTTTATGTGCGCAATTAAAAATAACTCCTAACCAAGTTGAAATAATATTTAATTAGGTACTTTAAGATTTGAATCACACTGCCTTTTTCGTTTCAAATGCATCTTATCATTGTTATATCATCAATTGATATGTACATTATTAATATACAATATAAGAGCATTTCCTTACAATATTTAATCTCAGTAACTCAAGTCAATAACAAAACAGTTATACATTATTATTATTTTTTGTAAATAATATTCTGGAACAAAAGCTGATACAAATATGTAGTACTATGAAAATATATCTTCCTCATTCTCTCAAAATACATTTGTAACAGTTACACTGCTCAGTTGCCTAATTTAATTTAAGAGCCACTATCTGAGCATTAAGATTAAAGATAAGACATTCTAAAGGCCACTGATTTACCATTCTTGATTTGAAACAAGAAATGCAACAACTTTAGTATTTCAGTCATGCTCTGTGGGCTTTTTTATAGTATTTACGAATTTCCTTTTCACTTACACACGACAGATTGAGATCCATTGAACAATAACAAACCAGCATTAGCAAATGGATTTTTGCATTGAATTTCACACAGAATTCCACAAACTTCCCTTAAAGATAATGGCAAAGAGGATATGAAGAGGCAATCACACTGAAGAATAAAATATCCCTCATATCTCAACTGCTCTCTTATGGGATAGATACGATCTCCAGTCATATTCAAGCACAAATGGAGCAATTTGTGCAAATAGCATGCGTAATAGTGGGGCATACTCCCAGGTGTGTGAGCGACGGCCGGGTCCTGGAGGAGAGGCTCTTCACCTCAAATGCATCAGCAACGGAAATAGGGCAGTGAATGAATTAGGGTGCCATTGGTTAAGGACAGTGAGACGAAAGACAGGCAGACACAGAGAAAGACAGATTCATGATAAATTTGCTACTAGCCTTACTAAGCAGAAGCAGGAAGGATAGTGTGAAATCAGATGGAGCTGGTTGTGGCCAGCATGGTTATTTTGACTTAGTGAACCAAGTGATAATTCAGCTGTCATTCTGAGTGGGAGGGGAGAAATAACACATTTTTAAGATGGTTAAAAAGGGGCAGGGATCAGAGTAATTATCCCAACCTTGCTTTCTGATTACACCAATTAAAGTAAAATGAACATCAGACTTGCACCTGCAAGCCAGCTCTGTGTTTGAAGGGGAATCATATTTAAGTTTCTAAAGACAGAATGACTCCAAAAATACTATATATTAAAGCTGCACAGTAAACTCTATTATACAGGTAAAAGCCAGTAAATTAGAATATTTTGAAAAACTTGATTTATTTCAGTAATTGCATTCAAAAGGTGTAACTTGTACATTATATTTATTCATTGCACACAGACTGATGCATTCAAATGTTTATTTCATTTAATTTTGATGATTTGAAGTGGCAACAAATGAAAATCCAAAATTCCGTGTGTCACAAAATTAGAATATTGTGTAAGGGTTAAATTTTGAAGACACCTGGTGCCACAAAGTAATCAGCTGATTAACTCAAAACACCTGCAAAGGGCTTTAAATGGTCTCTCAGTCCAGTTCTGAAGCCTACACAAACATGGGGAAGACTTCAGATTTGACAGCTGTCCAAAAGGCGACCATCGACACATTGCACAAGGAGGGAAAGACACAAAAGGTTATTGCTGAAGAGGCTGGCTGTTCTCAGAGCTCTGTGTCCAAACACATTAATAGAGAGGCAAAGGGAAGGAAAAACTGTGGTCAGAAAAAGTGTACAAGCGATAGGGATCACCGCGCCCTAGTCAAGATTGTGAAAAAAAAGATTCACAAGGAGTGGACAGCTGCTGGAGTCAGTGCTTCAAGATCCACCACCAAGAGACGCTTGAAAGACATGGGTTTCAACTGCCGCATACCTCGTGTCAAGCCACTGTTGACCAAGAAACAGCGAAAAGCGTCTCACCTGGGCTAAGGAAAAAAGAGCTGGACTGCTGCTGAGTGGTCCAAAGTCATGTTTTCTGACGAAAGCAAATTTTGCATTTCCTTTGGAAATCGAGGTCCCAGAGTCTGGAGGAAGACAGGAGAGGCACAGGATCCACGTTGCCTGAAGTCTAGTGTAAAGTTTCCACCATCAGTGATGGTTTGGGGTGCCATGTCATCTGCTGGTGTCGGTCCACTCTGTTTCCTGAGATCCAGGGTCAACGCAGCCGTCTACCAGCAAGTTTTAGAGCACTTCATGCTTCCTGCTGCTGACCTGCTCTATGGAGATGGAGATTTCAGGTTCCAACAGGACTTGGCGCCTGCACACAGCGCAAAATCTACCCGTGCCTGGTTTACAGACCATGGTATTTCTGTTCTAAATTGGCCAGCCAACTCCCTGACCTTAGCCCCATAGAAAATCTGTGGGGTATTGTGAAAAGGAAGATGCAGAATGCCAGACCCAAAAACGCAGAAGAGTTGAAGGCCACTATCAGAGCAACCTGGGCTCTCATAACACCTGAGCAGTGCCAGAAACTCATCGACTCCATGCCACGCCGCATTAATGCAGTAATTGAGGCAAAAGGAGCTCCAACCAAGTATTGAGTATTGTACATGCTCATATTTTTCATTTTCATACTTTTCAGTTGGCCAACATTTCTAAAAACTCCCTTTTTTGTATTAGCCTTAAGTAATATTCTAATTTTGTGACACACGGAATTTTGGATTTTCATTTGTTGCCACTTCAAATCATCAAAATTAAATGAAATAAACATTTGAATGCATCAGTCTGTGTGCAATGAATAAATATAATGTACAAGTTACACCTTTTGAATGCAATTACAGAAATAAATCAAGTTTTTCAAAATATTCTAATTTACTGGCTTTTACCTGTATTGTAGATGTTTTTAATTCAATTCCTAATCTACCTTTTTTTGCTTCAATATTTTGGGGCAGGTTCAAGTCAAGTCTTATAAGCAAACTGCAAAAAAATCAGGTTTTTAATGATAAAAGGCTAAACACTAAAATGACTTAGCATTTGAACTTTCTCCTTTCACACAACACTGGGTTGACATTTGTTTTTTGCATATTGGCATTGCATAGACTCATGTCAATTCATCAGTCTCAGAATTTAGTATGCAAGGTCTGGCTGATGCTGTCTTAAATTTTATTTATTCATCTGAAATTTTACAAGGTCAAAACATAGTCTACATTCGCATATAGTTGATTGAGCTGTATTGAATTTACTTTTACATCTGTATTTATGGTTTTCTAATTAGGAATGTTTGGTTGATTTAACTGAGGCAAACTCATTCCACCTGCTCTTTGGAGAACATTTAAAACAATTGTTAGCAAATTGAAGTTAAGTATATGCATTTCAAAATTATGCCCTTCTTCCTTGGTCCTTGTGCAATTCATCTACTGTATGTTACTTCAATAATTTGATGTAAAACAGTACTTTGGTAGACGCAGACATTCTAATTTGCATCTATTTTAAATGTGTGTAATGTGTAATGACCAGCTGTAGGAATGAGAGTGTGAATGAGATCTACTCAAGGTAGAAAAAAACCTTAGTATGCAAGCCTTTATTATTCACAGTGGGTGGTCCAGAGCACTGACCTTAATCAGTTTACCATCATTATCAGATGGCTTTGATGATAGTATATGCATTCATAGTAGCACCAGCAACTGTAGACAATCAACCAAATTGTTTTGTCCAAATATGTTAATGGGATGTTACCACTCCAATGTTTGATTTCAATCTGAACAAATATGAATTACAAGTGCACAGCATTTAAAAGAGGGATCTAAGGACATTTGATGTGGAAAGTCCAAGAAACCCATTGTCTAATTAACCAGTGAGAAAGATGCATGGGCTTTAAAATCTGGTGACATGGGCTAATATAAATACAGGGTGATACAAATTTTAGGTCATACCACACAACACTATCTTGTCTGATAGAGTTGCAGTCTTCTAATCTATGTCTTCGGAGGATTGTATAATTATTCATGCGCGCGCATGAATGTATGGAGAACGGGGGTTGAACTGATGAAAAATATATAAGTCTCTCTAAGTCCTCCCTTGAGATATGCTGCGCTGTATCAAGAATGTCAGCGGATGCTTGAAAGATTATGGTGGAAAACTGACAACATAGTGTCTTTTATATTTATTATTAACACACAAATATCCATAGTGACTATGGAAGCATGAACGCCACAATGGTTAGGGGAGCAATAGATCATTGTATGATTTGTTATTCTACACAATTCTTAATCATTTTAAAGATTCCAATTGCATTGTAATTAATAACAATTCTGTTCTGTGATAACATTGTGGTTTCTTCTTGCTATGTTGGTTGAACAGAAAAGGCAGAACTGTCAACAGTTGACTCTATATACTGCCTTTTGTCCCTTAAGCCTTGATTGAGTAGACCCACTAATTTATGACTCATGCAAGTCACCAATAGACATTAGCTTAAGTGGAGCATCAAACTCCAGCATTAGCAAATGAGTCAGCTAACAACAAACACTGCACCACTTTAAAAATGTTCCTGCTAACTCTGATCAGGTAGAGAAAATAACTTGTTACATATAGTACCTATTTAAATGATATCAAGGCTTGAAGTTATGCATAATTAGGGCATTCCGCTGAAGTGACAGGTGGGTGCCATCACAGGTGACTTGCATAGACTGTAGGCTTCATTCAGCCCGCCTCAACTCAATCAACGCTCCATCTCATTGCCCATTTTTGGATTATCTCACATTGAGCTTCATTTTTGCTCTTCAGAAACCTATGGGTGACTTCACAGAGACTACGTCCATATTTTATACCGTCTTTGGTAATTCTTTACTGCTGGGGCAGTGTTTCACAGAATAGAAAGCAATTTGTGGTGGTGGGGAGAAATACGCTGGGGACAGCACACGCTCATTTGCATATTTGTGACGTCATTATGCAAATATTTGCATAAAGCTTTGTAGTTGTTTCAGCAAGCTAGATAGAAATAGAAAGATACATAAAGCATTTTCTCAAGGCCAGCTCAACTGCGTCTTTCTCCAGTTGCGTCCTGCTGTCTCCTACCTACACCGCCCCCTGTCCTTTCTTCCCTTTCTACCTGCGTACGCACACAGGGAGGTGAGGGGCTGCTCCTCTGCTCCTCACAAAAGGGATTGAGAGAGAGGTGACTATTTTGGCGTCCACAGAAGAGAAATACCTTGCGTACTTACTGGACAGTACTAGCGACTTTTTTACAGAAAGTCGCCAGATTTGTCGCTAGTTGCTTTTGTTAAAAAAAAGAAAGTCGCTAAGGGGGTCTGAAAAGTCACTAAATCTAGCGACAAACCTTAGCGACCCCCTTAGCGACTGTCTCTTTGTGTGCACGGAGGGGAGGGTGTGTGTGTGTGTGTGTGTGTGTGTGTGTGTGTGTGTGTGTGTGTGTGTGTGTGTGTGGAGAGGAGAGCAGGGAAAGGAAATGCAGCTAGACAAATGCGTGTTTTAAATGGCGTTAACAAAACACAATGTGTCCTGGTCGATGTTGATTGTGTGGTGCCACAAACTAGTCTATGTGTGGGGAAACACTATGGGGACATAACGTTACTACAGAGAAAAGAGGAAGTTTGCTTTAATATCAAGTTAAATTTATCCTTTGGTTAATGTCCAGTCTTTGTACCAGTAGTCCCTCCTGCGACAAGTTACTGTAACAGCAGTGTACATCGCAGGTTTTGGACATTCAGTGATCATCCCATGCTGTCTTCACATAGGTCTACTCATAACACCCTCCAGTTTTAAAGAAGCACTAGTTTACGCCAGCTACTCTCCACTCAGAGTGTGACAGACAGTTAAATGATGTAATGATTTCCCTCTTTTTCCTGCAATGGGAAGCCACATTAAATTCTGACCTCTATTAAATCAGGAAGCCAAAATGCATTTGAAGCAATTTATTTGCACTGATCTCAATTTGTATCAACTTGACGTAATAACTTTGCCTCTCTGCAAAATAGAAGCTCTTATGATCATGGATGAGGCTAATTACCACCTGCTGTGTTCTCATCATTCTCCTACCCAATTCATTTGGCATATTAGGCTAAATGCTCTGAGAGATGTAATTACGTTCATGTATCATTAATAGCATATCTCAGTGTTATTCAGATGGGAAACAGAATTATGGACTTGTGCCCCACTGCATGCCCCGCTGTTACCAATAGATTGCAAATGTCTTTTGTATTTGTCAAAGTATTGCCTATAGAAAGAAGATAGTGGTGCCCTAAGCTGTGGAAGATAAAGTCAGAACATTTTTCATCTTTAATGCATTATTTGCATTTAAAAAAGACAACCTTGTTTTATTTTAGTGAAGCTATTCTTATCAAGGATTATAGGATATGTCTGCATTCATATCTATGCTGACTTTGTACGTAATATTCAGAGGACTTTTTTGGCAGTATCAGTTTTTCAAATAGAGTCTGTCTAAAATATGTCTGCTGTCCCCTTCTTTTCATTATTTTCCAATGAAGAAGCACTTTCATTTTACCACAATATTTCAGCTGTGGCATTCTCTAGGGGAATATCCAAGTTAAATAATTAATAAGGAACTGTTCTATAAAGCTAAACAGCATATTTATTTCCACACTGAGCATGACTGGTCATATTTAAAAACTCAGTGCAGCGTAGCACTCAGAATCATTCATTTGGTGAAGGGTAAACTATGTATGCCAACAAGTTTTATGTTGTGTTATAGAAATCAAATGGAGTGTAGAAAAGGGCTTTGAAACTGGCTCTTGAGAAACAAACAAAAAATAGAAGCTCCTTTCTTGCAAAAGTGAAAATACTTTTTAAAAAGCTTTTTATTGCTGCCTGGGGATCAATAAAAGAAAAGCACTGAACCTGGGATATGTTTGTTAGGTATCATGAATGCATGTTTTGTAACAGGCACTTTGTGTGCACTTTTGTTGGTGTATGGGCATTGGAAACTTCATATTTGCACTTTAACTAACCAAAGAGCCAAGCTAATATGACCGTGGTGTGCAGACAGCTGAACATCCCACCTCTCATTGAACAATTCATAAATGCTGCTTCACTCTTCTAGGTAAGGATTTCAAAACAATTTTGAAACCTGGAAGCAGGAATTTTCTCTAATACAGTCACAAGAGCCTAAGTTGCCACTGATGTTGGGAGATGAGGACTGGCTCACAGTCTGTGTTCCAATTCGTCCTAAAGGTGTTGATTGAGGTCAGGGCTCTTTTCAGACCAGTTAGGTTCTTCCAAAATGAAATATTTCTATAAAGATTTGGCTTTGTGTATGGGGGAACAGCAATGCTATTAACATGAAGGGCCTTCCCGAAACTGTTGCCACAAAGGTTGAAGCACACTTCAACTCTCTAGGACAATGAATACTACCTATCTATTGTCTAAAATGTAAATCTATGCTGAAACAAAAACAGACCAAACAAAAGTATGTGGACTGGGGAAACGCAGGTGGTCCTTGGTAATAATTTTTCAAGCAGCACAAATGCTTGAAGTTGAAGTGCTTGCAAGTATGTTGCACTAATAAAAAGCTGGGTCGGAATATATGTTATGATTATGCATTGCTTGCATTGCTTAAGTGTTAGCACTTGAAAAACCCTTCTTTCCGTAATGATTGTGGTGGCCTGGCCACAGATGAGAAAAGAACAGCTCATTGCTTCAGCTCTATCGCTAAGCTATATTGATCTCTATTGGATTTGGTCCACAACATACTCTAACCTAACTTCGAGGTTAACCCCCAAAGGCACCTTAAAGACTCTGAAGTTTATAGTTTCTCTGCCAGGCCAAGAGAATGAATGAGGTATGGCTCATTCAGTGCTTAAAGGTAACTTCAATCTAGCTAAATCACAGTGTACTACTTCCATAGTACTGGCTCCCGTTTTTCTATTATTCTTAAGGCAACTTCTTCTATGAAGTGTTAAGAGGTAATACAAAAAACATTAAAAAAATGATACTCTGTTTAAGAAACATGTGACAAACAGCCCTCAAAACAAAGCAATACGAATAGAATAACATTACTGTTGCATTGATAGTTTCTGGCGGTGTGATTGACTGCTTCATTCTGATATCAGATATTTTTTGAGGTACAAAGGTAGACGGACAGTAGAACCACAAGTGGAGCTCAATCATCCACTGATGGCTACCTGCAATGCAGAGGCTGAAGCCAGAATCACAGCTGGGTGTTTTGCTGAACTCATGCAGAGGCATGCTTACTTTTTAGGGCTCAGCAAAGTTGCCAGGTCCTGCTGTGCCCTGCTGAGCCATTCTACGTGGACCAGGTTAGGTGTCTCTGCAGACTGACTTTGTTCACACTGAGATGAGCCGGAGAAGCCGGAGACCAGGCGCTGCTCTTTAGCTAAAGTTAATGGAGTCACACACAGCACAGAAAATGATTCACAAACTTTGCTGAATGTTTGTGTTGACACACTCATGCTGCCTCCATTGGTGTGTTGATTGATTGATTTACTTTTCTGTGTCATGCACACAAAGTGCCCAAACCTCATGGATTTATAAGACACCAACATTTCAGTTAAAGTGTTTGTACATTTTATTACATTTCACAAAATCAAAGTATGAGTTTGAGTATTCAGTCTTCTTTCCCAAGCTTGGCAAGTAAAATCTGCTGCAGAAAAGGTTGCACAACCTTTGGAAACCTTTGAAAGAAAGCACAACTCAACTTTTTCATAATCATCCAGCCAGAAGAAATCACCATAGAAAAACGTAATTTTAGTAAAACGTACATCCCTTATGTTATCATAAACACAACAATGGAAAAAAAAGAACCTCTATTCTTAATTTCAGCTAGCTTACTTAATAAACAATCCCTCCTTCTCTGGAGTGGCCTTAAACCTGCCCGGTATCTGGGGCTAATGGTAATGTACCTTCGTAGCTTCATTTACACACCGTAAACCATACAGTAAATGCTTTTGCAAATACACACCATGCCTCAGACAGCATGCTTTCTCACCACTTGCATTAATTATAACAGCAAGGGCTGTGCTACACAGCAAAATCAACATTGTTAATTTAACTTTTGAAGGTGTTGAAATCAACACCCTGTCACTGTTTCAATTATTCCACATATGTCAGAGCTATTAAAACTGTTTTTGAACTTTTAAAGTAATAAAAGAAAATCTGCATGAGCTTCTTGAGTGGGACGACAACTTTCCGCTCGACTCCGTGGGATTGTGACATTAAAATCAACACTTAATAGAAGTGAAAAACATGCTGTTTTATAGAACCAGCAAGGTTGTTGGAGGCTTGCAGAGCATGCATGACCAAGTCTGACCAACTATCATCTCCCCTCTCTGTATATGCATGGCTGGATTCCAATCGCGGGTGAATATGGTGCTCAGCTTAAGTTGATGGATGCCATTTGTCTTGGCAAGCAATCATACCTGCACCAGTGTTTTTGTCCCCTTTATGCTCTCTCTCTTCCTTGCTCTCAAGAGAGAAGTCAGTTAGTGTGATAAGTGATATTTATAGCCATGATGGCAGCTTGGGAGACAAGCACAGCATAGCAAGACAGGGACATATCAGGAGAGTGGACAATTCAAAGGCATTTGGGAATTGGGGCTTTGTTTTCATTAATTGCTTTAGTCTCTCTCTCTCTCTCTCTCTCTCTCTCTCTCTCTCTCTGTCTCGTACAGTCTCAGTTCTGGCTTGAAGGACAAATATGTGGCTGACTGCGGTTATCACTATTCTCTGAAACATTCTCTCTGTGGAAAATATTTAAGAAATGTGTTTTCACTGCCAGTTTGGTATCTTCTCTGGGAGTTAAGAGGGTGGATATTTTTAAGGTCAAGGGAGGCATCTGGCTACCTTGATTTCTGAGAGCAACTGATTGGCTGGCTTCACCTCTAATCAGCGGCAATCATAAGACTTGATTGAGATGATAAATCACCTGTGATAATGGTCACACCCTGATGACAGAGGGTCTAATAATGATAATGGCTTTGGCTCCTGTGGTGCTGCACCACTTTTACCTTTGATCACCTGAAACACCTAGAAGCACCAAATGGTTGAAAATGTCTTAACTTGTTACAGTGCAGTCAATTGAACTAGAAGCCAAAGAGAGTGACAATTTTTAAAGAGAACTATATGTTGGAGCGGTATCGAGTGCTTGGGTCAAAATGAAAAAGATTGAGGAAATTTGTGAGACATCCCTGTGATTTATGAGGGATAAAACTATGAACCATTTCATTCTAAAATGACAGTGCCACAATTTAAAAGCAAGGTACTAATTGTACATGTGTTTTAAAAAAAAATTCTGAATGACATTTATGAACATATAATATCTACATTTTAAAAGTACTGAGGAATACTTCACAATACATCTTAAGTGTTGCTGTAAGCCTTCATTCAACCATCATTTTCACTGTACACAGACTTTATTTTACTGCATCCCACACTACCGATATCTTTTTTACACAGCCACAGTGTCTAACTCTGTCAATAATTTAGCTTAATAACGTTGGCGATGTTTGGCTTCACTAGTGCCTGAGAGTGGTCCATTTCCCATTTATAATCAATTTCACTCCTGATTCTATTTGTATTTCCAGCCATTCTCTATCTGCTTACACAGCATTACTTATTGCTGGGTTTCATTATCAGGTGTGCAGCTAGCCATGGCACAGAGTGAGAAGAGAAGGCTTGGCTAAAACAAACCGTTGAAACACTGATTTTATTTTCAAAGTATGCCTAGTCTCACTGAGAATCGATTACTTAACAACATTCCACATTGGTATGTTAACTGAGCAAAAAGAGAGAGACATTAAAAAATATGTTTTAATTCATTCATTTGTTTTAATGTTGTGGCAGATGAAAGGGAAATGCATCATGAAAGGTGAGATACTATAAAGATCCATTACACAGCATATGGTATTCCTTTCAAGACACCCTTATTCGGATAAGTGACTGCAATTGTAGAGCAATCTTCAATATGACCCACAATTGGAAATTATTAGTTAGTGTTTGTGAGGGTTAAAGCTGCTGGGTCCAGACAGACAATATACAGTAGCAAACACACACTCTCTACTGTGCTGTGCATTTTAATTGGCTACATCAGTAGAAAAAATGATGTGCTTTCACCCAAGGGGCCCAAACTGGCCTTGGCTTTTGAAGTCGGTGCACAAAAGACATTACCTCTATTGCACTTTATTAGGGGTGTGACGAGACACGGGATTGGGTTCACAAGATCAAGACAGGACATGATTTGAACGCTATTTTTACAGAAAACATTGAGAGGTTTTGCCACAAACTCAAATGACTGGCTTCTCTCCTGTATAACTAACAGTTACACTGTTACTTATTCCATATTTATGGTGGAGAGAGAGTCGCTTTACTCAGAGTACCAAGGCTACATCATAACCAAGAGTTGTTTTGTACCTGAATTTGTCATTGTACAGTAGACAGAGCAAAATAAAGATTATTTTACAAAGCTATCATGTGTTAGTCAACTAAGAATTTCTTTAGTCAAGGACATCCCTAGATATCGCAAGACACCTTTTCTCTCAACGAGAAATCTTGTCACTTTTGAATCTCGTCACACCTCTACACTCTATAGCATGGCTTTAAAACAAGTCAAAAGTCTTTCCATCTGGTAGCAGTGTATGTCATGTATTAAAATAACAGAACTTTGTAAATGTATTCTTTTTAAGCTAAGCCGTGCAAGTTATGTTACATGTAAACCTGAATCAATCATATCATCAAATGGTTAACACTATGTAAGAATATGTGTACAGTACTACTGAGATGAAGACAAGTATGGTTTGTTACCATATAAGGCAGGTCTGATCTTTGTCATGGCTTTATCCTGTATGTAAAATGGTTAAAAAAAAAAAAAAAACTCTATAACTGCCCCAAATATATTAATGATTAACTATCATTAATGTCCATTTTGTACTTGACCTGTATTTGATGATGAAATTAAGCGATGCATGAATTTATATGAATGGCATCTTTTATTTAACTTCTTCATTCACAGTAGTATATTGTGCACTGGCCAAGCCTGGTGTAAACATTCATATGAAAGTCAGAAACACATCACACAAATTAAAGTGCAGATTGCAGAAATATAAAAACAAATATGTGGCTTTACCACACTTTGTGGTATT
The DNA here is from genome assembly GCA_013375575.1 of Percina caprodes. Lineage (NCBI taxonomy): Eukaryota > Metazoa > Chordata > Actinopteri > Perciformes > Percidae > Percina > Percina caprodes. Next base: position 484,475 of record JABXJD010000017.1, on the reverse strand, counting down.
TAGATTATTATTTACTGTAATATCCATATATACTAAATGTATATACACGTGTCACACATACACAAGAGTGTATTTTTTATTTTTTACAGCTCACAAAGGAGCTGTCCTCCAGCCCTCTCCCTCATGAAGTTGCGTACATAATGGCGTCAACATTGCACATGCTCATAAAGGCTTTTGTTACATTAGTAGTGGCATGCTGCTGGTGGTCTTATGATGGGATTAACTGTATAATGAAACAGTTTAAACACAGCGGCCACGTTGCTGTAAAAGCTCCCAAACATTTATCAGAGTCTGGTTGTTAACCCTCTCCGGGGCAGTATCCTCCTCTCCATATCTTTATAATAGAGCTATCTAGCTAACCGGAACTAACCACTTATCATAGTTAATCATGCCAATACATCCTTCAGTTCTCCGTGGCTGTATCCATTAACTGCACGTATGGACTCAAGCCGAATAAACCCTTTATTTTATTAAAATGGCTGTAAAAGTACAACTCAGAGTTGTTTGAATGCCAGAACTCTGCTCAGGGTACGGCGTAGCGTTAGCGTGCCAAGTTGTTGCTTTCTCTGTGGAGTGCAGACTGATTTGCTCTTGCGAGTCACGTGACCAAATCGCAGCCTTTGCGATTAGGAAATTGCATTTGAACATATCGCGATATTATTGCAAATCCAATTAATTGTTTAGCCCTAGTTTATCCCAGATATGACACCAAATTGTGTATAAACCAGAAATTCTACTTTTTCCAACAGCAATCAAAAGTTGTTCAAACGTTTACATTTTTTTTCACCACAAAAGGACACATACCATTAGTTTTGACTTCATCTGACAGCTTGTGGGGCAAGAAAACAAACCACAGTGGAGTCTAGTCAACAGTATCTGTCATAGGGCTTAGCAAGGAGGAATCCATTAGATTATTACATTACATGTCATTTAGCAAGTCGCTTTCCAATAAGTGCATTCAACCATGAAGGTACAAACTCAGAACGGCAAGCTTCAAATTAGCTTTAATGGCCAAACTACAAAGTGCCACACACTCACCTCCTGTAGACTTGAAAGGTTGCCTTAAACACTTGCTAGCTTTCTAGTTGACTTGTATTTGTCATTTACACTAGATTCCCACAGTGACCCAGTTTCACATTAAAAAAAATTAAGATAGTAGCCAGAGTGTATTCTTGTGGTACATATTTGTGGCATACTTTCTTCTGGGTATAGTTAAAGTGACTGTAAATGGCAATGTGAAAGTTACTATACCCTTTGGTATTTAAATAGGTCTCTCTTGAGAATGAAATTCTGTTTTTCCCATGTCATCATCATTCATGATAAAATAGCTAGGAAAAGTGTTAAGATTTTTAGTTATAACAAGCAAATTGAGGTGGTTGTGCATGCCAAAGAAAAGTCAGCACTGTGAAGCTTCACCCAGGGGAGAAGTCTGGAGGGTGATAACATCTGCTTTTATCACTAGTTGTATGGTCGACTGCATCCTATATTGTTCAGGGACAGGCAGACCCATCCATCTCCTTTGGCTTTCACACAGTAGGCAGCTCTGTGGATCAGGGATAAAGTATCAGCATGAAATGTCAGTGATTTGGTTGGCCATTTACCTTTTTGAGAATTGCTGTTGCTATTGTAGTTTCGCTCTTGTCTTGCCCAATTCTCTCCAGTGGGATTGTTAAAATATCACAGGTGATTTTTGTTTCTTGTTGTTTAACATATAACTTGCCAACAAAGCACTATACCCAAAAGACAATTCACCTGAGTTGGTTTGAGGTACTACTGGGTGATACTGTAGTCATTGCCAAGTGATTTCTAGAAAATGATCTGTTGATGTGATGTCTTTATAATTCAATTTCATTTTGAGTTTTTGAGTTATGTTTGTTCAGCAATGGTTGACATTGCTATCCAGATATAGCGGCCCACTCCATCTGTTTATTCCAAATAAAAGAATGATGACCTGTTTACCAGAGATTTTATTTTAGTTCAGTGATGATCTGGAAATACAGTGAATTCAAATTAAATAAAATGAATCATCATCAATTAAGTGAAGGTAAACAGAGCCAGCACAGGCATCATAGCCCTGAGACTGAATGACCATAAATGAAGCATCAGTAAATAAAGCATGTTTATACCAGCACTGAAGCTAGATGTGCCCACTGTGAGAAGAAATCTTTTCGTTTTTCTTCCAAGTGGCTGAAACTCAACCTTGAGGTACCAATGATGATGGCTAACCAAGACATAAAAAGAATTTCATTCACAAGCAACATCCTGGCTGAAATCACACATGTCGCTGTTAACAGCAAGCCTGCGTGGACTCATGAATGCATAGGGAACCTCGGCATCAATCATAAAGCAGCCAGAGTTTTTAATAGGAAACAGAACAGCATAATAAATAACAAGTCAAGCGTATACTGTTACTAATGATCTTTAGATTAGACATTATGAGGAGCAAAAGTGCTGGGAGTCACTTAATTATTCTCCCTGCATGTTGGGGCCATTGTATTGCACAATATAAGTCAGCCAGCAAAATAAATGATACTGTTGAAGAGAGAGAAGTTAGGAAGTGTGTGTGTGTCTGTGTGTGTGTGTGTGTGTTCTGTAATTGAATATTACAATTACATCTTTCTTCATGCATGTGTGTGGCTTTGCAGGTTAATATAAAGCCACAGAGGGAAAAGTTATGTGTAGGTGTCTTGGCGCAATTAGGTAATGAAATATTTTGTGTTTGTATGTACACAGGAAAGCCTCATATAATGTATAAGAGAGCAGAACGTTAGAGCTATGCATGTTGAGTGTATGGTGTCTATGAATTTGAGTGTTCCGCAATATTATAAAAGAGTTTGGTATTTAAATGATGTACATTGTACTATATGTCTGCGGTTTTGCTGAGTAGACTTAGTAGAGTTTGAGAGAGTGAGCAGATGCACTATATATGGTAACTACGAGGTTAGACGTGTTTCCCTGCCATAGTCAAAAAGCAGTGCTCGTAGCCATGTGTCCTTGAGTAAAAAAATGAACCCCACTCACTCATTGTAAGTCGCTCTGAATAAGAACATCACTTTATCCCCAAAACATCTGTCTTTATAGACCATGTGCCTTTTTCTGAAGTTTTAATGACCCACGTGTGGTAGGAATCTGAAGTGATTCACGGTTATTCTAAATGCCATAAACAATGCACCTGTATCATTTTTAGGGATACATCATTAACATTTGAATGTCCATAACTGCTACTTCACCACTTGCTCCACTAGCTCTTGTTAAAATCTGGACATGTTATGCATTTTGTCACTGCAGAGATGTTAGTAACTACAGCCTGACCGATAGATCGGCAGGCCAATATTATTGGTATTGGCATTTATAATAGCAGATTTAAATAAAAATAAAAAATAATAACATTTTATTTATTTTTGGACATTAAGTTTCATATCTTAAGTTTGTATTTTTATGCATTTTATTTTTCAGAACTTTAATATATTTTGATGTTCCTCTGTTCTGTTACTGTCACTATAAAACAAATGATTACATTTTAGTGAGAACTCATAAATAACTGTTATAGAAATCTGTGTATGTTTTGTTGCACGTTTCTGGATTTTTTTTAAAAATACACTGTATATTGGCCGATATATTGGAATATCGGATTTTTAAATAACCAAATATTTGTATCGGTATCGGCCTTAAAAATCCTTTATTGGTCGGGCTCTATTAGTAACCCAATCCAGCACAAATCTCTCCCAATATATTCACATAAACCATGAAAGCAAAATTTCTTCTGTGATGGTGTTGTTTACTCCTGTAATCCTCTTTCTTTCCTCCCACCGCTGTACTCTGGGACCCCTCTCCCTCGCTCTCTCTCTCTCTGCCAGTGGCCCAGGGACTCTGTGGTGTTGAGAAATGAAAGTCTTGGTTTATGCTTCTGCTTTTTCCATATGTTTATGAGCTACTGTGTGTGCATGGCTGCATTTGTGTTTTGTAGTCTTAATATGTATCGCTGTATTTGTTTATGCCTTGTTTTGTTATATTTAAGAATGGATGTGTGATGGTACATGTGTATGTCCCCAAGCTCTGTATGCTGTATCCATGCAGCCTCAAGTGACTGGATTTCTTTCTTCCCTTTTGTCTTTTTCTTCATGATTTGCTGGAGAATGTCGAGAGGCTCATCATCTGACAGCATTTGTGGAAGTTAAAAAAAACACAACTAAATGCCTTCAGACACTATCCTTGAACACATTTGCATTGTTATCTTAGATTTCCTTTTGAGGACAATTTTTACCTCCCAAACAGCTGATAAAAACATTGATGAAGTTGAGGCAGATAAGTGGATCAACTCACTGCTGTCAGTTTGAAACCTTGCCAGCTACAGAGTTGCACTATTGAATATTAATAACAGTTATTGCAACACATTTGTCAGTGATATAGAACATTACCAAAAACGTTTCGGATGATGCAAGTTGTTATACATTGTTTTTATTATTTCCGCATCTTTTTTTGATTAACTTTTCAAAGAACCCAGTTGAAAAAGGTTTTACACATGCATGCAAAGTAAGGCTGTATTTTGGTCCCTTTTTATAATATATAATTAGTAATATAATATAACAATAATAAATAGTGTAGTGTAGGAAAACGACTTGAGTATTACGTCTACGGTTGGTTCCTAAAATATTTCCTCTCATCCACATTTTTACTAGTCTATTCTGCTGGGTGTCTTGCACTTCGGCCGAATGTCCGTTACCTTCCGCCTTTTTTGTGTTGGCATTTTAAACTCTGGTCAATTTATGAGGACGATGGTTAACTGCTCCTCAGATCTCTGCAGGGTGAATCCAGACAGCTAGCTAGACCATCTGTCCAATCTGAGTTTTCTGTTGAACTAAAACTACTTTTGGGCTGTGGAGAAAGGTCTGGCAATGTGAGACTACTTTTTTACTGACCTATAAATATGATGCTTTTTATGCTGTTAGTGCTGCATTATTTGAATCATTTTTTCATTTATCCAACATCAGTCTTTGCATCATGATGCAACACACATGACCTTGGATGGTGACCTAACTATATCAATTTTACCACACAAACAATCTTATACTGTACATGAAAAATTATTGCATTTTTATGAAAGTAAACTTAACATTGTTACTATAATTGATTGGGTTCATTTGACTGTTTTAAAAAGGCAACACATTCACGTTCAGCATTCCCCTTTACACAGGCTCCCACCATTACATTATGTCCATAATTCAATTAAAACCTATCTGGGATAACACAATAAAGCCATTGAGATATTCCCATTGTGGTCCTCGTGGCCCATAATTAACATCCCTATCTCCTCGCTCCCTGTTCAAAGAGAGTAAAGGGCAAAAGAAGGCCATGGGAACCCCATAAAAATGCAAATCTCAGTCACCTGTTTAATGTAAATCACCGCAGAGGTCAACTTGAAGTTTGAAACTGTTTTGCTCACACAAAATAGGCATTTATTTTTTACTCGCATGTTATAGTTTGCCTTGTTAAGAGAAAAATGACTTAATGTTACATATGAGTCAAAGGCTCAACATCATCTGTTGATATTTTATATGTGTCTTTTTTATAATATACAGCAAACCCTTGCAGGTGCGCCCTGTTTATTTTTTGTTGTTTTTTTGCTCAAATGCTTCATGCTGATATTTTGGCATACACTGGAAGCATTATTCCAATATTTAGAGGATAAATCTTACTTGATACTGTATGTAATTGGGTCATCATTAAAAAAAAAAAAAAAAAATTAATTGACCAGTGGAATAATCGTCCAACATCATGTATTCCCAATGATCACAGTTGGGGGTAGTTTAATCTATAAACCATCTTTTGCTTCCATACCACCGGTGTCCTTTGATCGCCATGCACAAAGGGCCCAAAATAGTTCTTTAAGTGGAAGGGGTAGATAATTAGGACATACAATTAATGCTCTGTTTGGTATGTATTTCTCTTGGTTTTCTCTTTACTTGTACCCTTGTCACTTTTTTCATTTGTCCATCGTTCTCGGACTAATCTCTCCCCAAAGCAGTCCTTTCCTTTTTGACTCTGTTTGGCTCCATACAGACATGGCTCTGTTCCCAGCAGGCCAGTCAGAAGGCTGGGCCACCAGCCACTGATGGCCTCCTGTACCCACTATGGTGGAGTCTAGCTCCATTTCTTAAATGCCAGGTGGGTCTCAGTGGAGACCCAGAGTGGTTGATGACTCACCACCACTTTATCCCCCCATACTTATCCCATCAGCCTTCACTTTTTCAACGTAATGGAGCTAATGTTCAGCATTGTGTATTGCTAACAGGGAGGCTTGGGCCTTATGCAAACTTTATGATGGTGGAGGCCATCGTCTCCTCTGCATGCTGTATGATGTGTCATTTGGCGCTGCACTTATTCTAACCCTGATTTCTGTTGAATTATAGATAATCAACAGGGTCAGGCTTTTGCTTTTAGTGCTCCCCTGTGGGGCGTTGCAGGGCTTAGCGTTGCATCGGCACTCATAATATCATCACCACCCAGACAGAACAGACTCTCAAACATCAAACTTCCATGTTACAAAGTAATGGGTTTGTAAGTGAAAAAATGGAGAGTGTGTGTCTGTGTGCATGTGTCTATATTTAAAGTTTGCATGTGTGGTCGACATTTGAATGAGCTTTTTGGCGCTTTTGTTTTTCCCCAAATGCATAGAGAAAAATTGTTAAAATTAGAGGAAATTAATTGATTTAGACTGTAAGCTGTGGGATTGCCGAAAATAATAGTTTATAAAGAAATCACCAGATCAAAAATGGCTATACAATGCCTCTAGATATTCAGTTCCACCTTATTCACATGCACAAAGGAACTTAATGTATATTGAATATCAAAGCTGGCCTTGCTCCTTTTGTGTAGGTCCAAACTAGTGTTTTTCAATATTGACAACATTTCGACCAGTATGCCTCATTTACAACTTGAATATCAAACACAGTGATATCCTAAACTCTACCAATAGCTTTGCCAGTAAAACCACAAATACCAAAAATATTTACTTTTCAATATTAACACCGATAAAGTAAGACCCATGGAAAAATTGTTTTATCACACCAACAACAGCAAAAAACAAAACAGCATTCAGACAAAATCCATTATGATAGGGCATTAATATTCAATAAATACACTTTTTCTAAATTATTTCTTGCATGACAGTGAGGGATGTCTGCTCTCTATGGTTCTGCTGTCAGCACTTGTGGTTCTTTGTGTGTGCGTATGTGTCCATGCATGTGTGTGTTCCTGAGTACAAAGTCATATTCTCCATAGCCCCCCCCTTATAAGATATTTACATGGCCATCTATTATGGATTGTGATCTGATTGAAGCTGAGTGTTCCCGTCATGCCCCCTCTGTGAACTCATCACACAAGCACCAGGTTTTAAAGAAACCAAATTCAGCTTCATTTTGGTCTCCAAAGCAAACGGAAGCAAAAGTAAAGGCTTTGGCATTGTATACTTTATTTTAAACTTCTGTGGTTTTCTTGTGCATCCTGTGTCGGGTTTCACATATTTTCTCTATTGGTGAATATGTGCAAATGGCTGTTAAACAAAATATATCTCAAAATAACTATTGTATTCTTTCTTTTATGGTTTAGAATTTGCAGTCACAGTTTTAAGTCAGCACAAACAATGCCCTCGGCATTTCATATGGAAGTATTCTGCTTGTGTTAACAGTATTCCCTCACTCAAATGTACTGCTAAATCTAAACCCAACTTAAACTCAGAGAATACCCATATCTCCAGGCAAGATGCATATTTCTTGCTTCATGTAAACACACTGGCTGTTTCAACAAGCCCTAAATCCCTTATCCTCACCACATTGGGCCAGATCCTCTCTCTCTCTCTCTCTCTCTCTCTCTCTCTCTCTCTCTCTCTCTCTCTCTCTCTCTCTCTCTCTTTGTTCATGTCTCTCTCTTTTAAATTTTCTCTCTTTTACTGGTCTTCCTCTCTCACTCTCAAACTCCCTTGTCACCACTCACCATCTCTTTCTGTCTCCACATTATGCCTCATACTCACAAACATGGTCAAAACACACAGACGCACACATTGACCGCTCAGTGGTGGTCCCTCAGATGCTTGGCCTTTAGTTATTTCTCCAGCTGCCCAAAAGTCACCCCTCCCCCGTTCCACTTTCTCCCTGTCTCATTGTTCCTGCTCCCTCTCTCTCCGGCCTTTCTCTTTTTCTCCTCCATCCTTCCTCTCATCTCGCACACCTCCCTTCCTCCTGCCTGTCACCCTCTAGTCTCATCTTTTTCTCCCTCTATCCTCAACTATTTGTCTTTCTCTTCCTGCTGCTTTGTAATTCATCTCAGCCTCCCCTCTGCCTCTGATATTTATCCACATTTCTCCCAGCTCTCACCTTATGTCACTTCAGCTCTGTGTCTTCCTCATCCCCCCTCACTTCATTTTCTTCTTCTGTTTTTGTAATATGAAAAAATTTAACATGGTGTTGTTGTCTGCATAAGTCAAATTCCGGTTTTAGTATTCCATCTTGAAGTGAGATTATAGTGATATTTTAATGGTGTTGAAGCCATCATACCTAATTAATTTTCTGTTTCTTTTATATGCCATCTCAAACTAGTGTATACAGTTCAGAGTACTGGTTATGCTACACGCATTTCAGCTATTTGACAAACTTTTAGATGCAGGGCCTAAAAGTAAGCACTTTGTTCATATTTCATTAAAATAATTTGCATACAAATAGGTATGTGTGAAATGAAAACAGGTAGTGAAGGTGTGAGAACTTGCAGTTAAAGTGTAAAATGTAACATTTAAACAAATAAATGTAAAAGCTTTTTGAGGTGCAAATGAAAGGTGCCAAGTAGAAAGCACTCAGGAGTTTATGCTCCACAATCTTCAACGCATATTATTGTAGTAGTACACAATGTCTTATTCCGCATCTTAATCCAAAGCCACGGTAAAATCATACAGTCTTTGTTCTACGAACGGTTTTCTTTCTAGCGTGGTTATCATGGGGAATGGATGAACTCCTGTTAAAAATTGTGACCTGCACAAATTACCCAGTGAAATTACGATGGAACAAAGTATTGAAGCCTAAATTAGGAACGTTAGTAGACGACGCGTATGTCACTTCCTTTTAATACAAGGAGAAATAAAAAGTGGAACCGACAAAAAATGAACCCAACATAGAATTATGTCATTGGCCCAAATCCAACAAGGTCAAGAGGTCCCTTTACATTTCTCTCTTTCTCCTTCTCCTTGCTTCACTTGTTTTTCCTCAGGCCCCTCATCTCGTCCCTCTCCTGCCACCTCTCTACTCTTTTCCTTTTTGTTTGCGGTCTCTTTTTTCCTCCTATCCTGCTGTCTCCCCTCACTTCTGGAGTAATGACAGCCAGCTGTCAACACCACAGCGGCTCTCCTGACCACTGAACAGACCCGACAGCAGCACTGATGAGATCGCTCACTGAACGTCTCTCTCTCGGCAGACATCGGTCAGAGCTATTTTAGATGGCGGTTGCTCTTTTTTATTTATACATTAGCTTCCTTTATTGCCGGGGTTGTGTCTGGTGGGTGCTTTCTGTTTATGTGTATTCATGTGTGCATGCCTCACTCTTAAAAAGGAAAGAAACAATTCTTCTAATGATCTAAATCCAAAAAGAAAAATACAAATCAGACTTTTTTCTTTATGATGCCTCTTTAGTACCTTGAGGCATATCATCATTTAAACATTAGACCTGTCAGTTGTATAAGAGGGGAAATGTGTTAATGTATTATTCAGAGCTTCTAATTCTGGGCTGTTCCTTTTTTGGCTTTTTCTAACGTGTCTGGTTTGGCATTGTCTTTATCAGGTGTGAGCTGGGGTTACTGTTGGTCATGGTTATGACTGTTCTCTTGAAAAGCATCAAGTGTGCATTCAATGTCCCTTTCATAGTGCAGTCAAAGGGTATATATATATATATATATATATATATATATATATATATATATATATATATATATATATATATATATATATATATATATATAAACTGTGCTCCTTTGATTTGGGATAATTTGGTGTACCTATACTTGATTTTATGATGCAAAAACGTGTCTTGCGTCATCTGGTGGACTTTTGCTTTTGCCAGCGGCTGAGTGAGGAGCTCTGGGCGCTAATAAGAGCACTCACATATTTTTGGAACTTATCCACCATAAAAAAGCAGTCAGGCAAGAAACCGAATGTGACATGTTCTGTATGTCAATCGATCTCCTCCGCTCCCTTTAAGACACACACACACACACACACACACACCACACACACACACACACACACACACACACACACACACACACACACACACACACACACACACACACACACCATTGCTGGGGTGCCCTTGAGCAAGGCCCTTAACCCCAACCGCTAAAGTGGAGCTGCTCTGTGTGAAAATGACAGGTCGTTGTTGCAAATGAGAATTTGTTCTCAATCAACTTACCTGGTTAATAAAGATTCAATAATTACAACGGGCAAGGCTTCGAGGCACTAGGATCAGCCCTAATACACTGGTCATTTAAGTAATAGATTTCTTTTAGGCTGACTTCACAAACGGTATTGGAATTCCCAACTTTTAGGGAAAATTTTTAGAATAAATTTTATGTAAATGGCCTTTTACATGTTTTTTGTTTCAGTTATTTATCATTTTTTAATACTTTAGCCTTAGTTTACTTTTCTGGCAACACTATTTTCTCAATAAAGTGATGATTTGTTTATAACAAACCCAATAAGCAGAAGTCAATGCTTTCTTCTGGACCTCAGTGTTCTGCCTTGCAGAACTCCACTTTCAAAATGAGCGCTCTACCAGATTTTAGTCCAGCTATTAGCACTGTGGGGCACAGTGTATTTTTTAACCTTATTTTATGTTTCATATAGATAGTTTATAAAGGCCTACGCGGCCGTCCAGATTCCCTCTCAGCTTGCTTCGGGGGCATTTCCAAGTTGAATCTTCTCTCTCTGAGTCATCCTGTGGTTTTGTATCTCTACGTTTATGCCATCCATCTCTTATTTTTCTTAATGGAAATCTGTGAAGTCTGTGTACCAAAATTTTCATCATAACCACAAAAAGACAACTCAGTGGTTATTTCTGAGGAAACCCTCACAGTGAACCCTTGAACCCCATTAAATTTAATAAAAGTCTACCATCATGTGTAATAAACTGTTTTGGCTTATGCAAAGGCTATGGAAAGCTGCTTTTCTCTTCTTTCCCACAAATTAGTCATTGTCTCTTTACATCACTTTGCAACATCCTCACCTCAGTTTCACAGAGCCAAATTTGTCAGTGCTTAATTGGATCAGGATGATTAAACCTCCTTGTGATATAAGGTCTGACTCATTATTCATGTAATTGGATTTTTCTCTTTCTTCTGCAATATAATGGACATAAGAAGTAGACAGATATGGAACACTCGGCCGGACTTCAGCAAAATCAGTCGACTAAACTAAGTTATCATATTATTGATTGCACAACCTAATCACATCCTTGAACATTCTTTAGTTTGTTTCAGCATGGTTAGATTTGCCAATTGAAGTTACAACATTGATGCTCATAGAGTTTTATATAAGGCCACACAAGCTGTTTCTGCATAAGAGTGTAAAGCTTCAGGCAATTGAATGTACTGTGTAACAACTCTGAAAACATTTCTTTACCAATACATTGGTAAGTTAAGTGCAAACAAACAAGCAAGCAAGTCCCACTTACTGCTTTACTGTCAGGTATATGATGACTGAGTCCAATACCATTACCATCAGAATAATGCTGCCTCAGTAATTGCATATGTATATAAACCGGAGCCAGGTTTCTCAGCTGCTCGTTCCCTATAGTTGTTTTCATTTCATCGCCACTCTTTAGCATCCATATACATTTTAAGCACTGCACTCCCTCCACTGTATTTCAGTCTTTTTCCACTGCAATGTATAACATCTCAAACCTTGATGACAAATGAGAAAACACCAACAAGTTGATGAACATTGTATTTGTTTGCAAAAGTTAGTACACCCCTTTTATTTTGGTTAATATTAAATTTGATCTTGTCATGGGACAACACTGAAGAAATGATGTTGCTACAATGTAAAGTTGTGAGTTTACAGCTTGTATAAATGTGCTGTCCCCTCAAAATAACTCAACACACAGCCATTAATGTGTAAACCACTGGGAGCAAAAGTGAGTACACCCCTAAGTGAAAATGTCTAAATTGGGCCCAAAGTGTCAATATTTTATTTGGTCACCAATATTTTCCAGCACTTCCTTAACCCTCTTGGGCATGGAGTTCACCAGACCTTCACAGGTTGCCACTGGAATCCTATTCCACTACTCCATGATGACGTCACGGAGCTGGTGGATGTTAGAGACCTTTTGCTTCTCCACCTTCAGTTTGAGGATGCCCCACAGATGCTCAAAAGGGTTTAGGTCTGGAGACATGCTTGGCAAGTCCCTCAGCTTCTTTAGCAAGGCAGTGGTCATCCTAAGTGTGTTTTGGGGTCGTTGTCATGTTGGAATACTGAACTGTGGCCCAGTCTCCGAAGGGAGGGGATTGTGTTCCACTTCAGAATGTCACAGGACATGTTTGCATTCACGGTTCCCTCAGTCCCCTTAGCAGCAGTCATGCAGCCCCAGACCATGACACTCCCATCATCATGCTTGACTGTAGTCAAGAGACACTTGTCATTGTAATCCTCACGCTTGACACCATCTGAACCGAATAAGTCCGATCTTCAGAGTTCTTGGCCATGAGGTGCCATGTTGAACTTTCAGTGACCAGTATGAGAGAGTGTGAAAGCGATAACACCCCATTTAACACACCTTCCCCCTTCCCTATTTACACATCAGACCTTGTAACACTAACAACCCCCATGACACCGGGGAGGGAAAATGGCTAATTAGGCCCAATTTGGACATTTTGACTTAGGGGTGTACTCACTTTTGTTGCCAGCAGTTTAGACATTAATGGCTGTGTTGAGTTATTTTGAGGGGGCAGCACATTCACACTGTTATACAAGCTGTACATTCACTATACTTTGCATTGTAGCAACGTGTCATTTGTTCAGTGTTGTGCCATGAAAAGATATAATGAAATATTTACAAAAATGTGAGGGGTGTACTCACTTTTGTGAAATACTGTATATTCTTTGCGTATTTATACAAGCACAAAGACATGTACAAATTCAATAGGGGATATACTACATCATATTTGCACACGTTTCACACAGTAATTCAGCATGTGTATATTCTCCGCCCCATCAACTGGCAATGTAAGTGCAAGGCTCGAGGTGAAGTGAAGTGAAAAGCTGCATTCATAACAACTAATATTACCTGGGGATGCCCAGTGATTTGTAATAATAGTGCAGATCATCCGGGATTTTAATCTTGTTTGAATCTTCCATGCCTGCCAAGACCTCCCCTTAATAATAATAATAATCTTATGCTAATGGTGGTCTCAAACATAATGTATTTCTCAGACAGAGTTTCTTAATCTTTTTTTTTATCTTGTAGATGTAAAATTCTGTTTTGTCTTGCATAGAAGCTTTTGAAAACACTGTCATGGCAAATTATTTAACCATAATAATGTATCTCTTATCAACTACACTTTTACTGTAATGTGCAGAGATCAGATTTCTTTTAAATTCCTTTTTTTGCAATTGACATTGCCAGACTACAATAGTAAAGTCACTTATAAGAAAGCTTCACTTTAGGTCAAGTGTAAACAGCAGCTGACATGCTTTACAGCAGTGCATTGGATGTGCATATAGTCCATCACCTAGATTGTCTTTCAAAGCTTATTGCAGCCTGAGAACCAATTGAGTATATTGACCTAAAACGTCTTTGCTAAAACAACCTTGATCCACAAACATACAACAGCAATTTGTTATTAAAGCAAACAGCACATAGGCTCCGCAATACCCAATCAACAAATACCATGAAAAGACCAAAATCAACAAGGAATTGATTCAAACAGCAAATATTGACGGTACATCCAAAGCATGATATATCTTATGCCTCTGTGCTATACAGCTTCAGATGTTGTTAAAAACACATCAATGAGCTTTCTAATTTAGGTCTAGGTCGTGCCATACAGCAATAAATGTGTATTCATCTTTCACTGAAAATAGCCCCTCAAAAATCCGCTGTTGTACTCTTGTTTGAGTAATGTTTGTTAAATAACTATAGTAGAGTGCCCAGCCAAGACTTATCAGCTTCTTTTTGAAAGACCTGATCTCCATTGTCGAGCTTGCAACAGCCGAGTCTTGACAGAATATAGTGTTGGTGTGCGATACAGAGGTGCATTCTTGTTAGGTTATCGGTAAATTCTAAATTAACTCTGTACATGTCCAACACACAACAAAACCATGTACAATATGGAACTATGCTGCAGTCCATTTATTGTATAACACTGAGTAAAGAGAATATATCTTTCTTTTCTTAATCTGATGCCTCAGTGATAAGACTCTTTGATAAGCATCCCGTTGTGGCCAGTAATGTTCTGCCCCTCTAAATGGACACAAAGGATTTCATTCACAACAATATCTCTGTGTGAATACAGCATTAATCAGCCAAAGCCCACCCAACAGAGGAAGCTTTTACAAGCTATGTGAGACAACATAGCCTCTTGAGCTTCTCTCTCTCACCCTTGCGCCTCACCTCTGCAGCCTCTCGCCCAGCGAGGGCTATTAGTCATCTTGGCTGTGGGAGCAGGGCCATCGGGGGCGCTTGGTCTCTGTTCTTCCAGAGCCATGCAGGGAGGGAGGTGCCGGTGTGGTGTCAGCAGAAATACAGTATATTCTCTAGAGAGATGTATAAATAGAGAGATAAATAGCGACATGGGAGAGCACGATGAGACTGCAGTTGTATAGAAAGGATTAAGATTTTGTTGATACTATACAGGGATGGATTGTAGTGGGAGCATAATATGCATTTTACAGCTAAGGAAGAACTGTATTTATAATAAGAGAAAACAAACATACATTCTGTTGTGTGCTCCAGTTTGCCTCACGCACATACATGCCCATTTGCAGACACACAAACACAGATCAAAATTTAATTTAGGCCTCGAAGATTGAGATCATCCGGCTCCAAAGACTTATGTATAGGACACGAGAGGGACCTTTCTTCTTTCCAAACACTTTCTATTTGTACACTACATACTCCTGAAATAAAAAGGGATTTTTTGTTCCAGGAGAGATGATATTTTCCACACCCACATGCTTGTTCAAACCTACTGCAGAAAATACATCTTGAGAGCTTATTTCATCCTTGGCGGTGCTGGCATTAATGTGGAAATATGAGGGTGGCAGCTGAAGAGGACTGATGCTCAAGCCCTTTATTACTGTAGCCTTACTGTAGTTGTAGCTGCTATAGCAGTAAAATTGTAGAAAAATAATAACCCAGACTGTATGATCCAGCTTCTCTGAGTCTCAGAGATCAATCACAAGCAGCTGTGTGTGTCTTTTTTAAGTGTACTTGTATACATGTCAACACTTAGACACCCTTGCATACAAACCTACACAAAGTCAGCTAAGGAACAGCAAAGCACACTAGAACTTTGATCCCTCTGGGGTTGGAGCAGATGGTATGCAATTTACACTTTCTTAAAATTGGCAGTTTTAATGAACAAAACATGCAACTCAGGTTACTTTGTATTCAGTGTGAGTTTGGATTTATGCTCTATGAATGTTTGGATCTATGAAAATGACAAAACAACCTCTTGCATACATCTTAGCATGTAATTTAATTAATGAATCAAGTAATTCTGAATCTGAAATAAGTATGTCCTTAAAACCGAGGGATGAAATAAGTTGGTTCGCAATGTAAGCAGATTTAGCTAAGTGGTAGAGTGGTTAACACTTCCAGCTGAAAGAGAAGCAAAAACAGAGAAAAATAAATAAGGACATGCCCTTGCAGCTTCCAATGAGACTTGAGCTCACCTAGCTCGTCAGACTCAAACACAAAATGATTATTTTCAGCTCTTCTTCATACTTAATTATTGTGGAAAGCCCAGAGGCTGCATCAAAAATTAATTATTTCACAAGAGGAAGTCCTGCCACCCTCCCAAATCATGTTCAGTCCCCTGGGGAGTGCAGCCCACAGAGTGAGAAACTGGTACCTGTCATACCATTACCAATGTGACCATGTGACTGACGGCTACCTAGTGTGAATTCCAACTCACTTTGGTCTCACAGTGGTGTCCTCATGCTGTCAAAGCTTTGTACTCCCAGGTGGTTCACCAGTTCTTTTTTGCCTTTTTTTCCTGCTCTCATTTTCATACCCGGTAAGCAGTCGCACTCCCAAGTTGCCCAACGAAAACAGGTTGGCTCATTTCACCATTGCAATTTGCTGTTTTTTTGCATAAACACTCTTTTCATTCCTAAATTTCATTAATATAATTCATCGGTGTTAGATTTGTAACACTATTTTGAAACTTTTTTTTGTACATTCTGCTCTGCGAGTTCTTGGATTGGCTCCAGTTCCACGTTGATCCTGAAATAGACTCAGTGGTTATAAATGAAAAAAAAATAATATTTGTATGAAATAGGGCGTAGCTTACGGCCATCAAGATTCATCACAACAGCACAGCTGTCAATTCAAAGTTGGTGGTGTTATGTTTAATAAGGACACTGGACGAGCTGTTTAAGCGTGCTGCCTACTTTATTTTCAGAAAACCGGAACTCCACATTTCAGACCAAAACAACTGTATCTCACGCATGCGCCAAGGCGCTACAAATGCCTACAAACGGCTCTATTACTCCTCACTTCCAAACAGTATAATGTTATGTTTGGCAATGATATTCAATACAGGAAACATTTTTATTTATTCTTCAGGTTTTTGTTTGTCTGTCGTTAATGGCCACAAGTGAACGATTTTTTTCTGCCATTGACCGACATATTTTGGCTTCTATTCTACTATTAGGAGTATACATATGTCAAGGATGTATAAATTAAATAAACTTCATCTGGAGTCCGATTTAATACGGCAACACTGTTGACCACATTAGTGATCTCTTTCTATTCCGCATTCTTCCTACAGCCTAATACCAGCTGTTAGGCTGCCAAATAGGACACACATTACTGCAAATTAAACTGAGATGTCAAGGTTTCAATCTCCACCTCTGAAAAGTGCTGCTTCTTAGCCGGATTACTGGCCATGTCGTAAATACTAGGGGCGAGGCCTCAAAACCGAGAACATATTAGGGCGTGATATTTAAATTGCGATCGTTTCCAGCCACTGCATTTATTAATGTACGAACATTCTTACACTCTGATTGGTGTGTTGAATCCCACGTGAAGCCTGTCGTAAGAGGATTTCTGCGCTGGTTTCTACGTTAGGTTGATAAATGAGGGCCATTATGTGCTGAGAATGAAAGTCACAAACCTGGTTCAGCAAGTCAGATAGATTCCAAATATCCAATAGTGTATTTTGACATTTTATCTTCAGGGCCGGCCACAGTCTGTGACCTAACCTCTTGCTAATCACAAACCTATCCACAAACCCTCAAAATATCCCAAACTTTCTGGTATGTAGTGGATAATGTGTGAGCCCCGGGTAGAAATAACAGCAGCAGCCCAGCTCTTCCATGTTGCTCTTTCGATAGAGCTGAGTCTCTCGGTGCAGCGGCTGCAGATAGGCTTGTATTGATCTTGTGATCCCTGTCTATCAGCTGAACCAGCCAGATGTGCCCAGTTACATTTTGTCTGAGGCCCACACCAAGTATCTCTGCTGTATAGAGGCCAAGTCAGCGTTCTCTCTGCCGGTCTCCAAAACCATATTTTAATCCATAACTGAATTTTAAATAAATTGCCATATTTTGTGTTAATGAGCTTGATGTTTACTCTTTTATGTGTTTGTCTTTTTTTTGCTGTCTTTTACCTCTTTCAATGCCTCAGTCCTCAGTTTTTTCCCCGGCTTTTTTGGTTCCCCTAATACGTTAATGTCCCTTTTTTAATATATTTGACCAATTTTAAGTCCCAGTATGTTGTTTTCTGCTTTCTCTTATTCAATTGAGCACCCTCTATCTTTACACTATACTTCTTAAACAGAAGTCATAATTTAACTCTTCAGCATTACCAGATTCAACAGACACATGTGAGAAATTTTGTTCTACACTGCTAAAAAAACAAAATGAGTATCACATAGTGGGTACATTGTGTCATGGTAGAAACATCAATGCAAACTAAATTCCCATTTTACTCTCCTCATTACTGAAGAAGTAACTGCATTACATGTGTCCCGACACAGTAACACCTCATAAACGGCAGCAGTGAACAGCTTGTCATTTCCCTTGATAACTTCTTCCATTTGCATCCTTCACAATCAATAATCTGGAGGGGAGGGGGAGAGCAGGAGAAACATCAAGACATGGGAGGAAACCGAGTCAGCATGTGTTAATAAGGGACGTGACAAGTACACTTAATCAGCTATGACTACTTCCTTTAGTATTCAGCTTCAGCCATCAGCCATGCCTCTTCAGAAATCAGTGAAAGCCTCTCCACTGCCAGTGTTTTGTTTGCCACATTATAGTCACGATTTCAGCCTCCACCCGGGTAGGCTCGGATTCTAGTTTCCTTGGGGTGTGTGGCAGTGTTTGTCGGCGTAGACTTAAGTTTGCTGTCTGAACTATGTCCAAGCCTAGATGCTAGTCATTAACAGTACATTTGTCTTTATACACATACCAGTAAAACCAAAACTTGGGCTGACTTAAATATCTTCAATGTGCTTCAAATCAATCACCAAGGTACTGGCTAACCTGCCATTAAGACATGGAGGTAATCATCAATTTGCAGCACAACCCTCCTGTTGTCCTCAGGTCAATTTTTCTTTCAGCCAAATTTTCACAAACAAAATAACATGGATAGTTCCATAAAACCTTTGTGAAATAATTGATCCGTTCATTACTTTCATTAAATGTGGGTGTTTTATTCAATTTCATAGCATTTGATTTTGTTATTTTTTATAAAAGAAAGTTGAAAAAGCTTTAAAAGCCCCAAAAAAGTGTGACTAAAACATTGGGGAAAAATGACAAGTTTCAAAAAGACAACCAAAACATTGAAAAAAAAAGTTTTAATTCAACATTTTTATAATAATAATGCATACTTTATTAATCCCATTAAGGAAATTACAATTTACACTCTGTTGTTATTACACACATTACACACAGGCCTGAATTACACACACATGCTCACATGCACTAATGGAGAGATGTCAGAGCAGGTGGGGGTTCGGTGCCTTGCTCAAGAGCACCTTGGCAGTGCCTAGGAGGTGAACTGGCACCTCTCCAGCTACCAGTCCACCACCATACTTTGGTCCGTATGTGGTTTCCAACCCATCTTCTTGTTTGAGGTATCTTTGCCCATTCTTT
Organism: Percina caprodes; assembly: GCA_013375575.1. Classification (NCBI taxonomy): domain Eukaryota; kingdom Metazoa; phylum Chordata; class Actinopteri; order Perciformes; family Percidae; genus Percina; species Percina caprodes. Next base: position 465,117 of record JABXJD010000017.1, on the reverse strand, counting down.
CTTACAAAAATCTTCCTATTCTTTGAGATTTCTGGTCTGTCACGACCTGCTCTTTTAAGGTCTATCCATAGATTTTCAATTATGTTGAGGTCAGGAGATTGTGAAGGCCATGGCAAAACCTTCAGTTTACACTTCTTGATGTAATCCACCATGGATTTTGAGGTGTGTTTAGGATCATTATCCATTTGTAGAAGCCATCCTCTCTTTAACTTCAGCTTTTTCACAGATGGCATCAAGTTAGCGTCCAAAATTTGCTGAAATTTTATTGAATCCATTTTTCCTTCTACTCATAAAATGTTTCGTAGTGCCACTACCTGCAATACAACCCCAAAGCATGATTGATCCACCCCATGCTTAACAGTTGGACAGAGGTTCTTTTTATTAAATTATGTGCTTTTTTCTCCAAACGTACCTTTTCTCATTGCGGCCAAAAAGTTCTATTTTAACCTCATCGGTCCACAGAACTTGTTTCCTCAATGCATCAGGCTTGTCTATATGTTCATTGGTAGAATTGGACGTAGAAGAGGTTTTCTTCTGATGACTCTTCCATGAAGACCATATTTGTACAAGTATCTGTTTATAGTGGAATGGTGTACCACAACTCCAGTGTCTGCCAGGTCTTTCTGGATGGATCGTGCAGTCAAACGTGGGTTCTGACTTGCTTTTCTCACAATCCTGCGGGCTGTTCTGTCTGATATTTTTGCTTTAACTTCCACTGTTCCTGATGACGGCCATTTCTTAATTACATTCCGAACAGAGGATATTGGAATCTGAAAAAGCTTTGCTATCTTCATATAGCCTTCTCCTGCTTTATGAGCGTCAACTATTTTCAGTTTCAGTTTGCTGCTTAGAAGAAGCCATGGTGCTGACTGTTGGGGCAAGGTCAGATGAGTCTGGGCATTTAAAACCTTAAGATTGACATCACCTGGTCTTTCCAGACAAGGATTGAGAACAATCCATGACACTGTCAGGTCTCAGCTTTCCAAAGGGGGCGGTGCATGCTAGAAACTCTGCAGGGTGCCCAAACTTTTGCAGACACCATTTTTTGGTTATTATTTAGATATAAGTTTAATTGATGGAAATAAAATCTAACTTTTTGGAATGAGCAATATTGTAATAAAAGATTTTGGCCACATGGCCAAGCCCCACCCTTACAAAAAAATAAACTGTGCAGTACATCTTAGTTTATTTGTATTCCAGTTTCTGTTTGTTGGCTCAGGAAAGTAACATCAATTTGGGTACAATGCAAAAAAATTGACAGTTTGTTCTTATCTGTGTGTGTGCCACAGCATGCCTCACCTCTCACTGAGGGCTGTTGTTGTCCATTGATATTCCAGCTCAGCGTGCATGTCAGAAGTACTTTGTTCGACTGCGCGGCACAGGGGAGACAGTGTTTGACGGCGCGTCTCTGAATTTAATTACCTACAGCTGCTTTAGAGCAAATGGAATGATCTGAAGGATCAGCAGATGTGACAGAGCTTTTCTTGGGCTGCATAACACACGTATTCCATAAACATGCGCACTATGCACGCATACATTTATACTCACACAAGTAAAATGAAAAGACAATGCGCAGTGACACTTTTGGGGTTGAACTTAATCTAAGAAAAGTTGTCTGCTGGCAAGAAATGTCCACTCTTCGCTTCTGTAAATGTCACACATTGATATCCTGAAGGGTTTGTGAATGCAGCTTCTGTGTTTCAATGGGGCGGTTTATAACGTGGTAGTGCTGCAGGCAGCAAGTCCCACATCAGCAGGGCAAAAATGTTCTTCCAGTCTAATTAGTAAGAAGTTCGGCAGTGGCCCTCTCTCTCCGAGGAAAATGTATCAAAAGCAATAAATTCCCCCTCTGTGGAGATGGATTAAATACAAAATAAACAGACTTTGTTGTGATTGCCTTTAAATGTTAAAGGGATTTAAAGAGCTTGGGAGTCTAGCCTCAGGTAAAAATATATTGCGGTATATTTTAGCTGTAAATAGAGCAAGGGTTTAGACATAAGTTGCTTCAAGAGTGAAGTGACATACTCTATATCAACTCGCCCTTTTTCTCTGGCTGTGTCTGTGCACTGTTCTTTATGCTAGCGTGCTGTACAATGCATATGTGATTGTGTACAGATTGAAGCCTTTAAATTACCAATGGCTGCATCACAATGATACAGCCAGGACCAAGACCTACAAGATTGTAGCTTCTCCCCAACCAATTAAAAAGGCAGTCAGCGAGGCAGACTGTCATGCTGTGCCTCCAGTTATGCTCTCATCCACTTAAGCTTGCATACAAGGAAATGAATGGGGATCTTATCTTTGTTGGTTAAAAATTGTCAGAAAGATAAGGCAAATCGCTTATGTTGTCATGCAATTATTGACAGTGTTATTTGCAAAACGTCCTGGAAATCTCTGATTATAGTGGACAATACTTGGTCTCAGTTTCCCTAAAGCCCAGCAGAGCTCAACACCAGACGGGTATTGACAAAGAGAGAAAAGAGACAGAGAATTTACACATGCCCAGCTAAATACAAAAAAGAATACAAGACAAAGGACTAGAGTGACGGGATGCAAAGCTTTGACTCTGGATGGTCGGCCTAGCACTGTCTTGGCACTGCAGAGTGTCTGAACTTGTAAGAGTGCACTGGGCCTGCAGCTTAGACAGGGAGGATTATCAAACAACACGTTTAGCCTCCACGTCTAGCAAGCCACAATTGCAGCCAACATGGTCCTAGAGAACACAAGACAAAGGACTTACAGTAAGGATGAACGGGAGCAGAAGGGCTTAACTAAATGTCAGGCAGCTTGTATATTGTTGATGGAACTTCTATGCGTTATTGTTTGTGCTGTTTGAATGGCTGCTGTTCATGTATTCTTTTCTCTGAGCAAAATGGGAAAGGGCAAGGGGGTTGATGGAGTGAAAGGAGAGGCAGGGAGGGGAAAACAAGAGAAGGAAGGAAGTACAGCCATCAGTGGGGTAACTGCTGCTGGACGGTTGTTGCTAAGCGTTTAATCTCCCACGCTTGGAGAATACAAACCATCTTGTAATCGTCCCCGACCTTGACATGAACAGCAAGGTCGCAAGGGAGCCGGGCTATTTTGCATTTCCCACAGATGCTTTGCCCAAACACACAGAACAATTAGTAAACTGGATAAAAAGGAATTGAGTCTGTCTTACTCCACTCCTCCTCCTCCTCCTCCTTCCCCTCCTTCCCCTGCATGTTCCCCTCGGGGCAGTTACCTGGCACACCCACAACCCTTTCTCTAGCAGGTTCCTAATACTTAATTTTGATAAAGAAGTAGTCACTGCTACCAGGTCAGGTTAGACTACACGTACTTGTGGACTGTGCTTGTGTTTTTTTTATTTTGTGTAGAACTACAACAATTGATTAGTTTAATTGATTTAACATTTAGTCTAAATAAAATGTCAACGTGGCAATTATGTAATCCCACTGTGACAATGAGGAATGAGACAATCTCTTACAGTACTGTCAGACTTTAATTTTTCAATTATATGTAACATAATAAAGAAGAAAATAAGAAGCTGGGCCCAGAAAATGTTTTTGCTTGATAAATGACTTAAACAGTTGATCGATGATTGAAGTCGTTGTCAGTGAAGCATTATGTTGATTGACTCATTGATAGATGGACTGAATAGATGGAATTTCTTCAGCAGTATCCGTGCGTGTTTGTGTTTGACAGTGTTCCTCTGTGTGCAAGCTCAGATATTGTGTATTAGACAGTGACTGAACACAAGAGTGTAGCCTTGCCTGCAACCAATACCTCAAAGTGAGTGGGAGGGTGCTAGAGTAATAATGTGTGTTCTTTTGTGCGTCTGATTGTTTGCCTCTATGCGTCGGCCTTGGAATCGCCCTTATGTAATTAGGGGCATTTCTTCTCCGACAACAGCGCGTTACCTCTGTTTCATGAATATGCTGAGAGTTAAGATATGATTATTATGCAGGCAAATTCAATTTCGGTTTTCACCACTTTGATTATAAAAGACTAGATTGGACTCTTAAGTGACGCCAAAATGGTTTTAGCCTTATTCTGCAGAGGGATAGGAACCGACCCCTTCTCAGCGTCTTAACCAACTCAACCTTAAAACAGCATCAACACAATGACAAGCAAGTCTCTTTTGGATGTGTATTTGTTTTCTTGGAACAGAAAAAAGTCCTTCACAGCATCCCATAATGGAAATGTTATATTACCAGCAGCAACTATAGATTTTCTATTTCTTTTGCTGTTATAATTATGCTTTAATTTTCACAATGTTAGTGTTTTCCCTCTACCTTGACTTTGAGTTTATTCATGAGGTGTCTTCTAGTGCTGCAGCCAACAGTCACCTCCTTTTTTATATTTACCCTCGTTTCCATGGCAAATGACAAAGCTTCCCAACATCAAAGGTAAAAAAGAGACAGAGTGCTAAGATGAAACTCAACTGGGCCAATTAGAGGTGAAGATTTTCTTTTACAACAATTGGTTTTTAAAGGTCCCATGACATGTTGCTCTTTGGATGCTTTTATATAGACCTTAATTGTCCCCTACTACTGTATCTGAAGTCTCTTTCCCAAAATTCAGCTTTGGTGCAGAATTACAGCCACTAGAGCCAGTCCCACAATGATCTTTTCTTAGTATGTGCCATTTGTGAGTCTTTAGCTATTGGGGGGGGCAAGTGGGGGTAAAGCAGAGAAAGGGGAGGTAACCTTCCAGATCGGCCCATCAGACCAGGATCCACAGGGCTTGGTTGTCGCCATTTCTAGCCACTGGGGGACTATAGGCAGGCTGGGGGAATGCATATTTACGTTAAAAAACCTCATAAAGTGAAATTTTTAATACCATGGGACCTTTAAATTTCATCTGAGAACAGTACATTTTAAAAGATCAACACCCAGCCACCGGCCTGTAATGGCTTCAGTCCTTATAAAAAGTAATTCTTTTTTTTGACATTTGTGTATTCTGTAACACCACAGGCAGTGTTGTGTGGAAGTTCAGGGGTTAAAGGTGAGAACTCAATTGACTTAAGTAGTCATTATCAATTTATTCCTTTTCATTTGAAAATGTATTTATTTACAGATATAAATATACTGTACATCTTTAATCTCTAAACAAATACACTGTGAACTGAAGTTGCACCTCTACCAATGAAATCAGCATTAAGTCTGCCTGCGTATGAATAGTTCATGTTTGTGAATATTAATTGAGCTTTCTCACGATCATATGAATAATGTGTAAACTTGGGGAAGGGTTTCATCTTAATGTTTATTTGTAATTTATTACCATTGACATTTGCCAGCTTGGTTTGAGAGGCACCAGATGCCTGGCTTGTACCTGTTTGAACATGTAGATTTTACTGCAATAACCTCAAGGCGCATGGGAGCCATGAATCCAACTGTGGGATCACAACAAGAGAGGGGGTCCCGGTCACGCTCATGGAGTCAGGAAAGATCAAGCCGAGGTAGAGCGTCTGGCTTGATCAGCAGCTTTTTGGCTCGCTGTAAGTGCAATTAGATTAAATCAGGGGGAAGAAGTGAAGTCTCGTAGGCAGTGAGTGGTGATGATGGGATGCCGGCATGTGCATTTGTGCGTGTGTAGGGCAGGAGTTGGCACAAGCCCAGTGGTTGTTACTGTGTGTGTGTGTGTGTGTGTGTGTGTGTGTGTGTGTGTGTGTGTGTGTGTGTGTGTGTGTGTGTGTGTGTGTGTGTGTGTGTGTGTGTGTGTGTGTGAGGCAAAAAGTGTGAGCTCTACTTGCATTTTGAGTGCACCTACACACTATCAGGTATGCATATCATTTTGTGTTTGTATATGGATGTGCACATGTGAATAAGTGCTGAGAGGTGTTAATAAGGACACCTGGCTGGTTGGATTTGTAGGGAGTAGGTTTCGTTTCAAAAAAAGTTTCTTCCTTGTTAGCACTGTCTAACAACTGCTACCAGGACTGGAGGTGTTTGGCTTGAGTTTATGCTTTTTACCATTTCTGGTGCTTACTTTTACTAAAAATATGTCTTGTTACTCTGTTGTAATTTATGTTTTCTTTTGTTTTATTGTACTTGCATATCTAATGCAGAATGCATTCAGAATGATGGAATCCTTGTTTGATTTCCATAAACCAGGAGATATTTATCTGAAAATACAATTTTTGTACTTGCAGTAGATTTATTGTCGAATAGATTATTTAAGTGCTTCTACAGAAAGAAGTGGTCCTCCTTACTGGATGTTTTTTTTTTTCTTTTAATGATGACATACCATCATTTGAACATTTCAAATTGCACCTTGGTGCTATCACAGTGGGATAATATTGATATTCAACATTTCATTCTTCCTGTCAAAGTCCTAATTAAGTTTTAGGTCCTGCTGCTTCAGAAAGTTTTGGATTATGATTGTGAACTGGGGTTATCCATGATAACATACAAAGGTACCTTTTGTCGTTACATTCCCTCTGTAATAACAAAGAAATAATTTGTTGTAAAGTTGTAAAAATAATTCCAAACTTAATTATACTATTAACATTTTGTTACATTTTAAAAGTACAGAGTTCGGTACCCAACCCTAGTTTCATTAGAGGCTGATGTGCGGCACTGGAGACCTAACAAAGCTTACTACTGAACAGCCATTGGTGAGAAATAGTCACACATTAGTTTCAGAGTCCTACGTGTAGGCCTATGTAGCCAGGCAGCAGGGATACTTCAATTTTTGAAAGATTTCACTGCCATCTCCATCTGCTCCTAAATGTATTTTCCATTGTGGCTTTCAGGAATGATGGTGGCAAAGAGTGCTAGCTGGTTGCTGTTCAGTGGGCAGGTTTATCATTTACTTTCAGTTTTGGGATTTTTTTTTTTCATTTTCATATAGGGTAAATATGTTAGATATACATCAAGGACACAGTACTTTAGTCTGTCTCCGTGCAAAATTTGGAATCTGTGCCGATGAGACAGTTTTATTTATTCTTTACATTTTGCAACTTTGGCTGATCTCTACCATATGCCTGTCACTGTAACTCTGTCTCAGGGACTAATAAAGACAAGTAAAACATTGTGGATATAGAATGTTTTTTTTTCTCGAGATTCTATGAACTAACTTGCCTATTTACCCTTGCTCCTTTCCTAAATGAACCTTTATCTCTCTCACTCTTCCAGCCCTTTCTGATCCAGACGAAGGTCCCTGTCGTAGGACTTACTGTGGACGTGGTCGACAGTGTGTGCTGATGGCAGAAACTGGCCGTGCGGAGTGTGTTTGCCAGGAAAAATGCCGGCCCTCCTTTGTGCCAGTTTGTGGCTCAGACGGCAGGTTCTACGAGAACCACTGTGAGGTTTATCGCACCGCCTGCCTGGAGAGAAGACGGATCTATGTGGTGCACAGCAAGGACTGCTTCTTCAAAGGTACAGCTTGACTGTTACACTGATACACTGACACTGCAGCGGGCTGCTACACACTGGGAAAAACGTACCAGCAACAACATGTTTGAAAAGTTAACTGGAAGTTTTAATCCAATTAGTTAAAAATAATCCTATAAATGAATTCACATTTCCGTATTTATTTGATACAATATCTTGATATGAAATAGCTCCAGCTTTTTCATGAAAAAAAATGTAATTTAAGATCATTTTTGAATTTGAGATGAATAAATGAAATCTTTATTTTGAATGATTAAAAACATACATATTTATTATTTTATGTATTACTACATAAAATGTGAGATGGAATGATATCTAATGAAACCATTGCATGCCTCCGGAACAGTTTTCTTTTCTAAAAAAAAAAGAAGAAAAAAACGATATTAAGAGCTCATTTAGGTAGTTAAGATTTTCACTTTATAAAATTATTTTACTGCTATAACACATGAACACAGCGATGCTGTACAGGGGCAGTTGTCTTTGATGTCTGACTGCATCCCTGAGTGTGGTATAGGTATAGGTTATACAATTTTGATGCTTTCTGTGAGCGAAAGATTGCCCTCAAATGATGTTCTGATACCTGTGAGGCATTTAAAGGCTGCAGTGGGACTTTGACTATAGTTTGATGTTGAAACAGAAATAGAATTGTATAGACAAACTAACTAAGCTACTGTTTTGTAACATGTTGCCGCCTGTCAAGCTCTTTTCACAAGCATCAATCACTGTCTGTCAGCCACCGATTCAGTCGATATGAAAGAATGAAGTAATTTGTATTTTGGCACTGAAGGCTGTGGCTCAGGGTCAAGTTTGTCTGGGAAACCTTAGCTAAGCACTGACATTGGCACTCAGACAGTATACTTTACTTTATGTAACAAAAGTATGTAATCACACTCCTTTTAATTGAAGTCAGCACACTTACTTGGCAGTTGGTCCTAATCACAAAGTCTGAGCATCTAAATCATTTATAGTGGCAGCCTTAGGGCTGCAGCTATCGATTATTTTAGTAATCGAGTATTCTACCAATTATTCCATTGATTAATCGAGTAATTGGATAATAAATACTTTTGAAATGCAATAACAACCTCAAACCAAGGCATACATTAAACATACCATTACCTTAAATTGTGCAACTTAACTTTTAGAACTACAGTTTCAACCTAAGACTGTTCTGTATAGAGGCCTATATGTAAATATTAGTTTACTCAACCTATTTTAATTTATATATTTGATTACAATCTCACACAGCTCTGTTACGCTGATGCTAGTAGATTGTTGATCAGCTCTTTAGATCAAATTGTGGTCACCACTATGTATTTTTTGTTTTTGGTAGTTGTTGTGTTTGGCGTAGTTTCATCGTCCATACGACTCTGTGATTTACTTTTGTCTGTTCCGCTTCGTAGAATGAATATTAAGTTAGACTGTTTACTGTTGAGATGCTGAAACATTGACGTTGTGCTCTTATTGTGGTAAGCTAGTTCGATTTTGCAGTAGACACACTGTACAGAGTTTTTGTTTTAATCACGTTTGAACTGATTCCAAACTTTGGACACTTCTGTTGTTTTCTCCAGCCTGTATCTTCTCTTAGCCCCTCCCTATTTTCGCTCTCTTTCTTAATTTTGTCATCTGCGCCCTCAGTCTTCATGGCATGTGTCGCCAGCAGCGCCAGCGTCAGCCCGGTGAGCGACAGTAATAATCATCCGTGCGGAAACACTGTGAGTGATACAACGTTGATAACATTTATTAAACTTAGCTTCGAGGCAAATACTTTTGCATCGAGGATTTTTAGTAATCAAATTATTTGAGGTATTCAAGGAATCGTTTCAGCCCCAGGTCAATTTAATTGGGGAATGTTAATGGTGTGTTGTCACTGAGAAGGTAAACAATGATAGATCAGTGTACAGACGTCCATAACAGGATTTTCATACAGTATCCTGTGTCATAAACCATATTTGTATAAAGTCATATTGAAAACACATTTACATGTTGACATATACATTCATGTGTACATATACTGGACATTCATATAGTATGTCCACATACGTGCCTAACTTTTAGAGACACTCCTTCCCTCTACTACCTCAACTACATCAATATCCTGACACTCACAAATTACCACTGGGTTAGCGTGGATCACTAGTTCTCTACAGTAAATCATTAGAATCTTATATCATTGGCTATCACTCATTAGCAAAAGTGCACTCTCAGCATGAACAGTCAGCATTGTTATGCAACAAACAGTCCAGTCCCTTTAAATCATGACTTTATTGTAAAGCTAACCGGGCTTGGTAATTTTTTTACTAGTTTTATTCATACATTCAATCAAGTCACTTTCAATTACTGCTTGCATATGTACAGTATACTTGTTTTCAAAATTAGTTTTCCAGGTCAGACTAGTATTAAGCATTTTTCATAATCCCTCACAGTGTGGAAGTTAAAATATTAAGTAAGGATATAGTTATTTAGAGAGCATGATTTGAAGTCAACGCAGTGCAAAAACCGACGCTCACACACACAAACATCGCAGCAGTTTTAGTCATATCACGTTAGGGAGGTAAGGATTCCTGGCAGACACCACCATGCATAGCTAATCCACATTAGGGATGTTCAGTCAGCACATTAGGCATAAACTCGATGTCTAAATGCAAACCAGCAGCAGACAGAAAATGTTGGAAATCAGTCAGATGTCATGGGAAGTGTGTGTGTGTGTGTGTGTGTGTGTGTGTGTGTGTGTGTGTGTGTGTGTGTGTGTGTAATACTTATTATTCCTGAGGTACAAAGTAGAGCTGGGCAATATATCGATGTCGTGATATGAGACTCGTCTTAGATTTTGGATATCGTAATATCGTGATATGACATAGTGTTGTCTTATACTGCTTTTAAAGGCTGCATTACAGTAAAGTGATGTACTATTCTGAACTTTTCTGAACTGACTGTTCTAGTTGTTTTATTATTTATCTTTTCCCCACTTACAAATGAGGTCCACATTACTGATGATTATTTATCTAAAATCTAAGTGTGAAGATATTTTGTTAAAGCACCAATTGTCAACCCTAGAATATTGCCTCGATATTGAGGTATTTGGTCAAGAATATCGTGATATCCGATTCCCTCCCTATCACCCAGCCCTAGTACAAAGACAGTACAGGAAAGCACGTCATTATCCACTATTTTGTTTTTTTTAGTCATTGACTTACAACTCTTGAAAATAACAGATCCTGGTTAAAGCCTGCCTTACTCATCCAAACATTGATATTGGTTGCTGTAGAATGAGAGAACTTGATGCCTTATCCTCATTGTCCTATGACTGGAGCAAACTGGTATTACTCACTGAGTGGTGAATTGTTGTTCCCTTGCAGTGTGGTGTTTCTATGGAGCAAATTGAGTAAAGAGCAGATGAAACTACATTTCCCCCTCTTTTTGAACACATTGATTAATTTTATTTCTATTTCTTTCTTTTGTTTTTTATTATTATTATTATTATAATAATAATATATTTCAGGGCTCATTTTAGCGCGTAGAACTTCTAAAAGAGATTGAAAAAATATTTTATTTCACTCATACTGAGAACAAGATCCTGACAGACATAAATGGATCACTTTGGTCCCCACAGCAATGCACTAAGCCATGTGGCAAATGTTTTAGGTTCTTTGGGGGGGAATTTTGCTTTCAAATGTGATAAACTTAAAAGCTCTGCTGTTAAAACCATATTCCTTCAGCTCAGGGCGATGGTCAAAGTCCCGGTCTGAAATTTGGGATGTACTTATGCAGGCTTTCGTCTCATCTTATCTGGATTATTGTGATCCACTGTGTGCCAGTCCAAAACTCTTCATTTTGGCAAAATAAAGAGGAATCACATTTGTGTTGTGATGACCTCCTCTTCACTTTGTTTATTCGTTAAGCTTTAAATGGGTCGGCACATAATCACAATCACCCTTCACTGTCACTGTTCCACCACCATCTCTCTGAGGACATCTGACTTAGGACATGTTGGTCTTGCTGCCTGAAGGCTGCACAATACCATCCTTCAAAGTTTACTTTTTTAAAAGAGTAAGGGCAGCTCCATTTAATGTTTTTTACTTTTTTTTTTACTCCCTCTATAAGAGGGAGAAACAAGGAAGAAGGTTTAATGGTTCAAAACATACGTTCATACAAGGCAAACATAGTCGCAGAGGCAAAGGAATTTACCGCTCAACTATCTTTGTGTACGAGGGTACCTGCTTCTGACCTGATAGCATTGGTGTACTTTAAAGGCCTTTCCCAATTCCCAGTTCGTGCACTACACAAACACTATCTATCTGTAATTGATGCATGAGCCAGCTCTTTGTTCGACTTTGTGTGCATGCTTGAAATCTTCAACCTTCCACCCACCTAAATTAATTATTATTCTTCTGATTTAGAGGCCTACATGGTCATTCCACTTCCTCATCAGTCCCTCTATGTTGCTTTTTAAATCCTGTGTAAATAGGTTGCTTTCAGTAATTGTAAAAGTTCCCATGCGTGCAGTAATGGCACTGCAGCAAATTTAAGTGATTTTAAGGAACAAAACTAACTGTAGTTATAAACTTAACATAGGAAACTAAACCTTTAGCTTCTGAAACAATAAAAATCATAATAGTAATGCAATTATGCTGCTTTTTCTCTAGCGTTTCTCCTAACAACTTACAAAGAAATCTTTGTTTTATGCCACTGGTGAAAAGTCTTCCACAGAGGACACATCAGTGTATCCTCGGTTATAGCTCCTCCGGCAAGCCTTGCTCCACAATCCTCTCTCCTCGAGATGCATTTTCGGAATTGGGACGTCCTTCAAGATGGAGGAGCATTGACATTGATTTCTTGGTCACAAGCCGGAGGAGCGAGGAGCCGAAGAGGTACAAAATTAGGAATGGGGAAAGGCCCTAAGTGTTTGAAAATGGATTTGTGGTTTGTGACAGACAGGAGAGTGATTGCATATATGGTGAAAAGGCTAATTCTAATCCTCTGGATGGGGTTCTTTGTTCTGTTCTGCCCTGTCACTGCTTTCTTTGTATATACACATAATCCGTTTAGCTAGTACTTTAATCTATATTGACTTGACAATGAGTGCATATAGTTGAGAAGAACATTAGAATAACAATGGAAGAAGAAGAAAAACTTGTAAAATGCCACATTCAAGTAATAGTTAAGTATTACACACTACTATACAAGTATTAGAAACCAAAACAAGATAAACAACTTTTTTTTTATTCCCTTTTCAAGAAGTTAAATTCTGTTTTCCATGCGACACTTTTCTCTAAAACAGCTTAAAGTTCCCATATTATGCAAATTTTTATGTTCATACTTGTATATTGGGTTTCTACTAGAACATGTTTACATGCTTTAGTATGCTTTTATAGTCAATTTTGCTTATGAAGGTTCCTAACGGAGTGAAATGACGCTGAAGTAGTTAAGTGGCTGCCATGATAAGAGCCGTTCGAATTGTCTAAGTGATAAAGAAATGTGCTTCAGTGCTTCCTTTGTTACCTCACTTAACATAGTATACACTGGACCATCCTTTACAAATGGAAAGGAGATAATGCCATCCCACAAGTCCTTGTGGCAGCAAAGTTTTAAGTGACGCATCACCAGTTTGCCGTTCATATTCAGAATATTAAGGTACTGGCAGCCGTAATCCTGCACATTTTATTTTCTGTAAAACATAGCTACCCATCTAATAATAATAATAATGTTGCCTACTTGCCACTGTTTGATTGGTTAAATAAATCGGTTAACGCGAAAACTTTGCTCTTGTCCCCGACGTGTAACATCACAGTGAGCATGCGTTTACACAACTGTGAATGAATGGATCACTGAATCCAAAGTTATACAGTGCACCAAATATTACGTTTTATTTAGCCCAGACCAGCGTCTGAAACAAGTTTACCTGTTCGCCCCTCATGCTTATTTCAATAAATGCTATATGTTTTGTTAAAAGTCATTACAGATATGACCACATTATTTTGACCATGTGTGAAAGTAGGAATATTATGTGAGAATGTGCTGATCATCTCTGATGGCATTCAAATCAATTAAGCATAAATCATCTACCCAAATGAATTACTTTCACTGCCTCTCTACAGTCTCTATAGGTTATTGCTTTTTAAATGTTGTATATTAGTGATGAATGAGTGTTTTCTTTAAAGATTTATTGTAATAAGAGAGAGGCTGCTTTCAGTAACTAAACGTGTCCTTGCGCACAGTAATGCCCCTGCAGCTAATAGGCCTATGGTGGAATACTGATAGTTAAACAGCAAAACTAAAATCTCAATGTTTAGCTTCTGAAATAATGAAAGAAGTTACGCTGTTGACTGCTGTCCTCATACGTAAATGCGCAGAACAGTAGCTTTGCTCTGTTAACAGTTTAGAAGATATTGTCCTCATTAATGCATTTCTTTTAATCAACTGCAACCATCTATCCCTTGTAACAAAGAATCTGTACAGTAAACTCGTAGGCCTTACACGTTCTGTTCCGTTTCATGTGGATAAATATGAGTGGACAGGAGGGTGAATTTGAGCAACCAATTATAATCGGAAACTTTATTTGCAAAACACCTATACAAGAAACAGCCTACAGCTCAGTGCTTTATGATGACAAAATGCCATGTAGCGAGTACTTCATGTGGATAGACGTACACTACCGGTCAAAGGTTTGGGGTCACTTTTAAATTTCCATACCACTCCATTATAGACAGAACACTAGCTGATCTGAGTGGGTGGCTGATCTTTAATGCAATATCTACATTGCCCATTGCCAGCTGGTGTTCTATATATAATGGAGTGCAGTGGAAATTTCTAAGTGACCCCAAACTTTTGACCGATAGTGTACATAATGCAGAATACGCTGGGAAATAAAAGAGTGATGATCGTAATATTTTCTACCCGGGTTGTCCACATTTATAGAACCTGCATTAAACAACACCGTGAGAATGCACGGGGCAAAGTATCCAGATGTGCTTTCTCTAGTCCACCTTTGGAACAGTGCAGTTTCACCATGGCAGACCTACGTCAAAAACAACCGCCGTCGCATGATTACTCAGCTGAGTGTAAGGCATTCTCCTTGCACCGCGGTTGTCTTTTCCTAATTCCTTTTTGATTTCTCCTTCACATCTTTCCTTGACCAAAAAAAAAAAAATCACCCTTAGTAAAGGATTTAGGAGGTAATTTTATTTATTTATTTTTTACTTTTGGACCACTGCCATTCTTTTTCTCATATTGTCTGTCTGAATATACCTGTATGTCTCTTTAAGGCTCCTCTCGAAAAAAAGCCTTGTCTGCTCTGATTGGTCAGTGTCTCCCGGGCTTCCACATCTGTGCTTTTGGCCTCTCTGCACCATCATTTCAGCCAGTGAAAGACTGGAACAGCATTTATATATATATATATATATATATATATATATATATATATATATATATATATATATATATATATATATATATATATATATTAGGATGACAATTAGGGGTGTCACGATTCTCCAAATCCTTGATTTGATTACATTTTGATTCTAAGGTCACAATTTGATTTGATTTTCGATTTTTTTCTTTTTTTTTTTAAAGCACAAGTTTTTATGCTATTTCTTGACTGAACTTGTATGTAATAAGTCTGATCTTTATTCGCAATGTACCACACTACTATGTCAAATTTAAAACATTTAATAACAACAAAATACAACAATAACATATCTTCAGTCAATTGGAAACAAGACAATTAGTCAGTAAAGTAAAAAGAAAAAAAGAATTTCACAATCCTGAGGGCAGACGCTTCGCACCACACAGAGTTTGGTATTTGAAGCCCCCAACATCGTTGCCTAGAAGGCACTAGGATTAGGCAGTGGTTATAGTTGAAGAAAACGGTTGCATCACTGCCTTGAAGGCTTATTTAGGGGCTTAAAACACCATTGAGCCAGCACAACAGCTGAGCAGACCGATAGCAAAGAGAGACTCGGCTAAGAGTCAGCTAACTTGTTGCTCTCTCGTTTAGGCTACAAAACATGCATGCAGGTTGAAATTCAACCGTGCCATTTTGTTGGGATAAAACTATAAGCAGAAGGAATATCCGCTAGCTGCTAAGGTAATGTGCAATGGTAAACACAGAATATGTATATTACACGCTTATAGCAGAACTTGCAAACTGTGGCTTTTTTGGAGACAACGTAAACGTTGGAAATCTTTTACAAAACGGGACCTTTAAGCTATCCACTTTTCAAAGACTCTGCTAAAGATTCAGCCCACAAACTATAAATGTCTAACACATACTAGTGAGGTCACCACGTCTTCTCAACGTTGGCAAATTGATAAACAGCTTTAAAGTTATTTGACCCCCAATTGACTTCAGAAGGGACACATCGTCAATAAAAAAGACTGATGTGCCAGCTGCACTCAAACCTAATAACCCATTTAGATTGTAATTGCCAAAAGTCATAAAAATGGTTTTCCTTGAGGAAGTCATCTGTTTTTTTCCACTGTGTAAAAGAATGACACCCCCTTCACACAAAAACATTTGATGCCATAGACATACCTTTTTCATGGAGTGATAGTGCCACCCATTGACGTTTAAGACTTAACCATGCATGCAATAATAAATGACATTTACAGATAATGCTCATTAATTTTAGTTGATTGAAAGTGTGTGTGTGTTCTCTTTACGTGAAGTTGAGGGATTTTTATCAAAGTCTAATACCCACTTAGTAGGGTAAAACAAACACACTCATGACAGCGGCATTGTGCAGGGCTGCATTACCTGACCTCTGACCAGCATAACATTAGTTAAGTTAACTTTAAACAGCCCAGTTCTAAGTGAAAAAAACAGCAGACAGAAACAGACCTAACATATTTGCTGTTATGGAGTTCCACGTGAACTCATAAAGACATTACAGTATGCTAGCTGTGCATTGATGCCAGGCTTCGAAGCAGCGGGCTGTGGGTCCATAAGACTTACGTTCTGTCCAGATTACATGTAAATCATGCTCTCCCCTCAAACCCCTCCAAGTGTTATAATCCTGAAATACATATTATAATGGAGCATGTGGGATTTGTTTTGGTTTTGTTTTTACAATTGTATCGAAATAGGTATTGAGAATCATGGAATTTTACCGGTATTAGCTGCTAAATTTCTGTTATTGTGACATCCCTAAATCACTTTGCTAATTTGTGAGATTAGCATGACAAGCTAATGTTTCACTTCTGACCATGGCTTTGATTACAACACCATTTTGTTTTTGGAAACCTTTTAAAAAAAACTAACAGTTGATGAATCCCTTTCATCTTCCTGGTAAGTAGGAAGCTCCAGCGAAGGCAGACTAAACAGACATCTGTTTCCATTCGGTCATGTAAGGCGCTCACCAGGGGGCTCTTTAATGTATCCCACTATAGCCACTTCATTAGGGACAAGTGGTAGCACTTGGTTGTGATGCTGTTGACTCCCAGATCAGATGGGTAATGTGTTGCCATCCACCAGACAGAAATTAGTCACGAGTCTCGCCATGGTCACAGTGAGCTGTGCTTCAGTTAGGACAGGGAACTGAACTACTCTTCTACTCATCTAGCCATCCATCAATGAAGCCCATTCCCAACCTTTTTGTCTTGTTACTCTGTAAAACAAAGATTGCAGGCCCTAAATATCCTAAGGTGGGACGGTGTCTAGCTCACTAAGGTTTGAATTGGACCCAAAGTCTTTTGCTGCATGTCATCCTCACTCTCTCTCTTCCCTATTTTCAGCTGTGAAAGAGAAGGTCCCAAAAAATATTAAACAAGGAATTTTAAGACGTTACCTTGAAAACTACTGAAGGACATTGCTTAATATTTTTTGACTTTTTGCTTAACATAACAATTAATTGTCTGATCGTAAATATAATTACCAAATGAATTGATGATGAAAATTATCTTTGGATTTCGACTATTGACTATTGAAAGTATTTTTTTTTTACATATACAGATACAGTGTAGCTCACATGCTAGCAACATGCAGCTAAAAACAACAAGAACAACAGAACTGTAAAATCCTCCTGTTTTTCTGAAGTCATTGGTGTGGCAAGATTTTGCTTTTGCCATTAGTGAGATATGTGAACAATCAACGAAGTTTAAGCATGTGAGTTTCGATAGGACTCCATGATGCCTTCAGGTCCAAGTCGTTAAACTAATGCAAATGCATTCAATAGCGCCAATAAAAGACTATCTAAGACACTCTAACTGTTTTTTCAAACCTTTTGCCATAACCCTTATTGTGACATTGTTGTCCCAAAGAAAATGTTTAAATTGAAAAATTTAATTGAATCGTCACTTTAAAATCAAAAAAAAAGTTTCTTAATTTTTGTATTTGAAGATTCATGACACCCCTAATTGTAACCCTGGTTAATTAACCAGGGATCCTGATTGATTGATGCCTTAGCTATCATTGGGCTTCTTGGGATCCCAAAAACGTAGCCAGATTTCAACAAACATGACAGGTGCAGTTCTTAACACTTTGAATTCCTTCCTTTTTCCTCCCTCTATCCTTCCCTTTTAGTCATCCATCATTTATTAATGTTTGCCGTGTCTCTCACTTAAAGAGCCTCCTCTACCATTCTGATGAGTCTTTATCATCCCACCCTCGTTCTGTGGCAGCTGCGGTTATTGCATAGCTATCAAAGCTGCCCTCCTCGTCTTTCTCTCTCTGCCCTTTGCAGCCCGTGGAAGCGTTGTGCCTCCGCCGTCCATCTTATTGCTCGCTAACCCTCTGCCCCGTCCTGTGACTGAGGCCATTAACTCGGTCACACAAACACATGGCTCTCACAAGGAGGGTCCACTTTGCCGTGAGCTTTAGTCCTGCAGCTTTAGTTGTGTACACAAAGGCTAGATAGGGTCACAGCAAGATCCTTTTAAAAGTGTCAAATATACCAACCATGTGTGGGAGCAGGATGTCCATAAGCTCTTTTTTGTTGAATCACGTCCTTTTTGTGCCAAAAACTCATTGGATTTGACTGTTTAAAAAGATTTTGTTAGTTTCTCTCAAAACTGACTGTGATGTGAGAGCTGCTAAAGTAAAAAAATACACCTTTTTTTACACAACATCCCACAAAAGTGGGTTGCAGTTCTGCTATATCACTTTTTTGTGAAACTGAAATGAACTGCAATCGACATTACTCTCTATTTCTATGCTCTAAAATGACTGATAAGATAGATGACGTGTGCGTGCTGAATGTTTAGAGCATGCCCTGCTTCAGTTGTGCGGACTCTTTAATTCATGGTAAAGTACCCTCTTTCATTTTGCTGCACCCTATTTAAGTGACACCATTCAACGCTACAGCACAATGACACATTTTTATAAATGTTAAACTAACCACCAGAGGTGCAAAGTTGTCCAGGTCACATATCGCAGCATTGGATCAGAAGTTGCCGTTGTTAGGTTAATAAGGACTAAAGCCTGGCTGGGCTACCAGTGTGACATATCTACACACACACACACACACACACACACACACACACTAACACGCTCCAACCTCCCCTGACAGCCCTTTATTTGTTACAGCGGGCTTATTAACGAGCAGTCCAACTATACCCATCTTTCTTTTCATGTTTTTTTCCCCCAACACCTTCCTCCTCATTTTCTCTCCTCAACGGTCACGTGGGTCTTACCTCATTAAGTTGGTTTCCTCCCCACAGATTCATTACAGTGGAAGTATTTGCTATATGAAATGGATGCCCTGTCCCAGATAGAGATGTCCCATGGTCCAGTTCTGGTCCCCTGCCTCATACACAGCAGTCTCCCCTATGAAAATGGAAAGCACTCTTTGTCCACTAATGTCCCCTGCTGTTGTGGTTGTGGGACATCGTCAAGGATACTGCACCAAAAGAACGGTGTTTTCTTATCAGCCATGTGTAAGGCAATACCCTGTATGTTTAACAGGCTAAAATTGGTGTGGCATTAGAACTAAATATACAGTAGATTTAAGATTTTGTGATGCCAGCTCTACCATTCCATTAGTAGGATAGACTAGTAATACATGGTGTATGGTACCATAACATAGGAGACATGTTTGAAATTAACAGAAAACTAAACAAGTTTTTTCTTTAAGGGTATGATTGAAGGAATAATCTAACTTTAAAAAAATATTTTGTCATTTGTCTTTTTTTTAGCCCTAGACCTCAAACAAACAGTATATGATCTGCATTTATTGTCCATATTAGCGAAGTGAAATGTCTCTCTATTGTTACTTGATGAAAGCAAATTAGTAAAGGTTCCTCACTTGTTGGCAGCACTACATGACAGCAATATGTCAGATATTTAGGCCCTTATATAAACAACTCTAAACTAAGTTTGTATTTTAAAGTTTTTTGCGTGTAAGATTTCTCACAATGGGAGAAAAAAAAGTTGAAATCTAGTCTCAGTTAGGACACAGTTCTTTATTGTAGCCCGTAGTCTAATAAGATTAATGTAGCAGTGCAGCTTTAAATGCCCTGATACTATGCCAACAGCTGGTGCATCCGTAGTTGACCATCTCCTGTGACTTCCGCAGGGTGTTCAGGTGAGCCGTTGTTGGCGCCAGTCAAGCCTTGATGCGAGAGTCTGTGAGAGAGAGCAGTCTGACTGACTGTGAATCATTGATTTCACCTATTTATACCTCCTTACATTCAGCTATGATTCTATGACAATAGAGTATTTGAAGTGGAGCTTTCTTTGTAAATCTCTTTTGATTCATGAACACCTTTTTAAAATCATTTCATTTTTTATAATCTGCATCTTTAATATGTAGGCCTTATATAATAGAAGCTTTGTCCTGATCCTAATTCAGATCCCAGTATCTTTCTCACTGCACATTATTTGTTCATCTATTGTTCATCTTTCTAGCGTCCACTTCTAACGTCTGCCTACACGTCTTTTTCTTGATCACACACACACACACACACACACACACACACACACACACACACACACACACACACACACACACACACACACACACACACACACACATTCTGACAGGAATGAAGACACATCACTTCATGACAAAAACAAAAATAATCTCCTCTGAAAATGTTTGACATGCTTGTCACTACACTGGCATTGCCTACCACTTTGTCTTCTTGGTGGTGAGCTGTTCTCCACGGCACCACAATGGGTTCCTTGGATCCGCTGCACCGCTTTAGCTTTAAATATGAGTTGTGATTGAATAAATTCCTGTGCCATTTAGAATTGAATTTCTGTATTTCTCTGTCTCTCTAAAACACACACACACACACACACACACACGCACACACACACACACACGCTCACACACGCTCATTCTCTCTGTTGTTGAAGTAATTAACAGATCCTTAATGTTAACTCTGTTTGGGGGAAGCCATTTTGGCACACTGACTCGTCTCTTGTTGAGTTAACAGGTGGTACTGCATAATTTTTGGAGCTCTCTATCTACATGGTCTGTTTTATTACCGTTCATTTCACCAATTTTTAAAAGCTGTTGGCAAACACCTCGGAACAACTGAGAAATTTAAAGTGGCAGATGAATTAATTTGGTCAATCATCTTTTATTTCACAATTCTTTCATCAGTTTAATGGCTGCGTAAACGGAAAATGCATACGGCTGCCAGTGCTCCGGAACATAAATTTGAAACTTTGCTTATCAGATGTGTTTTGTCAAAGTTGGGATCCAATTAGTAACAAGTGAGAAGTATTAAAGTAGCTCACTGCAACAGCATTTTAGACAGCAATAAGTAATGCATTTACTGTTTGCCAGGCAACTCTTGCTTAGTAGTAAACTGCCTTTTCTACAAGATGGAAACTCATCGCTCTGTCTTCACACAGATCTTTTTCCTTCCCTTTACACCCCCCTTTCCTTCCCTCCTTATAGACCACTTTCCTTTCCTCTTTTTTTCGCCCTCATTTTTCTTTTACTATGCCCCCAATATGGTGCAGACGGGGATTTGAGTGACTCTGTCAAGCTTCTCTCTACATTCCCTGGTCTGTGTTAAATTGGTTCAGAGCTTAAGTAGAGTGTGAGCCTGGAATATAAAAAAATAAAGATACAAGCATCACCTGGAGGCAAAGTGACCCTGGGAAAACACACACACACACACACAGGCTCGGAGGCTAAAATGTTTTACTCTGTTCACTCTTAATCTATCGCAGCGTCCTTAAAGATCCTTGCTTCAGCACTGAAGTGTATGTGTAGATGCTGCAATTTTATATAGTAACATTTGTATTACCAATGTGTTTCTTTGTATGCAGCCCCCTTATGCGTAGAAAAGGATTTTTAGCCAACTTGGATCTTGACATTGGTATACTGCGTTATGAATATAACACAACAGAACATACACACAGAGAGAGTGAAGACAGAAAAGACACAAATGACAAGGCCAACTTTACCATTATGCAAGTTATGAAACAGTTTTGTGACCCAACTTACAAGACCCTTGATATGCAATGCGGGTTATAAATTAGGTTCCTATCCTAACTTCTAGAGAGTAGGTATTCTGCAATAAATTACAAAATACAGTTCAAAGTGGTCATTGAATTATGGCAATGCAGAAGAAATGCACTGAAAGATTTGATGCACCTATGGCCTAGCTCACCAATTTTGTTTGTGCCTGGTCGTGGATGATCGTAGGTTATCACAGGGATTCGGCTCTCATAAAGTTTGTCTGAACTGGCTACAGTTTTCATGTTTCCTTGCTCAGCTCACACTTTCCCTGCTTTTTCTCTCTGCCTCCGTTTTCTCATGATCTTGAAGCTGAACAGTGCTTCAATTGTCCTGTGTAATGTGAGCTGTCAGATTATATATTTCCACTCTACCAGCTCAACAGTTTGAGCACATGACAAAGAATGAGCCCATAGTGACAACTAGTGCAAGGACATTACTTGTCACACTTACCTGTACTTAGTCACATATATGACATATTTCTAAATTATTTTGTAAAGGTATCTTCAAATACGATCTCTGTCTTGTTTTACAACCTTTGAAAACTACAAGCTAATTTGTGCATGTTTCCATACTACTGGCTTGGGGGAAACTCAGATTTTATGAGGTTGTTTTATTGGTTGTTCATATAAAATGGCTCTAAATGGCGTCTTTCCATTTGACAAAGGTCAGTCATCCGATATGAATGGTTGATTTAATGGCTCATGGCACACACTTAATGTGGAGCAACAGCAGAGGCCATCTGTAATGAGAGCATCTTGATTTGGCTTTTGCTATGACCAATAAACAGCAGTTCTGAATTGCTGACACGCTGTTTGTGTATTATGAACAACTTAGCTGAGTTTTACAGCAATGGTTGAAAATACACATACTGTAAAGCATGACTGCATCAAATGATACTGTCCTCTGGGAGGAACAGGCATTTTCCGTTATTCACGTTTCATGTTTATTTCATACCACCAACACTAGAAGCTACTATAGCTCCAATATATTGAGTGACACTGTGCCCTTGGTGCTCGTACAGCATCTTAGTACCACAGGGCCTATTTGCATCATCGAGTCACCATTGTACCATAAGTCGCTGAGTATGGAGATTGCTGTAATTCTAAGACCCAGAGGGAGTAGCAACCCCAACAGCTGCCTCAGGGAAGTTATCAGTCCATGTTATTATTTTCAAGCTCATCCTACATGATTTCCTCAGAGAAAAGGAGCAGTATGGATGGATGCTGCTGACCTTTTTGTTTTAACGCCTATGTTACAGGTGTCACTAGTGCTATCAGGGACCAATGGTTTTCTCTTGAGCTGAGACTCCATCTGGTCACAGTCCCATTGCTGTGTGCCTGCTGGCTTGATGCACAATAATGCTGCCAATTCAGCTACTGTAATTTACAATTCACTCTTTAGTTAGATTGAGCGTTTGTACCTTAGGACTGAGTTTTATCGTCTTATGTTGTTACATACAGTATTTCATTGATTCTTTATATATTTAAAAGGATGGAAAAAGTAAAATAAACACTTTTTTTGAGGCAACATCCAGCAACATGTATTGGCAATAACATGATAAAGATCCTCGGAGAGTATACATTATTATTTTTCTCTGGCAAACATTTTTACTTTTTTCAATTATAATATTAAAATTATTGACTATACAGGATAAGATTTAGATCATGGGTGACTTTGATTACCATTATTACTTGTGATCGTTACTGTTGACTGCTACACCTGGTCATGGTTTAAACAATATTCTCACATTTGAAAGAAATGTCTTTTTTCTAAGAATGCATTAATTGTACAACAGCAAGAACAATGTCTGCAGCTCACACACAAGACACAGAAACAGACATAGACAAACAAACAAGAGGCATTGACAGGGAGACCGGCGTAAGACGAAAGGGACCAAACACATGCAAAGATAAAAGCAGGAAGGCTATAGCACAAGTCTACAGGATGAATTTCAAGGCCAAGAGTCCAAAGTCTTTCCTGGCGCTCCATTTAAGCGAGCCATGGAGAGCTCCATATATGCGACATGAGGTCATGAGGTGTTGGGATCATTCTCTTGGCCACTGTAAGTCCAGCAAAAACAGCACGTTTTTGAGTTTTAGAGAGCTGAAGGGCTGACAGATTGTTCAGAATCAAAACATTGACAGTAACAAGGAAGTATCATTAATCAGGGCAGATATTTTGGATGCAATATTGTTCCAGAACTGACCAACAGGAGGGCACTCCCAGATCATGTGAAGATGTGTACCTTGAGTGGAAATCACCAGAGGCCCCACAATACAATATTATCAACCTATTTCACAATACAATATTATTGTAATTTTAAACATGTGACTTTCTACAAATATTGCAATTCATTACCTTTTTTTGAACAACAAATTATATCCACAAAGAAAAATCTGTTTTTTCTTCTCACTTCAATATTATTGTCCAGTCCATCGAGTTGACAGGCAAAACAAGTGATTTTATATTATTATATTACAAAAAAGTTAAATTGTCACGTGCAACTTATATAATGTTTGAGACTCGGCATTCGTGTTTCGATACAGTATTACTACTCATAATATAGCGTGTGTGTGTGTGTGTGTGTGTGTGTGTGTATATATATATATATATATATATATATATATATATTCGCAAACTTATGTTATGTCATACCTATGGAACACTCCACTTGGTTGAATAAAAGACACTTGTTTTATTTGTTATAGCACTTCCAAATCTCTGAATTTCCTTAGAGCTCTTAGTTAAAAAAATGTTTTAAATGTACTGTTTTAAAATACTGTTTGTACTACATAAAGTGGTGGTGGATTAAAAAACATGTTATTTTGTTAAGCAGGCCTGGTGGAGACCTGACTACTGCTGTAGTTACATTCATCTTGTGCAGTCCAAATCGTGATATTTAGTTTGCAAGGGATTGAAGTGTGATCCCTGGCCTCGCTCATTATCATGCAAAATAGTTGCATTATTCAAGTGCGCTGTATGGCGATGTGAAATCTTTTCAGTGATGGATACTATTTCATATGAATTAGTAATCGCACTTGAAGTGAATTACTTAGAGCTGGGTGGAAGGCGATGGTTGCTTAATACTCATGATAGTAATGCTGCAGTTCGTTTGCTTCACTACTTTTGCTGCTCACTCATCTGCATTCATTTTCTACACTTTAAGCATTGGCCTGAGCAAGTGATTAGAGGCTTGGTGTCCTACTGAAGGCCACTTAATAGGACATTTGTATGCTCAAGTGATCAAACCTGTGACTTTACCGTGACAAATGCTCCAAACTAAACTCTAATTAGTAAATGACTACTGCTGTTCCACACAACTCATTGCTAAGCAATTTGTTTGTTTCAGACCCTTAGTTAAGACTTAACACATATCCACATGTTTATCCCTGAGTCTGTGCACCCTCTGTGCATGTCATTATTAGATAAATGGCTAATTGGCATCATTACCATTTCTTGAAAACATGGCCTACGTCTAGTGCAAGAAGGCAGTTGTAATCCCCAGCTTTAATGGAGTGGAGTGGCTGTTGAGTTAAGGAAACTTCTTTTTTTGCCCTTAAGGAATATTTCGTAAGGAAGAATTTTAAAATTCACTCTGCATGTTTGTACAGGTGCTGCTTCACTTGCTTGATTTAATTAAAATTCTTAACACAATTTAAAGCACACAATTATTGATGCTGTTTGGTTATCAGAGAACACTAAATGCAGCAGTGTAGTTGCATGTTAAGAAGGGTTGGTACAGAAGCCAGTATATTTACCGGCTGTCCTCTCTGCATATTGACAGAGAGCAGAGGTCACGCACGCACGCACGCACACACACGCACACGCGCACACACACGCATGCGCAGAAGTGCGGACGGAACAAAGTACGTTGGCTCTGCAGTATAAATGCAAATAAAGTAGTTTCAAGTGTGGTTACAGTTTTTCAAAACTTAACGCAGACACCATTTACTGTGATATGGTATTAACAGAGAGGCGAAAGCAGTCACACAGCGGTGCTGTTGACGTTACACTTCCTCTGAGACAAGCAGGCCAACAGTGGTTTCTATGCCCTGGGGAATGACTGACAGGCGGAAGTTGTAAGGCAAGGCAACTTTATTTCTACAGCACCTTTCAGCAACAAGGCAATTCAAAGTGCTTTACATGAAACATTAAAGAGCAATTAAAAACGATCAGGATAAAAATTAAACAGGCTAAATTATAATATACAGTACAAATACAAGAATAAAATTTACAGGAGTACGAAATTAATAATTATTCAGTTTAATATGTTGTAGGGACAGGTTTGGGAGGAGAGAGGGAGGGGTTTTATTTTTATTATTGTTTAATTTCTGTCAGGGTAAATATTCTAAATACATAACGTCCTACATAATAACATAATGTCCTAAGTATATACAGTAGGTTTGGAATTATTTTTTCTACTGAAATATTTGTTTTTGTAATTACAGAGGGAAAGTACTGATTAAAGCAAATTTCAAGTACCGGTATGGGGACTAGTATTGGTTCAGATGCAAAAGGTACCCAACCCTAATGTTCCAGAATTTGTTGTCAACATACTGTATAACTGATTAAATATGAGACACTGACAGCGTTTTCATTCTATCATCTAACCTTTTATCTTTATGTGTCATCAGTGATTTTAAAGATGACCGTTGTGTTGCACGTTAATTGATTCCCAATTGCATATCTTTCTGTGTGGTCCAGTGTTGGAATTTGATTGTCATGTCAATTTGATTGAAACAGTCCAAAGTAAAACATTGTATCAGCATACTTTATAGTCTGAGCAACATAAAACACCCTCTACTCTCATATCCTTGTTAGGACTGCTTGATTATTGGAAAATAATAATCATGATTATTTTGGTCAATATTGAAATCCCAATTATTTAATTATTATTTGATTACTCATTAAGTGTTGGATATAATGGCTAGTGTCCAGTGAATAATCTTTTAGTGTCCTTTATCTCACAGAATGGATCAGAATAAAATCTGTTTTACTACTGTTCAGCTTTACTGATATCATACATAACGTTACACAGCTAATGAACATTTCCAGATACATAACAAAATATTCCATCACACATCCCATTTTTGCTCACATAAGGGAATATAAGGGAATACAGCGTGTTAGGGAATACGTGTACTACAGGTGGGCAGAGGGACCGCAGGGTTAGCTAACGTTAACTTTTCCCAGACAACAATGTTGGATTTGGCTTTTTTGCTAACCAAACGCTGCTGTGGCTGCCCTCCTTCTGCCATCTTTACTCAAGTTTTTAGGTCCAGTGGATGATATGCACACGATTTGCATAACATGGCAAAATAATCGTTTTTTCTCGATTATACTATTTTGGTGATCGTTGGGTGCCGAAATTTAAATCGAAATTCAATTATTTGCAATTCTAAAGAATAATAAACGACTAGCAAAAATCTCAGCAAAAGCTACAAAGGAGTGATTTCTCTTACAGGACAGGCAGACATGCAGTGTGCATACTCTAGGATTGGGCGATGTCAACCGACTTGGCATATGTCAATGTTTATAGTGAAGCATTACAATGGAAGATGGCATGTTTGTTGGGCTCAGTGGTCGAGGACTGAAGCCGTCCAATGGCATCGTCCAATGGCACAACCCTAGCACACTTGATGTACAGACTAGACAGAAGTAGTATAATTACAATATAAAAAACAGAATGATAATGTCCATTAAGTTTATAATGCATGGGTTATAATTGAGTGTAATAAGTGAATACATGTTACTGGTATGTAGCAGAGTGCTCTGCTTTTCCATAACGATAACAATACGTATCGTTAATAGAGGTAATATTTTATGGCTCAGACTGTTCATTGTACTGAATACTGGCTTGAAATGTCAGCTTCAGTTCAAAATCTTCAAATCAAAATACATCAGTATCAGCACAGGAATATAACTAAGTACTTGCCCGTACTAAAACCGTTTACGAAACCTATTTGCCCGTCCCATTCTTTGTTTATATTGACAATGATTGTCTCTCCCCTGGCGATGACTCTAACCACTCTACGTGAACACTTACATTGTTTGAATGGTCCTGTTATCTAGTAAGATGTAGTCATATTCATTGTGGCCAGAGCTGGTGTCGGCAACCTTATCTGTGCGAGACAGAGGATGTTATTCTTCTCGGTGTCTGCCTTTGGCTCTGTGTGTAAGCTTGAGTTCA
The DNA here is from genome assembly GCA_013375575.1 of Percina caprodes. Classification (NCBI taxonomy): domain Eukaryota; kingdom Metazoa; phylum Chordata; class Actinopteri; order Perciformes; family Percidae; genus Percina; species Percina caprodes. The sequence continues at coordinate 437,137 of JABXJD010000017.1, read as the reverse complement.
CCAACAGAGAGGATGATAATTGAAATCCTGAGTGGCAGGTCACTTTCATAGTAAACAAACACTGCATACTTTAGCTTCAGTAATTGCTTTTGAAGAAGGGCTACAGCAGTAGTCTGGGTAAATGCAAACACACTTGCAAAAGCGCACATGAAAAAAGAAAATCCCAAATGCAGCTCTTTCCTGCAGGGTCATTTGCCATGGAACGCTGCACTAGTGGTTGGCCAGGCCCTTGAGCTCACAGGGTGACTTCCGTCTTTGCCTTCCTTTTAGTGCAAACGGAGCAATAGAGCAACAATCCCTGCAGCTATACCTATGTCTATCTCAGCCTCTTCACTCGTGTATCCCTGGAGCCCCAACCTAGCTCTCCAAACCCTCCTCTCTTTCCTCTTCTTTCCCCTCTGCTCCATGCCTTTATCCTCCTCTTGTCCCCTCTCCTCCCTCATTCTGTCCTCGCTAGCTCATCCACTTCACTCTCCATCCCTGAGGCCCCATCCTGCTTGTCCATGTTCTCCTTTTCTCTCCTCTTTAACCAGCTATCCCACATCAGTCCTTCTCTTAGTGCTTTTGGTTTTATTAGGGAGGGTTAGACCTCGCCGCACAGTGTCTTGGTATACAAGTTGGCCAACGGGCCAACTTAAAACGTAAAGTTGGAACTCCGGTCAAATGGCAACAACTTGTGTCTTCATTTATTTAGGGATTGTTTTTCTCCTGTGCCTTTTTTAATCCGGCATCAGTCTAGAAAAAAGGAATTTCTTGCTACACCCATTCAGATTGTTTCTGCCTTTAGAGCTGCCTTGCCTCCAAGAACTGTTTGTATTACTAAAACTTTAATCTGCCTCAAGAAATTTCTCATCCTTTGATTTTTACACTACTCTTTGGCATTCACTCTGTCCTGTAGGTTTCTACCTCTGTCGTCCCTTCACTCACATTTCTATTCTTATCCTACAGTATTTCAGCTCTACGTTTTTCTTTTCCTCCCTGACTTTATTGTTCTCCTTGCCTCACCATCTTTTTCTTCTTCTCCTCACACCCTGAAGGCGAGCCTTCTGTAGTCAGTCAGTGCATTGAGTGCTCCCTCCTTTCCCTCACGTTCCAATCCTGTTTTAAACGACTGTCCCTCTGTTACATACCAATCCATCCTCCACCGAGCTAGCAATAAACTGTCTAACACAAATAGACACTTTCCGTCTCCCGAGCTCTGTGACAGCAAATCTGGCCTCTGCGTTGCTTTACAGCGGCTGAGAACAGTGTATTGACATTAACCTCAAATATCTATCTGAGTCATGTATGAAGTAATTAAACCATAAATGTGAATATGCATTTCAATCTGCAGAACAGAACTCAAAGGCATAAGAAAATGTTGGAAAGTACCAGCAATTGTTTTTATTTTCATTTTAAAGATGTGCTATTGACGTTTGTCATTTGAATTATTGTTCGTAAATAAAATGGCATAATGCCGGGTAGTGAGTTTAGTATTTACCTCGGTTTCTGGATCAGTGTCATCTTTCCAAACTTTATAATTTCAACAATGTCATAAGGATGCACCACGTGGTTCTAAATACAACAGTTAATTAAAAATGGTCCGATACCATTTTTTTGCTTCTCAATATTGATTCTCATACCTGAACTTGCGCATTGACCAATACAAGTATGGAGCTGATACCGGTGTGTCATATTTTATAATGTTTTAACAGCTGTATACTACCCCTGTATAGATGTGATATGATTTCTATCTTTATTGTCGGGCTGGCTCAGGTTAAACTCTTTGTGAAACATGAACAAACACGAACAATGAATGCCACAGAAATTTCTTTTATCATCCAATTTGACAGTCAGTTATAATGGAAAATAACATAAATAAACTACTTTAGTTTTTCTTCAGGGCTTTGTTATGTGGTACTGGTATCAGTATTGGGGCATCTCTACAGCTAATGACTTCAGTAATTGCAGGAGTCAGTTGCTGTGTCTTTGCCTATACTAGTTTTGTTCTCCTTGGGGTGATTGTTTCCGTTGATGGCTTTATCAACCACTGCATGTTTTTCAAACGAGCCATGAACACTGTAGCCTCACAGTAGATTTTTTTCAGCGTGTCAATTTATTCTAGAAGAGGATTGCTTGTAGTAGGTTTGTGATTGGAGAATGTAGCAACTCCCCCCATTACAAATTGCACATCAATTTTGCATTTGATCTGTGGTTGTGTATTAATGTAGCTGTGTCTCTGTCTGGTGTTTCCATTTTGCGATATAGTAATATTGTGGAAAGGATATGGAAAGGTTCATCTACACAGTCCTAGTACTTAGATTATGCATTATGGCAGCTTCTTTGTTTGGTTTGTTTCTTTATTCCAAAAGGTGGTAATCCGACCTACACTGCACACAATGTTTATTTTCATTGCAAATGCATTCAGTCTGAGGAGCTGTGCTACTGACTGAATGCACAATATGCTTAATTACTCAAACAGGTGCCTGCCACTGAGGCAGGATTGATGCTTCAAGAGCACTCAATTAATTGAAGCCCATTATCAATAATAGGCATGAATCATCCCTTAGATCTCCCTCTGATTTAATTTAGCAACACACAAGGATCAACTGTGTTAATTAGAGATTTACAAGAAGGTAGGGGCATCATAAATAATTGTGAGCATCTGGTACTCCGAACAAAGACTCCATGTGCGTTTACTTACTTCCTGGTCAGCGGCTGAAGCTTAAATGAGCTATTCATATCTTATTAACAGGTAATGTATTTCATGGTTTTCTTGAGAGAACACACACTTGATAGACATGGATAGACATTAGCAGGTGTGAAGGAAAATGAGGTGATGCCATTCTGTTCTTGCTAATTGCGTGTTTACACTTACCTTGTGTGGAATGAGTTAACCTGAAACTGGTGTGCACACATAGCACTACAGCAGGCAAATACAGACTTGGACACACATACATATCAATGCTTGCACACAGTCACACAAGTGCACAATTTCCTCTAATGCGATTACCTCGGCAGACATTTATAGACCCAGTTAATCTAACAGAAAGAGCAGTGCACCATTCCATATATTTGTATTTAATTCCAATTAAACCTGGGCTGTGGACAAACTCATTTTCTAAACCAATTACTCCGGAAGGAGATAAAATGCAGAAGCAACCTTTGAACCCTTTTCTCCATGAAATCTCTAACCAAAATAAAACCTAGATATACAAATCTCTTGGTAAGCCTACATGGCAGCAGGGTTGCAATACACTGCTCCTGACATTTGTCAGATTTATGTGTAGGAAGTGCTGCTCTGCCTGACAGCCTGCAGTCACTCTTTCTTAGGCTAAAAAAAACTAATAGAGGTAAAACTAAGTGCTCTCCCGGCTCCATATTATTAACTATTCAATATCACCATGTGAGTGGCTCAGTGGCTAGAGTTCTTCTTGGATACCTCAGAGCAATAGGGTCCTGTGTTGAATTTCTCCCTATGTTATCTTGGGTTTCCTCAAGGTCAATAGACATTTATTTTTTTGGAATCTGCAGTAGATTACTTGGCAGTGTGACTGTTTCTAATATAACGCAATAGCTTTTACCTGGTTTATTGTGGTTTATATTTAATAATTAGCATATTACAAAACGGTACTTTAGTTAATAAGAACTTACTGGTACTGCCTGGATACCACACCTGGTAGAGCGCACCCATATATAGAGGCCTGCACCTATACGCAGAGGCTGCAGGTTTGACTCTGACCTGCTGCACTTTGCTGCATCTCATTCCCCTCCCCTTTCATGTCTTCAGAGTTGTGACAAGTGATTTAAAAGAGTCTATCCTGCAAGCCTTATCTCCTCAGGCAGGTAGGTACAAAGTCGTGGGGCCCTGATGGCAAATGTACGGTCACACTTAGATTTAAGCCTCTAGTTCAGAACAGTTAAGGAGTAATTGGAAATAATTAAAAAGTTATGTTGAAGCATCTATACATAACTTTCATAAAAACGAACACTCTGCCTTCAATGCAGATAAAACCTGATTCTTCACTGTTAAGCCAAAAAATCAATCTCTTAACCCATCACCACTCCTGCAGAGGGCCTGCAGAGCCCCTTTAGCTCCAGGTCTTTGATCAGCCGAGCCATGAGCAACCTAAAGCCCTGCTTTTGACTGCCGCTGGACCCCCTTCTGGAGAAGTCTAGCTTCATGTTGTGGCTCCCCCGCTGGTGTGAACCATAGACCAACTGGCTGACAGATCCAGAGCTTTCACCTCATAGGATAAATGGATATGAATGTGAACATAACTCTTGAAATGTGTGTTTCCTAGGTGTGTTTTTTTCAACACAACACCTTGTTTCCTTATGTTCTTTGTTGGAGAATGCTGTTGTAAAATGAGTCATCAGACAAATGTATAACAAGGGATGGCATGCATAAAAGATTTAAGATTACTCTGTTTTTGACACAACTAACTAACCCATTCAATTCAATGACAGCTAGCTCAAATACAGTTCAAATATAATTATAAAAAAATGATAGAATAAAAATCAATTTATTTGAAACACACACACACATGCACACATTCCCAACCTTTCTCTTTTACGGGTGCATCCTTTCCAGAGGCAACCATGATGTGAACGGTGACTAAGTGTCTGCCTGCAGTTGCACTCGCAAAATCAATCTCTGCACTGTTGATAAATCAATGATAAAAAAATCTAAAAATTTTACTTTTCATGCACACAATTAATGCCATTAGAGCCACAGCAAATCCGTGCCCCAATGTTTGTTAAAACCAGGGGTGGGGGTTGGCGGTGATTGACGAAGACATCATCCATCGGACCCAAGGTTTATTGTACTAGACCAGTGCTTCTCAACAGGGGTGGTGCAGCCCCCCAGGGGGCGTTCAGAGGATGAAGGGGAGCATTGGACGCAATATTTTGGAAAGGGGGGTGTTGAGGTGCACTTGGGGGGCGTTTTTTTCAAGGTGAGTTTACACTAGCGATTTACAACAATATGAGTTTATACTTTTATTTACTACAAAAAACTGTGGTCTGCAACTCTTCTTCTTTTCTGTGTTTCTGTCAGCTCTGTGTTCCCTTCATGGAAATGAACTTTAAAGTCTCCATCAAACATTACCATAATTTATTTTTAATAAGTCTATGAACATAGCCTGCTGAGGTATTTTGGGCATGTGAAAAGGTCCTTGGGAGGACTAGGAACCCTCATGTGGTCTGGGGATGCCTTGCAATCCCCTAGAAAGAGCTTGAGGACATGTTTTGGTAGGACACTTGAGTGACTTTGCTTAGCCTGCTCCCACCTGGACTGTGATAAGCAGGAAGAAAATTCATGAATGGAGTTCATACTGAAAATAAAACATAACAGCTACTCAGGAAAATCATTTGCATCCTTCAAATAATCACAGACACTACATTCTACTTCCCAGCTCATTGACCTCAAGTCACAGCTGTTATGACAGTAATGATGTAGAATTAGTACTTCTGCTATATGCAGACAGTGTTTAAGGGAAATTACAAAATGGTTCCCTGCACGGAAAAATGCTCCTTTGCAACTTTTGGTTTGTTGCCATGGGTACAGATGCCAATACCACAAATATGGTATCTATTAATGCACACCTGGTGTATGGGAGAAGCAAATAGAGAGAGCATACGCACCATAAAGTACATGTTGTGTTTGTCTGGGTGGGAAAAAACACAAGTAGGGTGGGTATTTCACTCACATGAATATGGAAATATATCATTCTTGCAAGAGAATGTATTCACTAATTTGGCATTGTATTGTAACATGTAACTAACCATACTTTTTAGAACTTGCAGATAATGTAAGAGACACAGAAGTACAAAAAGATGTTGGACCTGTTTGACTGTACACCGAATTTACATTACATTACATGTCATTTAGCTGACGCTTTTTATCCAAAGCGACGTACAATTGCTAAATATGTCAGAGGCCGCACACTTTTGAAACAACTATGGGTTAGGCATCTTGCTCAGGGACACATTGGTTGATGTATCACAGTGGGAATTGAATCTGGGTCTCCCATCCCAAAGGCATGTGTCATATCCATGGCGCCATCACCACCGATAAAAAGTGAGAAACATAACAGTTGCTTTGTCCAAATCCCTTTTTCAATCATTGAATATTTTCAATATTAAAGCGCTCATATTATTCTCATTTTCAGGTTCATAATTGTATTTTGAGGTTGTACCAGAATAGGTTTACATGGTTTCATTAAAAAAAAAACACCGTATTTTTGTTGTACTGAACATTGTCACAGATCCTGTTTTCACCCTTTGTCATTTGGTCTCCATTTTAGCTACAGAGTGAGAATCTCACTTGTTTTAGCTACAGAGTGAGACATCTCACTTCTATACTATCTTTGTTGGGAGTTGCACATGCGCAGTATCTAGGTAAGATCACATCAGCTAGATAACTCTTTCTCCAACTTTGACAAGGGCCACTTGTGGAATACCTGCAGAACAGGGACATGGAAGTAGTTCTTTTGTAGATTATGGTGAACTAGTGTGTGTTTCAGCAGTGTTTTGCCATTGAGAACGAGCTACTAATGTCACACCAACAACTAATGCATTACTGAATCTCAACAGTTGGCTTCCTTAAAACATATCATTGCCTGCTAGTCTGTCTTGTCCAGTTCTAGGAGCATATATTCATATGTGCATTGAATACCTTCTAATAGCATGCTAGAATAATAGTTTCACATATTAAGATAAGACTTGTCTTAATGCTCTTAGTGAACATATATGGGGACTCCTTGTCTCCTCCATTACTCTACCTAAAGCCTTAATGCAAAATGGCAAGCTTGTCATTAGAAAGGAATATTAATTTCCCCTATGAAATGGTAGATTGTTGCATGAAACATTGCATGTAAAATGCTGATTTAAGAGGAAGAGAAATATGTTAGGACAAGAGACAAGCATTAGTGTGCAGACAATTTAAGACATGCCAAATAAATCTTACCCAATTCTGCAGTCTAGATCAAATAGATTGCATTTAAACACTGCGAAGTATGTAATTTCTAGAGGCACCCAATATTAAAAATAGAAAATACTTGCTGGTGGGTAAAAGAAAATCGAGAATGGATCACATTAAACCTGACTTTTGGTTTTCAACCAAATGTGTGGGTCTCACATTACGCCACTACTTTTTTTCTATGCTGCATCTGTGTAATCGTGTTAAATCTATCTCTGCAGGAGTCCAGAGATATTGGGTTTATCTGTAAATCAGCCACTGTGCGGCCTGTTGTGGAAGACAACGGGGAGGGTTTAAAATTAGTGTCAAATACAGCAAAAAAAAGGTTGCAAACCACCCACTACTTTTTGTAATCCTATATGTTTTTAGAACTTTATAAAGCAAAACATGTTTTTAAATATATAATATAAATATAAAATTATCTAAAAAATGTTTGGGCCCCAGAATTTCAGTTCAAACAGGAAACAACCTCTTAGCATCAGCCATGCCGGGCTACTGTGTCTATCAGTCCCTTGCCTGGGAAGGGGACTGAGTTGTCCCATTGCAGAGTGGGGTGGGACCTACTCCACAAAAGCCCTCAGCACCACATGTGGGGCCCCGCTTGACAGACAGACCTATGAGAGAATAGTGGACTGTATTCTCACAGCATGAATGGATACTCTTTGAATACCACTGTTCAAACTGAATAATGTGATGTGTTTAAAGTATAGCGATGGCCTTATGTATGGCTTTCTCATGAGGTCTTTTTCCTTTTTGAGACTGCTTTGGCAGTTTTTCTTGACCTGAGGTTGCTCACTTTTTCAGTTTTTCTTCCTTTGAATCTAACAATTGATTCCTTATTTATGTGTCTGACTGTTTTCTCATTATGTCCTGCCACATACCATACAGACCATTATTATTAAATATAATATATAGATATTCATCTTTTTTTAAATTCAGGTTTCTATTGCAAAATTACCTCCCCTCTTTAACTCTACAGCAAACCCCTCTGAATGAGATGTAGGTAGTTTGAAATGTGTCCATTGGGACAGCGCTGATTATAAAGCAGGACAAATTTCTGATAACATTCCTTTTATCTTGTATGTAGTATTACATTAAATAAAATATAGCCTATTACAATAAAGAGCACAATAACAAATGGAGAAAATTGAAACCAACCAAAACAGACAAAGATGGAAATCTATAAAAAGGCTTGCCTGTGAAGATTCTTTTTTTTTCAAATGTATTTGTTGTAAAATACAAAGTAGAGAAATATTTAGCCAGTGTGCATACAGGAGCAAAAGCCAATCTTAATGGATTTTTTTTTTTTCTCAACCCCCCCATTTGCGGAGTGGCTCTAGGGATGGCAATGTTAGTTTGCAGTCCACCACTTTGGTGCAGACTGAAATATCTCAACAACTTTTGGATAGATTGCTGTTATACTGGTAAATATTTTCATCATCAGAGAAGGATGTTGTTGTTGTTTTTTTGCTTTTAAAGCTTTGTTCATTGTATAACCAAATCCGTATAAACCTTATGAATCCACTGTTGTTATCAGTGAAATGTGACAGGTTGAAAAATATAACAAGTGCACAATAAAAGACTGTTTTGACACTTCCGAGTTTAAAATAAACATGAAAAGAAAACTTGAGGATGTGTACCATCTATGTCCCTTAGATCTAGCTAAAAATAACTCCCAGTTAAAAGATGCAATTTCTAATTAAAACAAGACAAGTGAGATTTGCTTAAATTAAGTCAAACTGTTTTGCATAATCCAATCCAGTCAGACTAGATTTTGAATCTAAATATTAGACTGCTGCGCTAGATTTTCCTGGCATTGTTTACGCTTTTGACGCGTAGTTGACGCTGCAGTTCACGTGCAGACCATGCACTGCCCCTCCACCACCACCACCATTCTTAAATTACAAATCAAACACTTAATTTCAGTGGCCACTTTTCAGGTTTATTGTTTTTTAAATTAGCTAAACGTGTTGACAAAGGACATTTTGTGATGACCTGATTATATCTGTCTTATAATATGTCAGCAAGCAATGCATCATCAAGGCTATGTTGTAGATGTTAATGAAAGCCTTTGACCCTTGCACAGTTAACCATATGCAGTGCACCCATCCATATGGTGACATGATTTTGATTATTTTTAAAGAAATGGCAGAGCAGATTCCAAAAACAAATCCAGTGTGGCAGGGTTTACATTTTTATGTTGTAAATTGAGGGAGCAAAAGCAGTATCGGCTCCAAATATCGGCTCAAGAAAATCTGCAGCCCGTATCGGTCATCGGCTAGGCAGATCCCTAATTAAGACATCTTTTTGAAATACAGTTTTTGCAATGCATGTACAGCCAATGACAGCCATGCTTGTCTACACCTCGTAAGATTCTTTTCTTTCTCTTGCCATAAAACAAAATTGTGTAAGGAAACAAGGAGGCATGGCTGCTGACTGGAAAAGACCAGCTGTGACCAACTGTTCTTAGCCAAAAGCGTGTGTGCGTGCGTGTGTGCACCCACATGTACAGTAGTGCCGTGAGCTCATTACACTAGCTGATGAATAGATTTCCGCTTGGGTGGAGGAGGAGGCAGTGGTGGTTTCCGCCTGAGGATGTTCCATCCTAAAGAGCAGGTGGAACTCCAGGACGCAGCCTCTCTGAGCTCTGAACACTTCCCCAGGTAGCTAATGGTGGCCTCCAACTAGGCAAACAGCGTTCATCATGATACACCCGCTGGCAAGCTCATAGAGCACTGGGACAATATTTGAAAAGCATTATTCTGGGTGTGTGTGTGTGTGTGTGTCTGTGTGTGTGTGGCTGTGGCTGTGTTCCTTTTCTTGATGTCAATGGCACTACAATTGTCAGCTTTTATGAATCCATATTTACAGTGTGATGCAAAGAACGGATGTACATAAAGTCTGCATGCATTGTAGACCTCCCACTTTTACACTGATTATGCTTAACTACTCTACTTAAAATAATTTACCATGTTTGTGTGTTTAGGCCATAGTTACCATCAAAACTTACAACAGGAGGGGATACATTGTGATTTCTTCTATTATTTTTGCTTCACTTGGTTTTATTGTAGTCAAGCTTCTCAATTTTTTTTTTTAGTTGTACTTGTTTGTTTTGTATTTGTGTAGCAAAGAGCAACCAATGAACTGAGGCTGATGAGATAAATTTACATAAAGTAATGTTAAGTTACATGTTTCCTGTTAATGGGTATGCAACTTAAATCTCTCACATGAAATGCGGATTCCACCCAAAACAATTAAAACTACTATAAAGAGAGGTCATTATTGACTGTAAATACATTGAAGGATGTAGTGTATCAGGCTTGTCTCGGGAAGTTGAATTTTAAGCAGTGTGCACGTTGGAAATGCCATCACATAATTCATTGTTCTGTAAGCGGTTACATGGCATATCAGACCAAGTCACTGGTTTTAATATTCAATGTTTATAAAAAATACTTGTATACTAATTTTAATTTATCTGTAGCTAATTTTCTGCATTTTCTTTAATAATCAAGTAAAGTCATGATACCATTATATTGTAATCGCAGGATTGTCAATCGCAATTTGACTTTCTCTCCAAATCTGGCAGCCCTAGGTCAGTCCTTTTGTGTTTTCTGTTATGCAGACAGTGGGTAGTAATAATAAGAAAAAGCTTTGATAGGATTACATCTCATGTCAGCACGGAAACATAGAGGGGGGCTCTTAACCATTCGGGTCTCAATGGGCATATCATCAAAATGACTAGTTCAGCTGAATATTTCTTAAAAGGATATGGTTGTCTCAATGACTCACTTTCTTTTAAAGTTGTGTATGCACTTATCTTCTTTTCAGCCTCACTTTCTGCAGTTCTGATTTGCAGTGTATAGCCAATGTGACATTTAAAAGACTTTTATTATAATTACTGTTTGAAGAAAGTCATCATTCAATGTAAGTGTACAGTAATAGCATTGGTTTTATGTTACTTTTAGAGTTATATTTCTTCTGGAGTGTGACATTTCAAAAGAGAAGCTACTTTGGCAAATGTATTCTCACTCATTTAATGCTGGCCGAATTTTAAGAAGGATGGCAGTGGTGACAGGTTCAATTTACTTTGTCCTACTTAAAGTACATGCATTACTTTGTCGCAGGTGCAGGGAAAGACTTATTAGCAAACTAGCATTGGCAAAACTCAAAATCCAGTAGTACCTGTAACCTTCACCCAGCATGATTAACTATGTAAAATCTGAAACAGTAAAGCTGGACTTCAACATAATGTGAATGTGTGCTTTCAATTTGTTAGTAGGGAATTTATCTTAACTAAGTTTGCCTTTAGTTCACGTTTTAATGTGAACTTTGAAACTGTTGCTCTGTGGGATAGCTTCCTGTAGTTGGTCCAGATTTGAACTTGACCAAAATTTGGTAAATGAAATTTGAAACTGCATTGTTTTCACGTACTTAAATGAACCAGCGTAAAGGAGCAAACATTCTGGAAATCAAATTGGACCATAAAAGGTGTCTTTCTTTTTATTGAAACTTGTAACTTCTTGTGCAGCGTTCTTAAACCCACCAGCTCACACCAATGCAACTAGACGGTGTATCATCTCCATAACAACGCCTCTTTGTACTTCCGTTCTAACTTCCAACTTTTAGGCTTTTTTTGCAGCTGGATACATCATTTGTTTCGTCTAAATAGGAATGTGGATAACGTTAGTGACATTGACATGCTTGCTACAGTTGCATTTCTAGTGATGAATTGGCAAAAACACATTTTATTTCTCTGATTCACTGCTTTGTTCTAACACCGCTCTCCCTCTCACTCCCTCTCTTCAATCACTCTCTATCTTGCTTGACCATATAGTGGGAATCTTTGGTCTGAACTGGGCTTAAGTCAGTCTGTAAAAGTAAATAGCCTTAGTTGCTAATGCTTGGTAATGTGCTGTCACCCTCTAAATTAAATTGTGTCACCAGTGGCAGTTTATCCCTCCTATCAGTACAAAAGCCATGCCATGTCCCCAACGGTGAAATGACCTTCCAACTCCATTACAACTGCAGAGTCACAGCACATCCTCTGTTGTAAGGTTTTAAAACAGCACCTCATATCACCATCACAACCACAAGCTCTTTTCCTCTCATAATGAATCAATTCCTTTTTAGCACTTTATGTCCTCTTCATTAGTTAATTATTTGGGGGTCCAAGATTTGAATACAAAGATTGAAATGTTCTTATTAATGATTGTTTGAAATTTGGTGAACTAATCATAGACATAATTTGCTTTCACTGTAAGCTGCACTAATTAGAAATCGTGGCCTTGTATGTGCAACCAAAACAACCTCCTAAATAAGATGAAAGCAACATGGAACTCTTGCTAAAACAAGAAACTAAAAAATAAAATATTGAAGCAGTGTTATTTTTTTTTTTTTAGAATTTTCACTTAAGTAATTTATAATCTGTTGAAGTTACTTCCAAAGAATCAATCATAACTTTGACCAAGAGCCAACACTTTCTACAGACGGCTGATTGAAAAAAGCATTAACCCGTCAAAGAAATTATTCCAAAAATATTTCATGTTGAAGTCAAGACAAACTTTAATTATCACTGCCACCTTTTCAGTGTTTTCACTATCAGTGTATTCCTCCTGGGCCAAAAGCTACCCCTTTTTCCTTTAATAGCTGAGAATTGAGACTGAATTGTGCATGGAAAACGAGCATGAAAGCACCATTTGATGACATTTAGTATTAATGTTTCCTTGGAAGATGTTAGATCTGGGATTCTCGGACAGATTAATCTGCATATATTCATGGCAATTATATGGTAATTTAAGTGGGAAGCCTTGCATTCATGAATACTTCTCATCAATCACAATGCCACATTTAAAATTCAGATTTTTGCATAGTAGAAGAACATGTGATGCAGATGGCCCACTTACAATGTGCATGGCTATCCACAAAAGCATAGATTCAACTGGTAAAGTCATGGAATATATACAGAGTTTACACACATTAGTACTTTTTGGGACTTAAATGCATCACTTCTATGGCTTGTTCTTTCTAACGACGATCCAGGTATATATTTTTTTCAAACGGCTAATTTGCTTTCAAAGCACAAAATTGCTATAATCCTTTTCTTCACCCCTTAGTAAGGGAAATAGCAATACAAATGTCAACAAATAAAGAAACAAGCACTTCATTCAACAAAAAAGGAACAGTGGTCAATGAAAAGATACATGTAGTGTGGTGTACCTGTCATTGCAAGCTGAGTGAAATTACAGGCATCACAGTCACACTGTTGTTTTTTAGTGGAGAACACAGACGGCCACTAAACATGACGCTGTACTCCTTGAGGAAAGAGCAACTAATTAACCTAAGATTGATGTCAGTTTCCCCCAACAAAGTGGATTTTAAAGTGTTTACCTGGGCTATAAATTAGATCTTGGGCATGACAACTGGCAACATTCAGAATGGATCACCAGGTGCCTAGACATCTGTGTGATTCCCTTAAGGATTACAACTGTGTGTATGTGTCTGTCTGTCTGTCTGTCCGTCTGTGTGTGCGTGTGCGTGTGTGTGCGTCTACTTGAATGACTTGTGTTGTTTACATGATCCCACTGAGAATGGTTCTGCCAGCAGCCTCAGTACTAAAACACACAGATGGAATTTGGGTAAGGGGCATCAGGATGAAGAAATAACAGGAGAGGGAGGTGAAGGAAGGAAAGTAGCATGGGAGAACCACACATAGAAACAATGGCAAAGTCAAAGTTTGTCTCATCCTGATTAAATTATGAAGTGGCTGGAGTAGCAGCAGTAGTCACAGGCATACACTGTATGCCAAATCATGCAGCACTCTGAAAGGAAATAAATCACACACGCTTTAGCCATTGAAATTAGAGGTGGGAGGTAGACAGATAAATAGAGAGATGCTGTGAAAGGTGTGTGTGTGTGTGTGTGTGTGTGTGTGTGTGTGTGTGTGTGTGTTGGTCTGATTTGTACCATATTCTGTCTCTCATTTGTTCAAGTGGCACTCCATCAAAAACAAACAAAAGATGATTTATTATCTATCTCATCTCACACGCGTCCCAAAACCTGTAAACACTGTTGCGCATTTCCATTTTGACTCGACATTTAATACGATTTTATTTTGTCCTACCCCTGTCATTGTATTACACCTTTAGTTTTTGGGGTGGTAATTGAATCTGGATGTAGTTTAAAAAGGTTGTGTACTTTTTGTATTATTCAGAAGGATCCTAAATCATTTTTCCGATAGATTGTCTTCACAAAGAGATTTTTCCGGCAGCATGCTTATAAAATCCAAGGTGATTTTCTCTACTCTGCTAATGCTGCAACTACCCGGCAATACATCATCTTGCCCCCCCCCACTTGAAACACATATTAACCAGACATATGTTTACCCTCCTGCTGGTTATGGCGAGGAGGGTGTCGTTTTTGGTGAGGTACTGAAAATGACAACAGGTGTTTAAAGGTCGTGTCCTTGATCCTGTAGTAAACAAACTGTCCTTGTGGGTGCAATCAAGGACACCATGGAACCAGAGACTTGGGACTGTGCTGCTGTGTGTTTGATTCTTCCGTTGAATGCATCAACAGAAATAGACAATGGTTATGTAATTATGACAAAAAAGAAAATCAACAAAATGGACATTACTGCAAGTTGATTGTCATACTGCAATGTACTGCAACGTACTGAAACCAATGGAAGGAAGGAAGGAAGGAAGGAAACCAATCTGAAAAAACTAGTAGCTTGTTTTGAAAAAAAATCAGCCAGAGGTTATGTGAAACATACACAATTTGTAGTTAATAAGCTAAAACACAGGTCTACAGGCTTGATAATACCGAAAAATGGCTGGGAACTGTTGACAGCTTGTTTTGATGGTAGAAAGCATTTGGTGTGAATACAGTTTTCAACTTGTGATAGAATGTGTCTAGGGAATGCAAAGGTCCTTTGAGGTTTTAGTGTATTCAAAGAAAAGTAAACTGAAGAGCTTTGAGGACGTTTATTGTTGGCATCACACGTCAGTGTTGTTCTAGCGGGTCGACTCCTGTTGCCGACAAAACATCCGTCGATTTATTCTACATTTTCAATATTAGCAATATATCTTAGTTTAGTGAGTTCCATCAACTTCTCAACCCTGCTACAAATTATTTTGAACCACTATGTTTTTGAAAGCTATAGATACTATTTTTTATCATTGTTTTTGTCAAAGTTGGAAATATCTTATAAAGCCAGATATGTCTCTCTTTTTATCCGTCTTGTTTGGTCAGATAAGAACTGCATATAAACTATCACAGGGACTAAAACTCTCCATGCAAACCCAGACTCAAGCAATCAATAGCTCACTGCCGCAAACTTACCGGCTGGCTATACTGCAAGTTTTACAGACTGCTTCTCCCAGAAGTAGTTTATAAATGGCCCAAGATAGTTTTGGCCAGCAACACAGATAGGCTGACATTCCGATCTCAACCTGTTACGGTTGTAATCCTCAAACAATCCGCAACCATCTCCTGTCTGTTTTCTATGGAGCTTTTGTCTGCACAATTTATTAAAAAAGAAGTTTTCATCTGTCACACTGGACTTAATTCAGGAAATACAAATTGCAACATTTCAACTCCTGTAGTTTTGCATTAATACCCGTTTTAGTTATGTCTTACTTCAGATGGCATCAAGCAGATTTATTTTACTAAAATGTTATAGTCCAGTTTACAATGAATTATTAGTTACAGCCAGTAACAAAGTACAAATACTTTGGTACTGTACTCAAGATTATTTATTTTTTTTGGCAACTTTTTACTTTTACTCCTTACATTTTACTCCGTTACTTTAGTTTTGTACAAAAGGTCGTCTATCTGGTGTGATTGTGAGTGCATGTCTGAGAAGAGCGCGGACACGCGCCTCATACCGTGAGCAGGCGCGCACGCCACACGGAGAAAATAGTGAGAGAAAGGAGAGACTAGCTCTGTTCGGAGGATAATCAGTTGAGATTGTGTGTGTGTGTGTGTGTGTGTGTGTGTGTGTGTGTGAGTCCTTGAGAACTGTAAGTCGTGTAACTTACAGTATGTTGTCAGTTCATTTAAGCCTGTTTTTGTATTGGTCTACAGTTCTGGCAAATTTAAAGTTAGCTAGTGATGATGTTGTTTGTGTTCTTCACCTGTTAGCTAGGTTACACCTGGCTGTGATTCATAATGGTGATTGATGAATGCCGTTGCTTACGTTTCTGAGCATTATTTACATGCTACAGTTACACTGCATTAAGATAATGTAATTAATAGTGGTTTTATTGTTATTATTTACTAGCGTATATGATTCCTTTGCATTGTGTATGGTAGCCTTTACAATGTTATTTATTTCTTTGCAGATCCACAAACACACAGCCATAGCAGAGCTACATGCCCATGTTTGTCCTGATGCTTGATTTAATCAAGCATCAAAAGAGAGAAGTTGTTTCCGTCCGTGTTTTAACAGAGACCTGGGACAAAGTTGGGAACCAGAATCAGCTTTAAATACAGTCCTAATCTAGTCCTCACTAACAAGTTTAATAAAGTTTAATACTAAATTTAATCTGATTGGATGGTAATATACAGACTTCTCACAGAATCACAATTGAATTCATATCTTGTTACTCAGTCAGAATCTTATTAACCTGGAGTCCCAGTCTCCATCGCAATAAATAAGGTATATGTTTTAGGAGTATTGGCAGACATCCATTTAAAATGTAGCCAACGGCATATAAAGAGCCTTTTTTCCATGTCGACTGAAGTTTCTCAGCGTGCTCTCTAGTAACGTGTGTCTGGTCCAGGTAGCTTTGTCATTCGCAAGGCTACTTTTACTTTTATACTATAAGTACATTTCCAAGCCTGTACTCTGTTACTTTTACTTGAGTAAAGAAGTTAAATCAGTACTTCTACTTTATTCCTTCAGAGTGCTGTGTAATGCAAGAAAAATTCAGATTTGAACTGGGCAGACACATCAGTTTTGATCAGACTCACCCTGGGTTGGGTTAAGTCACCAAAATACCCCCACAAATCAAATACTAATATACCGTTAACCGCTAAGACACTAAACCTGTATGGAAATTAACACCTCTGCTGAAATGTTAAATCCGTTAACGATCCGACACGAGGCACCATCTCTTTCTCTCTCTCACACTATCTCTCTCTCTCTCTCTCACACACACACACGGTTCGGTTCTGGTGGTTGATGAACATAGATATGTGCTGATTAGCTCTCGTAATGGGCCAGCTGGGTAGCGTACTGCCATGAGTCCATGACGCTAATGATTACTCCACATTGTCATTGCGATATTTTGTGATTACATTCTGAAACTGCAGGGTTCTTGGTCAGGTAAATACAGTAGTACAATGTCTTTCTCTGATGTAGAAGTCAGTAGTAGGCTGTACAGTGGAGTTGCATAGGAAGTGGTTTGGGGTCCTTCTACAAGTCATTTTGGGGATAGAATTTGGTTTTGATAAATTCTAGAAGCAGCAATACCACAGTAGTGCGCTGAAGTACAGAAGGGAGAGGAGGGGATGAGAAGGAGGGAGGGGCAAGCTAGTCTTGTTTTGTTTGAAAATACAGTACTTCAAACAAGACATACTAGAACGTCAACAAGAAGTAACGTCACCCAACATTACTTAGAGCACCTTTAAGAGGTCTAGTTTGTACATTAGACTCATGTGGTCACCTATTGGTTGTCTCGATCTAACCCTCCCTGCTCTGAAAACATCTGTTTCATGGCACTGACAATATTACCTCCTCTTGATCTCAGCTGTGTGTGTGTGTGTGTGTGTGTGTGTGTGTGTGTGTGTGTGTGTGTGTGTGCGTGCGCATGCATGCATGCCATTTCTACTGAGGTTAGACTACAGTACATTATTCTTCAGTGTTGTTACTGTGCTATCATTTAGTTACCACTGTTCCACTCATTTAGAAAGATGAGATGCTTCTCACCAGGAAGCTAAATTGATATGCAACTAAATTACACATTTGACTTCACAGGTCGTGTAAAATATGGTTTGGGAAGCAGAGTACCGCCAAATAGGTTTTTCACTGGTGTCAGCAAGTTTTTCTGTGATCTTAGGAAATCAGATTTTCTCAATTTCTTTTAACTTTTCTCACTTCCACATCTGCCTTATCTAAAAAGTATTTTTTCCTAATCTTAAAATATTATGTCTGGCCAAATGTTAACTTCACTTATTTAATTTATCTAGCACAAAAAAGTCCTGAGACTCATCTGCTGAGGCATTAATCTGATTGAAGAAAATTAAAGCCAAACCTCCAACAACATTGTTATTAAACAAAGATAGGATACAGAGTAGAATTCATTGTTTCTTTATGGTATCTTTGAAATAAGTAGTTCATTCAATTGAGAGCAGGAATCAATTAATAATATTTGTCTTGAGCAAAAATATAACTACTAAGCTGTAGACTTAATTTTTTATTGATGCTGGCAATTAAAGCGCGTCTGATAAGACTAATTTGATTAGAGCGGCTGAGAACACCTAAGTATCGCCTTGAGTGTTGGATTAGCATAATCTATAAATGTATGTCTGTTTAGGATACGGTCAAAATTAGATCAAATTTGCAGCAGCACTTTAATGCAATTTTGGGAACCGAATTAGCAACATCAAGATGGATGTTGCTGAGAAAGAAAAGCTGACATATACATTAAATTTGTTTTAATTAGAAAGGAAACAAAATGTGGCAACATTTACCTGTTCATTCTCTATTTTCTATAAAATACTGGCCCCAAAGTGTGTTCACGAGAGTGATGACATGTGATTTGGAAAAGATCAATGCTTTTCACAATAGATGTATCAGGAAAATCTGCCGCATTTTCTGGCCTGAGTACATCTCAAATAAACAGTTATACAAGATGACTAAGTGCAACAATGAGACCACCAAATTTGATGTCTAAGACATGTCTTCATAATGGCCCATGACTGAATCTCAAAGGTTGAATTAGGATGGACTCTTATCAGGGAAAAGGAAGCGAGGTCTGCCCAAAACCACATGGTGAGGAACTGTGACAGCTGAGTTTAAGGTGATGGACCTAACATGTGGCGAGGCACAGCATGCAGCACAAGACATGTCTCGATGGAACCAGATCGTAAAAGCTTTATGTCCCATCCGGGAGGAAGAGGATTACGTTCCACCCTAGAGACAATGGTAGTTAATCCACTGTTTGAGATAGTAAGTGCTCAGATTTTCCTTCTTCATTATTCGTTAATTGCTCCCTGTCGATTTTATTATTCCAGATGATGAAAAAGCTCCAGAGACACAAGAATTTGCTGTAAACACACATCTTCCCCCAATATACGGCCAACAAAACAGCTCCCAAAACAAAGACAGCTCCCTGCTGTTGCAGTGTGAGTTACTGTAAGTGCCAGGGTGCCACTAACCATTTTTAATGAGACCTCTTTTATAGTTTATCTCTGCCTGTAGTCCTGCTGTAGGTTCAGAGAGAGTTGACTTTATGGTATGGTGTGTCTGGTGCCAAATTAAACACCAAAATAATTATCCCTGAAATAAATCTGCACATGGTGGTAGAGGGAGTACTCAGATCCTTCACTAAAAGATGACTACCATGATTTAAAAACCCTCCAATACAAGAAAAGACCCTACATTCACAGTTTGGATTAAGTAGATGGCAAAATGTGTGTCGTTATCCAAAGTGAAAGTACCCATTGTGAAAAAGAGTTTAGTTTTAGCATTTTCATGCTTTCAGATTGGGTAAAAAAATGAAAGAAGTGAAAGGATGAGGGTAAGAAAATTAAGAAAATGGAAAGAAAGAAGAATAAGGAAGGCATGGAAGAAAGACAAATGAGAAAAGAAAAAAGATGTAAGAATGGAAGCATATAGGAAGGAAGAAAGCAAAGAACAGAAGGAAGGAAATACAATGAAGGAAGAATGAAACTGCAAAAGTAGCATAATGCTGCAACTAATTCTAATATTCATTATGAATCAATTTATCACATCACATTTTGAATTTTTTTTAAGTTGATTAGATGTGAGAAAAACAGTCTGTCTTCCTATTTGCTTTTTTTTTTGTCCGACCAAAGTAATTCAGTGTAAACGCTAACATGAGAATAGAGACATTGAACTTACCCACCATCTTTCATCATGCACAGGGGCCTTGATAATTAAAAAGTACAGTGCTGAACTGTGTTTCCCTCATGCTCTCAAATTAGTCACTGCTACAAGCAGGAGTACTCCAGGGTACACTGTGTTACACCATATTGTACTGTACATGTGACCGACTGGCCTAAATCTGCTCCAATGCTTCCCCATATTTTAATATACCCTGCTAGTTAATTCTCCCATTTCTCTTGTATGCTATTTTTTCAAAATAAACTTGAACTTGCAACTCTATTTTACAGATGACGCATGGATTCAAAAAATAACTTACATACTGTACATATACATTAAATTATTCATTCAGTCATTCACACCCTGAAACTTAATTTGTCTGAGAGCATGTCACTCACTCACCACTGCACTAATGAACGTCCTACTGTAGATGCCTTCTAAATTGTCATTGTTTTTTCATAACGAGTGTGAGAAGCAAAAGCCTGCATATACTGTATATTACATTTTTATTTTATTTTCAGTCTTTGAGACATAAGTAGCAGTGAACAGGAAGGCCTATATAATGGGCAAAGCTTAACCCACTCTCTCTTACTGTCCCTCTTTCTAAAATATATAATCATGTATTCAGTTAGGTGTAACAGAAAAAAACACTACATCACTGGACTGGAGTAGCAATTATTTGAGAATTGCATGGTATGCCATGAAATAAATCAAAACAGCGGAGCTCAAAGACAGCTTGTCTTGGATTTTTGTGTAGTGAGTGACAGTCTATGGCACGAGGGAAGGAATATGGAGGCTTGGTTCAGGGATCCTCAAGAGGCAGAAAGCCAATTTGTATTTAAATAGCTGTAGATCCAAGGCTTTGAAACGTGGCATTCCTATTGACAAGCTGCTGACTGAAGGACTGGCTCCTACCATAATGAAATTGTTTTGTCAGAGTGCTCTGCATCCCTGATAGGGATACTGGACGAATTTATAACGAGTACAGTAAGGAAAGAGTTGAATGAGGGAAAAAAACAAAATAAATATCACAACCAGACCAAATGTCACCAATTATTTTTAGAAACAATTCTCTGAAGACACACAGAGTTGAAATGGGGTACACGTTTTTAACTGCCCAGCCCCAATGATAAATGCAGGCCACCTGTTCTGCGTTTTCACTGTGGTCATTTCTATAAAAAACCTGAAGGTAGAAAGGTCAGAATAACTCTTTGTCCACCCAGGTCACCTTAATATTAATGGTAAACTACTATTTTGACAAAACACATTTCTTGTATTTTTCTTTTGGTTTGAATTCACCCAATGGTGGCAGACGTGTGTGACCCAGATAGCGTCACATAATGAACTGAGGAGGCGACGTTCAAACAAGAAAGACGTATCGACAGAAGCCAGGCAGGGAATTCAGAAGTACACGTGTTATTTGTTGTATTGTTAATTTCCCCCTTCATTAGTTCTATTTTCTGGTTAATGGCTTGCGCTGCTACTATTTCTACATGATGGCAGAGAGAAGGACTTCAGTTGTAAACCTCTAATGAGTCAATATCAGTCCACTGCTGTCAATGTATGTTGGGGCAATGTGGTATGCAGTGCAAACAAATGCACTTTGACTTTTCTTCCGTTTAATTTATTCATTTTCTTTTTCCTAAAAACAACAAAAAAAAAACAACAAATGGGACATGAAACACAATTTGGTCAAAACAGTAAGTAATTAAGCAGAAAGGAATTTGATTTGTGAAAATCGAACAATCTCAACCCTCATCCCAACAATTGTGGGTAGTATTATAACATAGAAACAGTTTAACGTTCCAATGGCCATTGTAAAATTCTGTGAAACAGTGGAAAAAAGCAGGCTTTTCTTATTTCTGCATATAACTACAAAAAGTAATGCACTGTAGTCCATATATCTTCCACGTATTTATCACTGTATGCACCACATTGACTGCCTCTGTATAAGAGCATGAAGATCCGTGTATGGAGCAAGTTGGGGTGGGTGGATGTGTCCTAAATCAGGGCTTTCAAATTCGGAGTTTGTGTCCCCACGAAATGAGTGTTTGTGTCCTGGGCCCTGTTTCAGGAAGGAGGTTTAACAAACTCTGAGTCTAACCCTAAAATCTGAGTGGGTTTACCCTGAGATGGGAAACTCTGAGTTTTTGGTTCCAGAACAGCTGATGTGAGTTGATTCAATTAACTCAGATTAGGTTGACTCAGAGTTGCGCGCCACTACTATATGACTACTATAAAAGGAAGCATGAATGAAGCCATGATACTACAATTTGCCATGGCAGCAACAACAAACAAATCGGTCGCCATATTTTATCCCCAGGAACTGGAACTACTCATGCACACAAATAGGACTGGGACGGTTACCACATTACGGTCACGTGATGCCTACCGCTGGTCTGAGCTCGTCACTGTCATCACCGCAAAAAGACATTGGCCTGCCCATGTGCACGGCCAAGTTGTGTTAAATGACATGGATTCATTGATTTTAATGACATGGATTGTGTCTTGTATGGATTAAAGGTTTTCTAAACCAAACTTATCAAAGAATGGAACAAATTCAACCTTTCACGAGTTGGGGAGGGCAATGTTCCATGACAACAACACACAGGAAGGCAAAGACATTTCTCCGTTCTCAGCTGAGGTAGACACATTAAAGTTATCTGCAGTGTTTATCATTGCGCATTAGCCTAGCAACTAGTGGAGTGTATTTCTGTTTATAGCTTTATCTCGATAAAACAGCACAGTTGAATTTCAGCCTGTATGCACGCTTCGTAGCCTAAAACAGAGACATCATTAACAGAATTATAATTTAAAATCATCTATTTCTTTTGAATGGCTCTCACTGCTTTTTGTCCAGGGAAAACATTTTAAAAACGTTTAAGAGCACTTTTCTGATGGCTCTGCTTACAGTGGCTTTACTAATATGTTCTGCATCACCCAAGTTGTAAAGAAAATTGGCATTTGCAAAAGAAAACATAATGCGACACAAAGACTCCACGATGGGTGACGTTTGTACACAGAAGTCATAGGTTAGGAAGTTGATGTTGGATGGTAAGGCATACAAAACACACAACTTTGATGGGACTTTTGAATGCACAACTGCACCCCACATTCCCTTCAGCTACTACAACACCATTTAGGGCCTGCATTGATTGATTTTCTTTTTTTTATATTCAAGCAAGACCACAAGCTTTCCTTAACCTTAACCAAATACATTTAAAAATTAACATTTGATAAAGTACAATATGACTGCACATCGAACAATAAAATGCAACACACCAACATATTCATAAGTGGCTTCATGTTACAGCACTAACAGAAAAACTGAACAATGTCTAACCTACAACCATTTGTCTCTCAATTGAATGTGCAATAACCTGTCCCCAATGACTGGGTAATGAACTTAAAGAATGAAAAGAGGGGAAAAATATCTAAACCTTTATGTAACACCAAGTAAATACCTCTATTGTAATTATTGGAAGGGAAACTAATTCATAATTATTAACATTATCTACTGATTGCATTGCCTTTCATTAGCTCAGGGGAAACAGGACTGTCATCCAATTTGAAATTAGCTTCCTATGTTTGCTCCGTCTAATGGTAATGAAATCACCATTGCTATTGCATGATTGTAGAGACTCAAAAAATGCCAACCAATTCATCTCATCTCTTTGGAATCATCAGAGACCATATTCATTTCCCTTTTTAATGCAGTGATACAATGAAAATGAGGTCAAAATTAAAGAAAATTAGCAGACTTCCTGTGTACTTTTTCTGTTTGAAATAATTGATAGCACAGTTCTTGTTCATCAAGCTTTTTGTCTCATCTATCTCTCCTTTCAGTGTTTTGCCTGGCATTGCGTGCCTGCTTCCAGCACGTGGCAAAAAATACATTTTTGTATTAACCCAAAACTGGAACACTCTGAAAACCCCCACCAATTAAGAGCTTTACTTGCTTTGACAAAGGGACATCTAAAAAAAAAAAAAGTCCGGTAAACTACATGTATGAATGACATCACATATCAGTGTTCGGTGTTAGATGCGCTTTCAGCGTTGGTTAATGTGTAGTTAGATGTTGCTGAAGCTGCTGCATTTATGCAAAGAAAAATAATCTCCTGTTAAATGAGACTCCCACGCAAAATACTTCAGCCTTTGCCACTAAAGCAAAATTTTGACCTATTCAGAAAAAAAGATGAAGAGTCTTCTTAAGGCATACGTTCACAGACAGAATTTAGATGAAAGATAAAACTCTCAGATAAAAGGGATGAACCTTTTTCTCTTTGACTGACGAGAAAGAATAAAATCTGTTTTCTCAGCGTACATCCCTGTCTTCCTCTTGTTCCTTTTTTGTTGTTTTTCAAGTGTCGGCACTCTGCATTATTGATCTGCACATACATATGTGGAAGAAAAATACTCACACCTTTCAACTATGTGATCAATCTCAGTGAAACTGCGAGGACAGCATACATCATCATTATTTTACCCATGGTGATTGTTATTGGAAGAGTTTCTACTTTATACTGTCCTCAGTTGTCCTCAAAGTGTTTCTAGTTTTCCTGTACTTAATACCTAATTATCCCATAACTGCCCAACATAATTTGTCATTTCTTGAATTGTCTTGGAAATGTTTGGAGGTCTTTGTAATGAGGTCAAGTTATATCAGTGTCCAAGCCAAGGTTAGTAACTTTGGCAGAGACGTAACTTGTGGTTAATTACTTTTATTTGCAAGTATTTGATAATGTGGTGGTAGTAAGGATGATATACAGTTTATAGCTGAGTTTAAAGAACAAACCCATGCCCAGAATCCTTAGCCTCCATCCTCGTTGATTAGCATACCATTAATGCAATATGTACTGTCTCTATGGAGCCAAGGCTGAATTACCATCTTGGAGTTTAGAAGAGTTTTGTCAGAGCCCTGGAGCACCCCAAAAGTTTGCTCAGTGGCAATTGGTTTTGATAATTTAATTAATTGAAAATGTGACAGGGAATTTGCATTACTAAAGTACTAATAACCTACTACAGTTGATCTCGCATTATTAGGGATTTCTGTTGCTGTATCATTTAAAGGGACCTTGTGTCAAAATCTAGTTGGAAGAGTTTTTATTTATTCTCAAATAGAGCATATTCCTAATAAAGTTGTATTCAAACAAATTACTGCCAATTAAGTATTATTCCAGCATATTACTGGTTACATTGGACTTAATGGGAACTTGAGGTGACAGGATAAAGACCACATTGTGGTGGGTGGGGGGTCAGCAGGGGCTCAACATCAAATATTTGCACATATGTACTTTTTCAACACAACGTGCAGTATACATATATAAAACCATCGACTGACCAAGTCAATTGATTCTCCTAACATCTTGCCAAAGGACTACAGTACAGTTGAAAATTAGCCTGCTGGCTAACACTGCCACATTTACAGAAATGTTAATGAATGTGCACTGTCCTTAAATAAATAAATAAATAAAATAAAATGATTACTTAAGTAATAACAGCTCAACTCTCCTAACTCTATTGCTAGAATCAAACACAAGGGTGTAGAGGTTGAGAGAGATGTATGTCTGTCAAATTCAGATACCTTTCTCACAAGAAAACCAACAATTTTTTTAGATTCCTGAAACACATGGATGTTCCCCTGACAAGAATTTCCAGCAGCCTATATGAATTATGAATTCTATCTTTCAGGAATAAAGGATAAATTAGCGTGATGGTGTTACTATTCTCGCAAACCTTTAACTGCTTAGCCGTGTCTTGGACGCAGGAGATCACCTTTTCCTGTTTCTTATAATCAAAGTTGTTTCCTTTTAACCATGATTGTGGCCTTTCCCCAACCAAAAACAAACACACAAAAACACTTTCAAAGTTTTGTGCCTGAGCTTAACTTTTCCTAACCTCAGCAAAGCATGCGATGTCGTGTGAGTGTGGTTACAAACTTCTGACCAGTGAAACTGACTTGAAACTTTCATGTATGAAAGGCATTGACAGAAATATTTACACTTTCTTCCCTAAAGCCAAGGCCTAACCTTAAATTAAAAAATGTTTCTGCAAATTGAGACGAACAGAAAGAGTTCACTTGTTTTAGTCTACCTCTCACTTTGAGTTTCTTAAAATCAGCCATTCTTTCTTTGTCTCTGAAACTTTCCTCACAAGGTCACTGCGGTATTTGGGCAGGGTAATGTTGGATGTTAGTCCTGGTTTCTCTGTCATCAGTGGGGTTCAGTTAGGCCACATACAGCCTGAGGTGGCCGTCTCTTTCGGTCCCCTCACCCAGGCAATTTAAAAGCTGTATACTCTTGGGATCATCAGGCAGCAGCTTGCAGGCCTCAGCATGGGCTGTGAAAGGCCATGAGATTGCTGTAACTTACACTGCAGGTGTAGGGGCGAGAGGAGGATGGATGCTAAAAATGTAATCAACGCCTGAGCTTGTTCCCAGTCTCAATCTGTTAGCGGGAGTGCACGCTTGGTAATTATTTTCTTTCGATAAATCCGCTTTGCTAGGGCTGAGGGTGTAAGTGCAACTGTATTTATAATCTGGGTCTGATTGTTCTGTTATTTTTGTTGACTCTACAGAACAAACTGTTATCATTTGCTTTATGGGTCATCATATAGTCCACAACTCTGAGAGCCAGTCTCCATTAGTCAGTACTCTGTTGCTCTATTGCCAAAACCACATGCAGGTAGGTGGCAATTTGCTGATTGACTGACTGCAATTTGTTAGAAACCACATTTTGTATTATTAAGCATGAAAAATGTAAAGCAGAAAAAAATAAATTGCATGAACTATGGTTATGGTATTGTACATTTCTGCTAGACTGGGTAAACCCTGCCCACTCTGCCGGCGATTTGATTTTGCCCTGCAGCTCGGTCTGGAAACCTGCACATTTAATTCTCCTGCTTCAGTTCACAATTTTGCGGGAACTAATCACAATCACGGCTTATCTACCTGGCGTGGTACTGGTGGGTTTAACACGATGACGATAGAGAAGCAACCAAGCAGCTTCAGCTTTACCGAACGCCACCGAAGTCACACGGATCGTTGGTCTGATTGGTTGAAGGACTTTCCAATTGCGTACTGAGTCATTTGAACTATGCCCGTTTGGTCACGCCTCTTGTGCAGAGAAAATACAGACCAAACACCCCAGACCAATGCTCAATCTCCAATTTATTTAGCTTTACTTGGTCTGGTGACAGTCAGACTACATTTCCATAAGAAATAGCTTGCAAAGTGTCCAGGGTGTACTTTTCAGAGGAAAACATTGCACTACTATATTTACCTGACAGAGAAATGTCACTGGTTATATTGCAGATTCATATAATCATGTAATGGACTATCCAACATTATATAAAAGTTGAAAGCTCCAACTTCAAGAGACATTTAGTCCATTATAGTGCCTCACTTTCCACTTAAAGTAAACATTTTAATGCAGAACTTGTACTGTGCGGTATCAGTAGTTTTACTATTAATATTTTATCCGTAAATCAAGAAGCTGGGGCCCCCAAATCATTATAATAATATGTTGAACATTTTAGTTGATCTAGTCTACCACAAAAACAATAATTGTGCTATTTTGTATACATACAATTTTATCTTATATATCTTTAATCACACACAGGTGCCTACTGGCAACTTTATCCTCAATTCACAACTGACTTTTAGATAACACTAAACACTCAGCTGTCCTGCTGTTATTACAGACGTCAAGTAATCACATGACATTACATTTTCCTTAGTCATGTAGATGGCAGTGTGCCCTGCACCACCCATCCAGCCTGTTATGAGAGCCAATCCACAAACTATACTATAGATATACACTTTTGATTTTAAGAGCTCAGAAGCACTCTCAGTCAACATGGACACAACTATTGGAATACCCAACAGGGTCTGTGCTCCCTAATGTTTATAGAGGCAAATAACCCCTTGATGCGTGGAGACTAAAACAGTTATTTAAAAAAGAAAGTGTGATGCTGATATTTCAATCCTTGTTATTCAGCTGTGGGTGCTTGCTGCTTTATAATCGGCTCTCTCAGCTCTTTGTGTCCCAGCCTCTGCCATCCCTCTTTAGAGGCCATTGTCAATATCAACAATATCAAGAAAAAAACAATATAAAGCCTGATTTATGAGCTTCACTATATCTAATACAATGAGTTGAAATCAGTATTAAAGATTTTCTACATCATGGCCATGAATACCTCTATTGAAATAATCACTGAAATTCTTCAAAACAAACAGGTACAACTTGCTTAACACATAACCACCACCAATACAGTCTCCATGCAGAGCAATTTATGCTAATTTAGGGATTAATTAAAAATGATGATTTGGAACAAGAACAGCAGTGGAAAAACGAAAGGTGTAAAATGTATTGAAATTGTAAACAGTGTTTTTACATTTTCACAGCACTAATTAAAGCGCCCATATTATGCTCATTTTCAAGTTCATAATTGTATTTTGAAGTTGTACCAGAATAGGTTTACATGGTTTCATTCTCAGAAAACACCATATTTATGTTGTACTGAACATTGCTGCAGATCCTCTTTTCACCCTGTGTGTTTAGGTCTCTGTTTTAGCTACAGAGTGAGACATCTCACTTCTTTACTATCTTTGTTGGGAGTTGCACATGTGCAGTATCTAGGTAAGATCACATCAGCTAGATACCTGATTTCCTACTTTGGTCAGTACAAGGCAGGATAAGCTGGGAGACTTCTTCTAAACGAGGACACACTTGTGAAATACCCGCACAACAGGGACATGGAAGTAGTTCTTTTGGAGATTATGGTGAACTAGTGTGTGTTGTAGCAGTGTTTTGCCATTGAGAACGAGCTAGAATGCTAGAGCTAGCATGCTATGGTTAGCCACCTCGTCTCAGCTAGTGACATAGAAAGCCGTGCAGATTTTGAACAGCTCACCCGGAGACTGAAGGCAGGACACAAAAAGTGATTATTCACATAATATGGGCATTTTAAAAGAAGAGCAGCAGCAGTTTTAACAATATCAATAATTGTACTCATTTTTACAATAGTAAGTATTTACTTGGTTCAAATGGGAACTGCATCCAAAGAAGGTAACAGGTAACAAGGGCAGTCACTGGAGCTTATGTACAGTAGCTACTAAACTCTGCATGTCCCTGTAAGTTATACTTCTCCTCAGACTGACAGGATTCTCTGTTAGAGCAAGTAAGAGTGAAAAAGATTCAGAGAGAGAGAGAGAGAGAGAGAGAGAGAGAGAGAGAGAGATATGGCTGATGCGCATAGTGCTGATGTGCAGTTCTAGACGATAGGCTTGCAGACAGACAGACAGGCGGGGAGTGAATGCAACTGTACTATTTCTCCCTTACTGTTTGCCAATAGCTTTGGTGTTGCAATGGGTTTCTCATTTAGTCCGTGCCAAGCTGCACAGACTCTGATAAGGCTTCCCGAGCACACACTGATCCACTCTGCTGAATGTATGGCGAGGCAGACAGCTTTGCCTGTACTCAGGAAATCTAGAGACATCATTTTAAATCACTGGGAGTTATGTATTAGCTTAGAAATGTGGGAGTCACTTTAAACTATGAATCATCACTTTTTGCTGCTTTTGACTGGAATTATTGCTCACACTACTGATAACAAGTTCCCAAGAACAGTGTCATGTGGGATATTAATTCAGAAAGCAAGGATGTTGTTTAACCTATCACTCTGACCATGGTATTTCACTCATGGTCAGCTTTGACAGCTTACAGCTGATTCTATCAGCTGTCTCCTCTACTGTACTCCCTAACAACATTCCCACAGCCATTGAGGTCTTAATAACTTGACAGCGCATGCTGATCATTCATGCTGCTGCTGCTGCTGTTGACCCAGGTTGCTGCAAATTTCTTCCAACTCCCCAGGCTCCTCTTGCTGTTCTTTGTAGATGGATGCTGTGCAAGCTTTTTTTGGGATAATGTGTGGTTGGGTTTGTGCCATGGTTTCATATTTATGAATATATATATATATATATATATATATATATATATATATATATATATATATATATATATATATATATATATATATATATATATATATATATATATATATATATATAATATTTCGCATGTTACTTGGATTCATCTGGGATGTGTCACCGGTCTATTCTGTGCAATACTGCTGTAATTTGCTGTAATAAATGCTACTAGAGTACTACTACTTTTAAATATTGGGAGGCAACTAAAGATTATGGTTGGCATATTTCCTGCAGTTAGCTAGTACATCTTATTGTTACTGACAGAGTCCACCATTCCTTTGCAAGATCGCAAGTTCCAGTTACTGTTTCTAGTTTTATCTCACTGACAGAAGCCACCCTGATACAGTGGTATCAAAGCTGTGTTAGATTACTGCTACTGCTCCACATTAAAAACATTCATGAACCATGAGGTGGCTTTCAGTGTGAAGCAACCTTAATGAAAATAACAAAGTCAACGCTAACTGTCATCGATCACTTAAAATGCATCTTCAAAACAAGTTATTTACTTCGCTGGATTAACTTTGTAAAGGTTTTTTTGTTTTTTTACTTACTAATTTAGTCTATAAAATGTCACAAAATTAATTTTGTTTATTTTGCCTAACCAGTAGTCTGAAATGCAAAGATATTCAATTTACAGTGATATAAAAAGAATAAAACAGCAAATCCTCACACTTGAGAAGCTTGAAGCTACAATTTTTTGGCATTTCTGCTTTCTAAATCACTTGACCAGTTGATTAATCATCATAATTTTTTCAGCATTATCTGAATTTACTCTCTACTTGCTAATATTGAAGGGTAATGCGATTTTATTAATCATTAACCTTTAGTATTTTCAGTGACTTGTCATACCAAAGACTTTAACATGCAGGGATTTCCTGTTAAAAATACAGAATATACAGTATGCTAAATATTGAAATGATAAAGTTAGTGTTTTCAGTCACAGAAGAAATTTGGAATAGACAATGAAGCTCACAGTAAGCCGATTAAAACAGCTGCCAACAGCAATTATGCAATATGAGGTTCTCCTGCGACTTGTGTCACCCTTCCCAGATTGGCTCAGCTCTCTTAGACCTTTCTGCCCTCAGGAGCAAAAAGTGTCCATCATATTCATAATTATCTGTAAGGGAGGTCCATCACCATCGCATATTAGCAGCACACAGACAGCATGGCAGTAAATAATCCCATCATTTCAGCCAGAGGAGGTCAGGCAGACATAAATTTAACACAGAGCACTTTTACCTCCTGGAGGGCATTGTAGGGAGGTTTCATCATCTGATGGATTGGTGCCTTTGATTCCCCTTGTCCTCCCTCTGTCTATTAGCCATAGCCAAGAACTTATCCAATAAGTACACATATGAATTCTACTAGATTCATGACTGCTTTGTACCGTTTAAATTTCTTTATTGGAATTCTTAATAAATTGTTCTGGTGCGCAACAGTTTACAGCAGACCAGCAACACATCTGTTTTGATGACTTACTTGCACCATTCTCTGCTATTAAGAAATGTCTTTTTGTCGTGTCAGACCTATGTGATTTTCAGTAAGAAAAAATGTTTTACACCATGTGCAGATTTCCTGACTGTTACATGTTTTAAAGGCTTAGCATTTTTGATTTGAACGAAAACATACCAAAGTATTTCCTTCCTCCTACTGTATTTCCTACTCACAATGTATTGCTCACATTGTCTGTAATATATATATATATATATATATATATAATATAAATAATAGAATGTTATGTTGAGAATTTAATCTTAAAATAACATTTTAACACAGATTTGTGCATGTCTTCCACACAAACTCAGCCACGTTAGTTGTTGTTCATCAGTGTCACAGCATTACTTCTCACTACTGGAGAGAGCAACATTTGCAAAGTGAAAAAAAAAATTTGTAATAGATTTATACAATAAAAAACAATTTTTTTTCACCATTGAGAGATTCAAACGTCTTTAATGTCCATTACTTTTTGTCCTCACAAACAATTAATTTCCTCTATCATGTCAGGGACTTCTCCCACCTTCTGTTTGTTTCCCCTGCCTGAGATTTATAAAGTGTGAGCTTGAAGGATGCTCTGAGTGGTGAAGAGGAGCTTCGTCTCCGGGACATTGGGCATCCATGGTGCAAGCAGCTTCGGATCACTCACTTAAGTAGCTAACATTTCAAACGGGCAATAAAGAGAGTCCTGGTCCCTCTAGAACAATAAAACAGTGTTAGAGTCAGGGGTGGATGCACTGTAATACAGACAGATATTTCTCTGGCACTGCTGCAGCTGCTGCACTCAGCAGTATAAGAGAAACTGACTCAAAGCATATTCACACCAGCAAAGAAAGAGAGTCTGATTCTCTGTAACATTTGTAACATAACTTTCTCACCATGGCTATTGGCCAAAGGATATAATGTGTACGTGGTGTGATAAGGAGGTCATTAAGGCATTATTAATCAACCTCTGTCATTGCATCAATATTGGAGGAACGTGTCTCCTCTAATTCAAGTCTTAATTGCCTTTTAAAATTTTCTTTTTTTCTACAGTATATTTAGATTTTAAATATCTTTTCATGATATGTTTCACTTTGTAAAGAAATTGTTGTAGGGCAAGAGTAAGTCTGAGCAAAGAGGGGATTGTTCTCTCCATATATGACAAGATGTAAAACAGCGTGGGGTTGTTAATTTGTTTCTGTCCTTCCAGAGAAGGTTCAGGGATGAAAGCTAAGTGATGATCCCTCATGTCTGATCCATCTCACGCCTCATTCCTCCTGCAGGAATAACATTGAACAGGGATTTAGCCAAGACCTTGACTTGACTGCCTGCTTGCAGAGAAGAGTGCACTTCGTCTTTGTTGTGTGGGTTTGTAAGTGTGTTGTAATAAGGAGAAAGGTAGCCATTGTCGTGACCTGTGTGTTTGTTTGGCTTTTGTCTTTGCCTGTGTATTCATGTGTGACTGTGAATACAGGTCAAATTGTATGTAATCCACCCAGAAATGAACAGAAGAATAACTGCAATTTATTGGATTGATGACTACTTTTCATAACTTGTTGTTTTAACCTCCACAACCAAGCAAAAAAACACTTTGATAGATGTACTTGATTACCAAGTCTGAGCACAACAAATTAGATGCCATCCTAACCTAAACTAAAGAGCTCCAGTCTCATAATTACATTCATTCACTCCTGTATGCAATTCATCAACGCAAAAAAAATGTTTTTCCAACGGCCTTGAAATTGTCTTTTAAACACATCATGAACCAATTGAAAGTTGTTGTGGGCCAATGTATATTAATCCAAAGCTCAAAATAGTCCCCAACAAAATCATTATTTACTTCTGTTTGAGTGACATTTCCCTTTAAATTACAGTGCCCAACAGCTTTCGGAAATCATTCTGCCTGTATTAAAAATTAAACTATATATTTGTGACCCAATTGTTTGTCTTTAGTTGTAACCAATAGGCTCAGGGCTCCCGGTCACACACTCAAGGGAATTCATAAAACGTTTAGAGATGGACTTATTTGTTGTTTTTGGTTTTTTATGGTATGGCAATAAGAAAAATGTGGAACAATTCCAGCCTCAACCTTAAAGCTGAAAATGAGCTTGATGACAGATATTTCACTAATTCTATATATTTCACTAATAATTGTACTTTACGTGACTGCCTTCCAAAATGACCCACATGAATAATCGTTATCGTTACCACTGAGGCTCAGATCTGGGGAACCAGTTGGTCAAAGTTAAGGAATGATCACACCAATAGTAAGGCACATTAAACAGGTTCTGGCGGCTTTATATTGGGTTTTCCTTTAATATCAAGTTAAGTCATTTTTGTCATTTCCACATACCAGCTATTTGTCTCAAGATGACTTATTTTTAGACTTTAGACAGAAAGCCAATTTACATACATTGGAGAGCAGTACATGCAATAAAACAAATCACGTTTTTTTCTTTACTAAAGCCTGGCTCGCTGTCCCAGTGTCAGATAAAGCACTTACGTTTAATGAAGAGAATGTAGTCTTAGAGGTTATTGAGTGTCTTACTCATGGGTCACCCTGAGCTTTTTTATGAGATAAAGAGGCTTTTGCACACCAGGAAACTGTGTGGGTGGGTGTCTGGGTGTAAGTGTACATTTACACATATGTCTAAGTATGAGCATATGTGCATCTTTAATATTTAACATAGAGTACCACAGCAGGAGATAATTCCTTCTGCTAGTCTAGTTGAACCCCTGTTGACTTCGCTGCAGTGACAGTTGTGCTAACAACTGTAGCTCTGCTTTGCCGGCACTCCACACTGCTAATAGAGTGAACCAAAAGTTAGGAACGGTCTTTCTTTTAGGTGCATTCTGTTTCCTCATTTTGCATTCATTAGCTTTGATAGTTGTTGCGTTGTCGGAGGAGATTAGACAATAAGAGTCATTCCTGTGTATTCTCAGAGTGGGGGGTCCCTGCTCTGCAGTGATTGGGCAGCGATGTCACCTAATGATTTATTCATATGGGAGATTTTTTTTTTGTTGCATTTTCGCTCTCATCACAATGCTGACTTGCACGTAGGCCTTGCAACCTCCAACCATCCTGTCAGTGTTGCTCGTTCTGTACTCAGATGATACTAAAGCAGAAGAGGGACACTACAGAAAAAAAGCAAAGCAAAACCTGCTTCCCTGCTCACCATTAGTATCAAGTCCCTCACTTCATGGCACAGATGCATTTTGCATAATTATTGGCCCGTGATTAATTTGTGGTCTCTCATTTCCCCTCACATCCTCATCTGGCAAAGCCTTGCAGAGACTCAGAAGCTAGAGGACCAGTCTGGTATGAAACATGAGCTATAATCCCATAGCAAAGGAGGAACAAGCTTGATAGGGTCTAAATGAGGATGTTTACCTTTTTGTTTTCATGTGGATTCAAGGATTACTTGTAATTAATTGGACCCCCTGCACCAAAACGCTGTCAGACAAATTATGCAAACAAAAAACTAATTTTTTTTTAAATGAGTGAACACACTCCCACACATACACACATGCATATGTACAAATACACACATTATCTATTCCTCTTGCCCTCTTTCTTCTCCTCCTTCTATAAAACAAACAAACACATTCAATCCAATTTACAGCTACAATCCAAAGGCTTCAGCTTATATAATTGAGGTTAATGAAATGCCTTTTCTTTCATATCTATGTGTTTGCTCTTGCAGGCAATGCGTGCACCATGTCAGAGTACAACCGGCTGAAGAGCATGCTGCTGGATATGCAACCAAAAGTGCTGAAATCTGGAGAGCAGAGCCAGCAGAGAAACATGCAGGAGAAGAGAGCGCTGGTGGACACCATGTTTAAATACCTGGATGTGGACCAGGATGGCCGGCTGGTCAGTGATGAGCTGGAAAAGGTGGGCATGAAGCTGAGATGGCCTGATTAATGGGTTAGCTGTATGGATTGACAAACAAAGGTTTAGGACTGATTGAGAGAGTTGAATAAGGGCCCTCCCTTATTATATGCCCTGGAATATATCTTTCTGTAAAGGTTTTGCCAGGAGTGTCAGACTGTGGGATGGTTTGTCAGTTTTTCAGAACATAAAATCATTTATTATCTTACACTGATTATGTGAGAGTGTACGAGATTTCAAACCTAATCTAAGACATTTGCAGTTTAGAAATAAAAATGTTATTTGAACTTATTTGGAAACAGAATTATTTCCTGTTTTACTGAGATCCTCCACACTACAATGTGAGCCTATCCCTTCCCACATAAGAAGACAGAAGTCAGATTTTTGTTCTTTGTGTTCACCAGTTATTACTGAATGTTAAAGACCATGTGGTCAAACTATAACGTAGAGTGAGTGACCTATGGCTGGAAAAATGAATCACCCTATTTAACAATGAAAAAATGTTTACTGAGGTGGGCTTCCCACAAGGGTCTGTAATAGTGGGGAACATTAAACAGGATTGGCATTGATATTTGGAGGGTGAGAAAAATTAAATTAGTGTGGGCATCATCTGGTGTCAGGAAATGGGCATCAGTGATGGGTGTTAATTAGACTCCTCCCAACCAATTCTATGATCTCAGCGACTTCTGCCAGAATGCAGTGAACCATGTTAGAGTCACTGCTGACTGCAGACAGAAACCGGATTAATACATTGTCAAATGCTTTACATTCTTAATGTCTAACATTTAAAATGTGCTGTAGCTTTTTCTTGTTATGTGGAAATTGAAAGAGAATGGGTATATGATGACACCGAAAAACAAGCTTATTAGAAGCTGAAGATTAATAAGTGCAACTAAATGAAGTTTCAAAAATGCCACAGTAATTAATCTTCTGTCATCTCTCTGCGGTTGTAAATGACAACATGCTTTGTCCCCTTTTAAAATGAATAGATTTGAGTGATTTCTGGCCTAGTTTTAGGGGCATAAATACATAATAAAATCTCTCTCTGGCAGAGCTGCATTAAATGATCAAGCAAATGATTTTGATCAATCACAGATGACGATTACTTATGCTGACATGTTGCCAGGAAATCTTTAGATATCACATTCTTATGCGGTAGGAATTCATAAATACAGTTTCACAGAGATAATGCTTGAATGATGAGAACCATATGAATTCAAAGATGGATTTCAGTCATCCATCCAGACTGTCTCCATTTTGGGATCCATCTATTGTAACAGATGGTCTTAGAGGGTAAAGTTCTGTACTTTGGGTTTGAAATATTTTACCAAATGCTTAAGGACAGATCAGTCTGTCAGTGAACACATGACTGCAGTCTGCTGTAGGCAGCAAGAGCAGAAAAAGTTTGTCACATCCCTTAATCTGCCATGTCACATGTGAAGCGCCATGTAGAATCAATTGGAGGAGAGGAACAACCACGCAGGCTATTTTTTATAGCTTTGAAATCATAGCCAAAGGAATTGAACATTGAACTTACAGCACGTCATGAAACTCATATTAACATTTTGGTGTTAAAAGACCCATTATGTTAAAAAAAACACATAACAGACAATAATTGAATTACATTTCATAAAATTATAGAATCTCAATGACTAAATAAAAACAGCTTTTTAGTGTGGCATCACGTCATACAAGTCAGTATCTCATGTCTCGGATTATTACTGAGTTACCACTGGTCTAGTTCGTGCATTTCATTTCGATACACCTGCCTTGTTTGCTGTTTGCCTGCAAGACTCTTTATTGACTCAACTGCTGACTCAAGACTGTTTTCTTCCTGAGATTTAGGCTTTGTTTAGAGAGTAGAAAGAAAACAGGGAATATTGAGAAAATAGGTCACAGGCAAAAAAATCACCAAATCAATGAAATCACTTAAAAATAACCCTGAAACTAAATCAGTATCTATGGCTAACTAAATACATCAGTAGGGGAAAACAAACACATGCTCCTAAAAATGTATAAATCAGTCAAGCCTCAACTAACTATACTATACCATTTTACTAGAACAGGTGTGTTCTTAGTTAACAATATTAGGTCAATATAATGATTCACAAATTCATATGAACAGAAACAGCATATGACATCTAAAGCTTTAGCTTTAGATGTCTAAAAGTATTTTGACCTGCAAATCCCTAAGTGTTTTTTACTGGGATAGTACAGTATTCCCCAAATTTCCTTTTGTGAAGTCCAAACACATTTCTTGTCTTATATAGTAACATCAGTCTGTATCGTTGTTGTACAAAACACATTAATTTACTTTGCAGAGATCTCTTCTGTTTGTGATCAGGTTTTTTAGCTGCAAATGTAATGGGCTGGATTGGGAAATTCCCCAGAAAGTATGAGCTCTTTAATAAAATGACTTAAGTGCCCTGTTTATATCCTCCGTAAGGACATTCAGCTTTCCAGCACAAGAAATCTTTTGACAAAGATAGTCCTGCACTTATCTTAGTAAATGTTTTTTTTTTTTACGAATGCAGCAGCTTAAACAGAACAAAGTGCTACTGCTGTTATTGAGCAGAAGCTGAGGCTTTTGTTTATCTCCCTAAAACTGCTTCACATCACCTATTCAAAGATGGTTCCCCTGAGAAGGATGCACCGCTACAGTGGAAGAGGTGGCTCATAAATGACAAACAATGGAGGAGTGAGTGGTGCGTCTTCCCAGGGGAGCATCTTAGAATTACCTCAAGTGCAGTGTACACATGTGTAAGTAGTTAAAGTAGAGATTTTCTTAAAATGGAAAGCAATCAGAAACAGCACTTTCATGACATATTACATATTTAACCGACCCTTTCAAACAGAATAAAATTATTCTCAGAATGAGTCTGTTTCTCTGATTTGGTTGTTTATATACTGTACATAAGGCATTTTCCATCTGATGGAAATCTTATTCTAATTATTGGGGGAGTGAAAAGCCCACTCTAAACACTCTGTTAACTGTATTCAGGTTGTCAATTTATTTCAAATGACTACTTCTTTGGCTGGAAACCCAAATTATCTCTTCTTGTAGAACTTGGAACAGCAGCATGTGAACACTTACAACTGTAGGTTTAATCACTATTATGTTGTATTGTTTTCTAAAAGAAAACAGCAAAGTCAAAATTTAGATAACATACAATAACACCAACCCTAGTAGAATAACACTGACATTTTATGTCACGTGTGTGGTATCTCTCCCTTTAAAAATGTCAGATTTACATTTATACCGAATGTGCATAATGTGGTTCTGTCTCACAGCAGATAGCTTAGAATAAAAATGAAAGCAAGAGAGAATAGATAAGTAAAGGCTATGATAAGGTGTGAGAATTGTGTAGCTGTGAATGATAGTTACCTATGTCACCTCGCTTTCCTACAAGTTCTTTGTGCATTTTTTTTTCTTCAGCTATTTGATTGAACACGGCATGCATGTTTGTGTGTGTAGATCTCTATGAAAGAGCACCTGGAGGACAGCCTGCTGGAGTGCACCATGCAGGACCTGCTGCGCTACGATGACTATAACAACGATGCACACCTCAGTCTGCATGAGTTCTACACAGCTTTCCGTGAGTCTTTATCATTCTTATTTTCTTCCATTTTCCTTTACTGTCAGAAAACAGGGATACAAAGTATGTGTCCCAGAGACCATGTTATCCTCTAAAACTATCTATCATTCTTTAAAATCTGTATACTTAAAAATGTATAACAGTGCAGTTTGCCAATACATTTCTTTATAAATGTACATACTTAAATGCTATCTGCCTATGCACATATTATGCTTAAGCTACATGCCCACTTTGAACTATGTGGTTAATTAGTTAGCTT
The DNA here is from genome assembly GCA_013375575.1 of Percina caprodes. Lineage (NCBI taxonomy): Eukaryota > Metazoa > Chordata > Actinopteri > Perciformes > Percidae > Percina > Percina caprodes. Next base: position 397,893 of record JABXJD010000017.1, on the reverse strand, counting down.
TAGTTTACAAACCCTGCAATACATATGTCACCCATGCTTTTAACAACTAAAAACACACAGCTTCCTTTAACACTGTTTACAACCTGATGACCTACCATCCATTCAGCCTCTCCACAGCAGCCATCAGGATAAAAGTGTTTCAGCCACAGATAAATTGATAATTGCACACTAGCCCATGTGCACAGACCCAGCCGGAAAAGCCATAATAGCCTTTGGGGTTTGGGCTGTGCAGCAGCTGAGAGCACAGGCAGGTTCCACCGTATTAAGACCAATAATCGCAATTCCACCACTAATTTTACCGTAGCATCAGTATCAAAATTGCGCCATGGCAACCCGCTGCAACTACTTCTTTCAAACACACTTTTTCTTCTTTTTCTCTTCCATATCTCACATTAAACTGCAGTAAAATAAACCTATATCTGAATCCAAAACAGTGATGAAATCCAGTAAAGTTGATGAATCCAGCAGTTAGCTATGGCAGGTGGCCATTTCTAAGGCGCTACCTTCAGCATGCGGGCCATTAAGCCTCACCACTAATTTAGCCTCCTAATGACTGGTTTTAATGGAAACCATCCTGCTATTATTCCATTACACTCTCCTCACCTTCCAGATGGGCAGTGAGTAGACATTTCATGGTATTTATCTACCTACAGGTTACAGGCCTGCCTGCAGGGTTCTGGGCTGTGTTTGTCAATGCATTTTATGTTTGACAAGCAGTTGAAGAAATTGGTTGGGACCAATAAAACAAGCTATTGATCAGATGACCCTCAAGGTTAACTATTGGGCTGGAGAAAGGCAACACCAAATTATTATTGAGTGGCGCATCTGGTGTTCTGGATAATGTGTGTGTGTGTGTGTGTGTGTGTGTGTGTGTGTGTGTTTGTTCCTGTGATGCAGTCATTGCTCTCCCCAGTGAGCGGTCTGGGAAGCAGAGCAACCAGCCAGGAATCACAGGTGTGTGTAGCAGGGTGGAAATTTACAATATGGTCATCAGCTTGGAAAATAGAATATTAATAACAATAGACCTCAATGATTTAAAAAAGTTATTTTTCCCTGGTTAATATTCTACTGCCAGGCCAATTGTCTGATCTGAAATGAAATGCATTTGAAATCTAAACTTTGGCTGTGTTTTGAATACCCTATAATATGTTGGAGAAAATGTAGAAAATGAAGGAATCCTTCCTTAGTTTTTATGGTTCTCCTCTGTTGATACTTTCTTTCTTTTCGGTGGCTTTGATGCAAGAATCAAAACCCAAAAAAGACAACTCCAGCTTAATTATTGCTTCTAGAGTCACTGAACTTGTGCTGTTAACAATTGTGTTGTTCGCTTTGTTGTCTTTGTTTTATTTAATGTATACACCCTAACAAGCACACCGCTCAAGCTCTGTTCTGTTGCCACCCAAATCTATTAATCAATCAATTTATATTTGTCACATAAATTGTACAAGGTACACTTTCAATTAAATGTTATCCCATCAACTCCTTCAACTTGTGTGTGATTCATCTTAAAGCAGAATATGGCAGTCAGATCAGCAGAGAAGCCACAGTCGGTGTTCAGTTCCTCCATGCTTGCCTTGGCAGAGATGGAGATGGACCAGAGATGGTCTTGCTTGTCAATGTAATCGGAATCCTAGCCAATAGCCATCTTCACCTTTCCTCTGTGTTATCTCTGATGTTTACATTTAAAAAACCTTGACCAGCCAGACTAGCAAAATCAGCAGGAGACTGGTGAGTTGATTTCCCTATCCTAATACAACTGTTAAATTTAATAATTATTAGCACTATCAGATCAGCTCTTGAGGCTACTTTGGAGTACACTGAAGAAAAAACTAACATTTGTATCAGTTACATGTATTGATTCCATGCTTTACAATGTGTTTTATTCATATTCATTCTTAATTCATAAGTCTTCAAAAAAACACTGATGACTCACATTACTAAGAAATCGTACCAACTACTAACCGTGTATTGATAAATCATCTTTAATTCAGAGGGCTAAAGGGACTTCACAATTAAATTCACAGTATATAATGCTAAAATTCTAGATGAGCTGCAGCCAATGATTTTAGTGACAAATGTCCATCACAAGTTTTCAGAACATAATGTAACTTCCTGGGATTGCTTGTTTTGTCCTACCAACAGTTCAGACCCACATGGTTACAGTGATTAAAAAACACCCCAGAGAGAATTACCTCTTGTTCTATGCTCTCTGACAATAATCAACCTTCTCTTGGCCATAGAGCATATTGCAGGACAGAGATAACAACATAATGACTTTAAATCAGCCCTGTAGTGTCCTGGTGTATGGTTTCACAGGGCTTTGTTTCCTAACATTTATGACAGTGTCAGCATAGTGTAGTGCATGGCTTGTACATGTGCCCTTTGTATCCAAATTAGAACCACTGTAATTACACAATAATAAATGTGCAGGAATTTGCGTCGCGGACGTTGGCACTAATGCCAGAGCCGAGATGATTCACATTAGCCATTTGGTAAAAGACAACAGTGCATTAGCACTGAAGCTAATGGGTGAACAGGCGCATTGAGATATGGCTTAAGCCTGCAGATATAATGCATACAGTCACACAAGGTCAGAGCTCCTTTGTGGATACAAGTGTCATAGTCAAGTATAAATGAAGGGGCCCTGCTGTGATACATGGACTGCGCATGCATTATGTATGGCATGTAACCTCTTGTAAATGTGAAGTCTGAGATATCAGGGCTAGACTTCATAATATTGTCTTTCACACCATATCTGGAGTTGTACTGTTCTAAATGGTGTTTGTGTATTTATTGAATAAATATTTAACACATCATGCAAACATCCTTATGGCTGCAAGGTGGACGGTGGCACTCCCATTGGAAAGCAATACAGATTAAAGCTGTTGGAACGAAATCCGAAAGTCGAATATAATTCAAATAATCAAAAAAAAAAATCCAATACTAGTCAAAAGCTGAAATTACTATTTGAATGTGATTTCTTTTTTATATAAATAGGTTGGCAAACATTATCTAAGCTCCCTCATCCATTTACGACTGATGAACAACAATGCCTTGTGAGAAAGCAGGCAGCAGGAGAAAGACAGAATGAGATGTTAGTAAGAGTTTAGGTTATTTGTTTTGAAAATCACATTTACATTAAATATTACTGAAATATTTGTGGTTCTAATTCTTCTTTGATGTTACCGATTTCCAACTGCACGTTTTCTCTATAAAAAAAAAAAAAAAAGTAAGTATCTTGGTAGCTTTAAAATTGATGTCAAGGTTGCTGATTTCCTCATCAGAGTGATTTATAAAGTTAACTGTTTATTGGACTAATAGCGATTTACTTGAGCACCTAACTATACATTTGCAGACCTTGTTAGTTTATGTTAACAGAACTATTAGTTGTTAAGGTGGCGCACAATGAGCCAGTGTTCTGCTTTTAATTACCTGCAAAAACACACAGCTGGTGAGCATCAAATTAGGACCAGGCTAGTTTTTTCTTGTTCCTGTTCCTCCATCTTTCTCCCACATGCAGTTCTCCCCTTCCAAGCTTGTTCTCTTTGTCTTTTCCCCCCTACTGTGAGTCTTATTTGTTTTCCAATTAATATTGGAATTATATGGAGATGCTGGGCTGCACTGGCAGGGCCACTCAGCAGGTCTGATTAATCAAGAGAGTGAAGTAGCGTGGTCAGGAAAGAGGAGGAGGAGGAGGAGGAGGAAGAGGAGGGAATGAAATTAGATGAAATAAAAGTCAGTGCAGTGGTGGAAGAAGGGAGAAGTTCTACTCCTGTTCTGCCTCTCTGGTGGGGAATGGCAGCAGGAGAAATTAGAGAAAGTGGAAAAAGAGGAAAATGAAAATGAAAGAAGAAAATGTTATGGTTTTAGTTGGTCTGCTGGTGAGAGCAGCCAGTGTCAGATAAATGTCAACAGGTTTGTTGTTTATCTACCTACAGTGTACAGGCCTTTGAGAGGCCTTTTTTGTCTTCCCATAGTGTTCTGGAACATGTGTGTGTGTGTGTGTGTGTGTGGTAGTATGTGAATGTATCTTGTGTTGATAGTAATTAACAATCACTTGAAAATCACACATGGAATTGGGATTTTACATGTAAAAAAAAACATGATATGAAACTACTGTATATAGAAATGCTGAGTAGTACACGTTTGTTTAAAGTGAAGCATGGCTCTATAACATCCGTAAATGTCTGAATCTACAAAACATATAATATATCCAAGACTATGAGTTATTTTCTTATATAAATGTTATTAATTTTCAGAGTTATGGCAGTCTGTGGTTTCCACTGCTGTTGTATACTCTGATGGGAGTGGGCACAAAGGAGAGCCTGAAGCACTCAGTTTTGGACCTGAGTCGGATGATGCAGTGGCTGAATGAGCTGCCCATCTGCCACAGCTCGTGATGGAGAGCATGACTGAGGTTATCCAAGATGGCTTTGATTTTGTCTTTCATCCTCCTTTTTGTCACTGATTCTAGACTATCCAGTTCCAGCCTGACCACAGAGCTGGCTTTTTGTTGATTTGGACCCCAAGGTACCAGTATGAGAACACCCTCTCCACTTCATCTTCCTGGATGGTAACCAGGGCCTCCTGTCCCTCTGGTACTACAGTGCCAGCTCTTTGGTCCTGCTGATATTGAGCTTCAGGTGATTGTTGTTGCACCATGCTACAAAGCTCTCTCATCAGTCCTCTATTGTTCTCCGTAGAAGTCATTAGAAAACTTTTGGAGGTGGCAAGAACCAGATGTGAACCGGAAAAGGTGTAGAGAGTGAAGTGGAATTGCACCAATACAGCTTCTCGAGGTGCACCGGTAATGCTTAACATGAAGTCAGAGGCACAGACATAAAAAATGTACTTAGGCCTCAGGATTAGACGTGGAAAATAACAAAATACATTTACTCACGTTAGTGTATTGAGTGGTTTTGTTGTGTATTTTGTATTTTTTTTTAAATCTGTAATTTAAAATATAATTGATTACGTTTTGAGTGAAGTATTGTGTTTGCTACATTACAAATCCCATCCGTTACTGAGTAAAACTGAAAGGAAGAAAAAAAAAACGCGCCCGTAACCACTACAGCGATGAAGCGGCATCTAGGCTGCCTGCCAGGTCTTTCTGTAGGTGATTGAGAACGAGATGGAAGTGGGTCAGGCAAGCAACGATGGTTCAGAGACTGTTTCAGTAGAAATGCAAGCTGACCCCTTGTCTTATTTTCACTACATGGGAGAGAAACCCCACACTTTTTAATGTAGCATAACTAAGTAACTTTTATTTAAAGTACATTTTAAAGGAACTACTTATTACTTTTACTTAAGTCATTTTTCAGATAGGTAATTTTCACTTCCTGTATTTAGTTTTCCATTTTTGAGTTTTGTTTCATTGAATCAACTAATTACTTCCAACCCTGTCTCATAGAAATTATGCAGTACTAATTTGTTTTACCAAAAAAAAATTGAAGAAAGAAACACTTCATTAATTATGTTCACATGCAGTGCAACGATTTAGTTTGCAAAGAAGTTGTCGGGAGTTCCTGAAATACCAGGGTTCACATCCTGAATCCCTTGTGTGGTTAGGTTTAGGCAATAATAGCACTTTGGTTAACCCTACATTTTTACAAGAAGAAAAATAGTACAATATACATTTTTTCTACCTGAAAACCTATAGCCTTACCTTATTTTCTGTGATAAATTTAAAAAAGGAGCACACATGCTACTATACCCCACACATTTACATCCTTCATATGGTCTTCGGTCAGTTTCAGAGACACACAGGTAACTCTAACGGACACGTAATGTTACAAATGGCCACTTTTCTGACTCGGGTGCCTGGGTCTGTTTCTTGACGGTTCAGTAAACTGCCGTTACCGTCTTTAGCACCAGGGTTAAGTGCTAACCGGGCTGGTTGCTAGATGGCTGGGGGCTGACTGTAGATGTCATAATCTTATGTTACCCACCAAGATTTACATAATTTAGCTTTAGCTACTTGTCAACCAGCACCTTTACTGTAAGCACCAAAGCACTTTTCCTCTTCATTCCCCCTACAGGTTGGGAGCGGAATTGTCCATTACAGTTACCATTATTCTTATATCTCTTTAAGAGTTACTGAACCCCTGAAACAATTTTGGAAACATTATTTCAAGGTACAAAAGAATCTTTGTTGTTTGATCGATTTATATTGAAATCAATCAATATCATTAAATAAGGTATCTGTTGTTGCAAAGTGGGATGTAATCAATGTCAAAACAATGCCATGCGGCAGAAAAAAAGTTGTATTATGTTTACTGAGAACCCCCCCCCCCAAAAAAAAAAAAGAATCGATGTTTGTATCGAATCGTGGGTCAGAAATTGTGATATAAACTGAACCCTGGGTTTGGTGTATCGTTAGAGCCCTAATGTGCACACACATACATATACAGTACGCACACACATAATAACTGAGAAGCTGTTTGTTCTCTCTTTCCTGCACCTTTTATCATGTGTCCACCATACCATTTGATACATCAAAGTATTTTCTGGCACTATATGCATCACACCTGCATATCAAGGGGGGGACAAAAGAGATAAATACCTCAGCATCACAGTACAGAATCTTCCATCCTCAGTATGACCAAAAGATTTAGCGTTCAGAGAGCTTTAGCGCTCATAGTTGAAGAGAGTCAGGCACACAGCGATGTTGATGAGGAAGATGTCTCCGAATGTGAGGATAATTTAAATATCAATTCAGAGTTTTCTAATTCTGAAAGTGAATTTAAAGATGGCCTTCATTTGGAATATGCACCACAAAGAGCACCACAGGCGGCCGCTGCTAGAAGAGCCCCACAGCCAGCTGCTGTAGGAGCACCCCAGCCAACTGCTGGAAGAGCACCACAGCTAACTGCTGGAAGAGCCCCACAACCAGCTGCTGGAAGAGTCCCACAGCCAGCTGCTGTAGGAGCACCACAGCCAGCTGCTGGAAGAGCCCCACAACCAGCTGCTGGAAGAGTCCCACAGCCAGCTGCTGGAAGAGTCCCACAACCAGCTGCTGTAGGAGCACCACAGCCAGCCGCTGGATGTGCTGTTGATTCCTGACTCAATTCAGAAAATTATTCTGGCTATGACCAATCTTGAGGGGAGACATGTTTTCGGTGAGCAGTGGAAAGAAATGGACATCATGCATCTGCATGCCTACTTTGGCATCCATATCCTTGCTGTCTACAGGTCAAGAGGGGAGTCGACTAAAAGTCAGTGGGATGCTGAGACAGGGAGAACAATTTTTAGAGCCACGATGTCTCTGAAGAGCTTCCATATATTCTCAAGAATGATCACATAGTTGATTTCTAACATGAATCAAAACCTTATGACAAAACCAAATCACACTTCCATTTTTAATTGTGTTTTAGTAAAATATTATTTCAGAATTGTTTATAAAACCCCATAAAAGTACCGGGTCAATTTGACCTGAGGAATACGAGAGGGTCCCAACAGTGAAGACAATACAAGAGTTAAGGTAAGGAAAAGATTGTGGTTTCTTTAAAATGTTAATAAAGTAAAGTTCATGTTTCAAGTCACTGCAGACTTTTTTGTATTAAGAAATCCAGACGGTATTCAATTTAGTCAAAAATGTGGTTACTGTTGCAAATTAGCTGCATATAAAACATTTGTACATACATTTGTAGAATACAGGGATGTCATTTAAGCAACACGCTTGCAGAAAAACTGAAATTGCTATTGAAATATTTAATTTGAATTGTATAACACTGCCCATTACGCACAATGCAGAAATGCAGCTTGTGCACTGTGACGGAGTGCATGGCACAAATGTCTTTGTTAACTTTATGTCTGTTTATTGAGTTTAAAAGGTAACAGAGGGTAACATATAATCTTGATTTTACCAGCATGTGTTCTCTTTGTTGTATAAAGGAAAGTTTGCCTAGGTTTAAATGACATAATGACTTCTGGGGTAATAGGAAGCGACCCAAATTTTAAGTAATACATTTAGTAGCCATCAAGATATCTTGTGGATTTGTCAAATTTTAATATGAATCATATAGTGTACATGATATTCTGTAAATTTCTAGCATTAATTTTGGCTGTATGGAGCCTTTGCTGTCTACTCACCAGAACCACCCCTGCATTGTACTGTTATGTTGGTATGTTCCATTTTCAGGGCGGACTTCAGGCCTGTATAGACTGACAGTTTCATTTCCTCTAGAGACATAGAGCTTAAGGAAAACCTGAAGGAGCACAACATACGCCTGTTGGATGCCCTCAGAGTTGTGACTTGTTTAAAGGTCAATTAGGAAACCGATGTGATCATTTTGACTCTCAAGTATATTTTCTGCTTTCCATAACTTTGTTAATTGGTTTATCCTGAGTGTTTACACCTACTCACAACTACTCAGCAACATCTACCCACAACATGCAGCAGGATTAATATTATTTATATATTTGCATGTATCCAATGAAGCTCTAAGAGAGCCCTGATGCTTGCTGCCTGGCAACTCCCATCAAGGTTTGAGTTTTCATGTTTCTCAAGGTTGTCCTTCATCTGCACAAATGATCTTGCTGAGATCAGACATCACTTTTACAGAGTCCACCTAAGCTCTAAAAACAAAGTGACTTGAACTGGAGGTCTTGGAGGTTCCCTTTGCACCCACACAGTAACATATCCTCAACCGACTCTTTTTGCTTTTCATTTTCCTTTATTTTCTTTTATTTTTGTCCGGTCACCCAGACATCGGCTCTGAATACAATAGTGAGAGATGCCCAATGAGTCGTCATGGCAACTGTGGCTGTCTCTTTAATGTCTGAATCCTTCATTTAATACAACACTTAGAGACTGTTCTTTTTTTTAATAGAGGGTCTACTGTAGGTGTTTTGTGATCTTTAGTCAAAATAGACTTTGCCAGCAATACATTTTTCTATGACCCTCCAAAATGATTGAGAAAAAAGGCATGTTCCTCCCCAACAATTTATAATGCTTTCTGTACTGGTTTGCGCTTGGCAAAGATGTACAGATAACAATTGTTTTTTTTACAACCATAAAACACACAACTTAACCTCTAAACATAGAGCACTTTTCCCGCTTCGGTCCCCCTACTGGTTATCTCATTGGAACTACAACTTGAACATTGTTCTTCTGCTGTTTAATTACTAAATTCACTTCTGAGACTTTTTTTATACGAGAAATAAACTATGTAGGGCTCAAATATGGGCTACAAAATGTATGGCTATTGCAAATTTGGTTATAATGGCCGTAGCTCGCTGACTAGAGCGTCTGACAGGACAGAAAGGTACTTGTCTCCCTTTCACAGTCTTGTAAATAAATTGTAAAGTTGTAATTGTAATGTAGATACTCATATAGTCAGTCTTGCTATATCAAAAGGCGCCAATTTATTTTTTCCTCCGTGGGTGCTCACGGGCACACGCCCTTTAAAAAAAACAAAAACTAAAAGTAGTTGTGTGTGTTGCTCTCATGTTGCGATTTTTGTTGGGTCAGACCCATCGGCTAGAAATGTGGGGCAAACACTGAATGGAAAAGTATGCACCAAACAAGCCACTTTGAAATTTAGTTGTTTTCATGAATACAATAGTTGGGTGACCCTCCCCCCTGGACTAAAAAACATTGGGTGACAAAGAATAAAAAAACATGACCCTCCCCTATTATCCTCCAATGGTTCATTCCATAGAAATCTCCCTTAGCTGATCCATCTAATTCCCTGAAGTAGAGGAGAGGAGCATACAGCCAGAAAGGAGATAAGAGAAGGTACAGAACAGTTATGGTAAAGAAGAAGTAGGGTAAAGTTAGCCATATGAACCTTGCACACAATCAACAATTGTTGATGTATAAGTGTGGTGTGAGATATGTAGACTATATTATCCCAAGGGTAAACACTGCAGTCAGATGGAAATCTTTAGTACATATAAGGGGGGAAACATATAAGGGAAGGGAAAGCAAAAATGAAAAGATAAGAGGACATGCGGACAGTGTCTGTTGAAGCCCTTGATAAGCAAAGAAGCAATGATTTACTGTTTGCATATAAATGAAAAACTATAAGTGCTCCTTATGGATATCAAGAGAGAGTAGGCCATAAATGTATTTTATATTACAAATACACTTATTGTGTGTAGCATCAGAGGCACTATGAAGCACTTTTAGGTGAAACCCTCAACTGAGACATCCATGCTTTGTAAACATCTGTCACGCTAGACTTATTTATTGTGTGTGCGACGATGTGATAGAACAACAGTGTAGTTTGTCTAGGTGTAGTCCCAGAAACCGCAGAGGAAAGGTTTACTTTGTTTCTGTCATTGGAGTCTTAGTCTCAGTTAACGTGGGGAATTTGTTTAGTTTTTTTAGTAAAGCAATAGTTTGGGAAACACGCTTATTTGTTTGCTTTCCATGACTTAGAGGAGGAGATCAATGCCACTCTCATGTCTGTGCATTCAGTATGGAGCTGTTGAAAGGAGGTGATTAATTTAGCTTGGCATAAAGACATGGTAAGGGGTTCCAGCCAGCCAGGTTCACTCCAAAGTAAAAAAAAGAAAAGTATACATACTACCTCTTAAGCTTAATCATGAATATTTTGTATTTTGTACTTGTTTGTTTAATTTGTACACAAACAGAAATGTAAACACAACATATGTGATTTTAAGTGGAATTACAGGGCATTTACTCCCTGTAATCATGTCATCACTGTGAGGTTGCCAGGCAACCACCAGAAACTCAGTTGATCTAATCCCCTCTGGCTCCATCTCTATGCTTAGTGGTAACACAGAGCAATATCAAACTTCTCATGTAACTCTCGCAAGCAAGTAAATTAATTAATTTTCCTACATGTTCTTTATTCCTTGCTTTTTTAAGACTGACAACTTAAACAGAGAAATATAGAGTTGTTAATGGGGCTTTACTCAAATTACTTAGAAGAATTGGCTGGGATTGTCTCCACACAGCCCTCACAGACTGTTCCACAATACATAAGTTTTTTTTTTTCCATGGCCACATGTATGAGCAGCCCGTACTGTCTATCCTTATACCCCAAAAATATTGTGCTTTTTTGGTGATTGTTTTTAAAAACTCAAGGAGTGAACACTCCTCAGTTCAGAATCTCAACAAATCCTTAGTACACATTATGGCATTTATATTTCTACCATTCAGCTGATGTTCCTTGATAGTAGACTTGTTTCTACTAATTGTTTGTTAGCAGTCAATGTTTGATGCTCAGTTACATTTGAAAATAGCTGCTGCTAGACATACATCAGTCTGTGATGGGACAGTATCTCAAACCACACAATCCTACTAACTAAAACATACACTTGTTTGCGCTAGGGCTAATATAGATCTGTTGATTAGCATGTCATGCAGAGAGAGCTCTCCCAGTGACCAATTACACAAAAGTTGCAGGTACTGAAAATACTCCCTAAACACATCATCTTATTAAGAAATGAAACCCTTTTGGTGATGTATTTTGCCTTTTAAAGGTGTGATTTCTGATTCTGTTGTTGCATGGTCAACTTCGTTAGACTTACAGACTTACTTAAAAACAAACTAACTAGCTGTCTAAAACTTCAGCATTAAGGTAAAGATATTTGTGTCAGCCTATCAAAACCTAATACAATCAGCGGGCAATTATAGCCTGATATCTGCCCAATTGGTACAACGTACTTACTTCTGTTGCACTTACTGCACTATTGCATTTGCTCTCTCCACCTAGACTTAAAAAACAACAGCTGAATGTATTAAATTTAGTCTTGTTCTCTGAGGGATATTATAACTAATTTTAGGAAACAGTGAATTAATAAATGAACTAGATGAGGCAAGTTGAAGCAAAGTCAGTGCACCCTAAATCTAAATTACAACAGCGAGTAAAGCAGAAAAGTATTTCATGTCACAGATGGATGATGTATAAAACTGCAACAGTTGCAGACAAATGTTCACTTTTTAAAAAGTAAATTAATTAAATAAGAAGTTTGGTAACATTAAAATGATCAGCCGCAAGCAGATTGTAGCCACGGATTGGGTCTTAATGTATTCCATATTTATATGTTAACCATTATGTAGTAACCAACATTGTGTTTGAATATGTCAAGTATACGTACTTCCCACAAGTCTTTATTGAGTTGTAAAGGCTTAATCTGAATCAAGCACTTAAATTGGGACAATCTCAGCAGGATGTCTTTGTTGAAGAAGAACTAAGAGGAGTTAGAAAAATATCTGCCTTGTGTATGTTAAACATGGTACAATAATGTACAAATTGCACTTGTAATTCATTTGTCCCTAAGACTCACAGTAGCTGAGTAATCTGTGCAGATCATGTTGTAATGGGGAAAATGTCACGGTACATCTGGAACATCATATAAGGCTCATTAAGACATGACTTCTCATTGGTGACACACTTACGGTTTGCCCAGATATCTAATATCTCTCATAATAACACATGCTGAATAATCCCATCCAACACTCCCCCACCCAATCCCTGCTTTTTCATTATCCTCATCTATATATTCTTCTTTCATTTCCACCACTTTAATTTCATCTTTATGTCTCTAATTAGCGATAGAGATGTAAATCCATGGTTTGCAGGGACTCGAGGGGCTTTGCTTTGACCTATTCCCCTTTCTGACATTTCTTTTCTGCTCCCCATCTCTTTGCAGCTTTCTTATTTCTGTTGTTCCCCTTCCTCTTTCCTTTTCAACCGACTGGTCCCGAGGGCAGCAAGTGTTCCAACGAGCCATAATTCACAGGCATCAGCCCCCTGGCTGTTAGTGGCGCAGCATGTGGTCTGCTTTTATCTCTCTCCTCTAACTCCCTCTCTGCTGTGGAAATAATTCATTATCATGCCTTCATTGATTTGCTCTTTCTCTTGCCTCTTTGGTAGAACAATCCCCCTTTCTTTCTTATTGCAATTTGAATTGTGTGTCCATATGGATGTGTGTGTGTGTGTGTGTGTGTGTGTGTGTGTGTGTGTGTGTGTGTGTGTGTGTGTGTGTGTGTGCACTCGCACTTGAACGTGAGTGGTACTCTTCCTTTTTTTTCTTCTCTCATCTCCTCCACAAAATCCCCTCCAGCATTCACCTTCATCAGCTTTGAAAATGTTCTCTCAGAACAAAGGAGATAAACACAGCAGAAAAATGGAAAGTAAAAGGGGAAAAAAAGAATATAGCTGCAGATTCATAAAAACAAAAAACAACCCAACAAGGTTAGAGAACAACCACATAATCCGTTATGGCTGGATAACCTCAGTTGTTTTGGGTACGCTGCTGTTGCAACATTTTTGTGTGAGAAAGTAAGAAATGACTCAGAGGGAGTGTTGTTTTTTTGGGCAAACATCTGTTCTGTGTAAATCATCAGCAAGTTGGCCCAGATGGCTTGGTTATAGTGATATGGTTATGTTTTAATAAGAGTTTTTTTCTCCACTGTTTGTACGATGGAACTGAACAGAGGCCAGCCCTGATGTCACTAAGCTGAACTAGACAAACAAGACAATAAACACTCAGATCTCATAACGGGTTGAAAGAGAATGGAACTGGGTAAAGGAGAAAAAGAATAAGAGAGTACAAGTAAATAGATGTGGTGGCTCCCAGCGGAAATGCTTATTTTGCAAATAGCTCAATTGCACACATCCAAAACCCAAACAAACACCTTAGGGGCTATTCATTTTAGTTCCTCCATATTCAAAAGGATGAAACTGTGTTTCATCAGAATAAGGACTACAAATGCAGAGGAGTTACAAAAAGATTCTCATGGTATCCTGTTAATGCTGCTGGTTTTCATGTGTTTACCAGGGAGGAGGAGAGAAAGGGATTTGGGAGGGGGCCAAAAGTGTGGAGAAAGGAGACAGACAGAGAGATGAAATGTATTTAAAAGAGCAGGTGATATATAATGGCATGTTTTCACATTTTTGTCAAGATAAAGAGGACTACAGTGGTGGGGTGAGGCAGCAGGGTAAGGCGTAATCAGGTACTCTGAGGAAGAGAGGGAGAGTGGAATGAAAATGGAGGCGAGAACAAGAGAAGGTAATACACAGTTGCATGTGTAGTTTGGTGCAGCAGTAAATATTGTGGAGGAAGATGTGGCAGGTATGAGAGATGACAAGGACAGAGGAAGGTAGAAGTGAGGATGACAAGAATCGGTAAGGCTGAAACACAATGCTGGTACTGGGAGAGGAAGAGGAGGGATAAAGGGTACAAGAGTTTGGCATCTTTGGACTGATGGTGAATATAGGTAATTTAGCACATTTTGCACTCCAAAACGCATGCAGGTAGGCCTTCTTCATCATGTTTGCCTTAATCACTAAGGTTCCAGGTGCTACAGTGGGGCTTGAAAGTTTGGGCACCCCAGGTAAATAATTTGTATTAATGTGCATAAAGAAGCCAAAAAAAGATGGAAAAACTCCAAAAGTCATCAAATGATAGATTTTTTTATTTTTATTTAATTCTTGATGTAATCCACCGTGGATTTTGAGGTGTGTTTAGGATCATTATCCATTTGTAGAAGCCATCCTCTCTTTAACTTCAGCTTTTTCACAGATGGCATCAAGTTAGCATCCAAAATTTGCTGAAATTTTATTGAATCCATTTTTCCTTCTACTCGTGAAATGTTCCCTGTGCCACTGGCTGCAATACAACCCCAAAGCATGATTGATCCCCCCCCCTGCTTAACAGTTGGACAGAAGTTCTTTTCATTAAATTCTGTGCCCTTTCTTCTCCAAACGTACCTTTGCTCATTCTGGCCAAAAAGTTCTACTTTAACCTCATCGGTCCACAGAACTTGTTCCCACAATGCATCAGGCTTGTCTATATGTTCATTTGCAAACTTCAAACGCTGATTTTTGTGGTGAGGACGTAGAAGAGGTTTTCTTCTGATGACTCTTCCATGAAGACCATATTTGTACAAGTATCTCTTTATAGTGGAATGGTGTACCACAACTCCAGTGTCTGCCAGGTCTTTCTGGATGGATCGTGCAGTCAAACGTGGGTTCTGACTTGCTTTTCTCACAATCCTGCGGGCTGTTCTGTCTGATATTTTTCTTGGTCTTCCAGATCTTGCTTTAACTTCCACTGTTCCTCATGACTGCCATTTCTTAATTACATTCCGAATAGAGGATATTGGCATCTGAAAACGCTTTGCTATCTTCTTATAGCCTTCTCCTGCTTTGTGAGCGTCAACTATTTTCATTTTCGGTTTTCTAGACAACTGCTTAGAAGAAGCCATGGTGCTGATTGTTGGTCAGATGAGTATGGGCATTTAAAACCTTAAGATTGACATCACCTGGTCTTTCCAGACGATGATTGAGAACAATCCATGACACTGTCAGGTCTCAGCTTTCCAAAGGGGGCAGCGCATGCTAGAAACTCTGCAGGGTGCCCAAACTTTTGCAGACACCATTTTTTTGTTTTCTGTTATTTTGACAGTGTAAATGATGGAAATAAAATCTATCGTGACATATTATATCAATGTCTAATCTGTTATGATGCTTTTTGGAGATTTTTCATTATGCATTTTAATACAATTTTTTATCTGGGGTGCCCAAACTTTTGATTCCCACTGGATAACAAAAGCCAATCATTTATATTCACATCTGTGCCGCTTTGCAGGTATCCAAATGTTTTTTTTGCCATTTTTTAGGGAAATGAATCCCCAAAAACAACTGTGCAGCACAAGACCAAGCACAAATAAACTGCAAAAAGCAAAGATTTACTGATAACATTTTTTATTGATATTAATTATGCTTATCATCTTTGTCATTGAGATGGATCTGAAGTGACAACAGAACACTTAAAAGATCCTTTGATTTCATGGAAAACCAAACAAAATGAAACCTGACAGATTAGTTTTTTTGTTTTGGAGAGAAGTTTTGATTAGTTTTCTTAAAGTTTCCATACGGTAAGCCTGAGCCTTCCTGATCTTATAATTACTGTACATCACTCCTTTAGAAAGCAACCCACATATTGACAGCGTCAGAAACTGACAGTCAAACATTTTGAGAGAGAGAGAGAGAGAGAGAGAGAGAGAAGCTGGTAATCCCAAATCTCTAAAGTCTTAATTTTCGGAGGTGAGGTCTGATTCTGCGGCTCAGTTCAATGTTGCACGCTCCCAGCAGCGTGTTATTGTTACTCCCTATCTTCCAAGCTTCTGTTCAACCCAGCCTTCTAAAACAACATGTGCTGAGCTGGCTTGAAGGTTAAAGCTCAGAGGCTTTTTTTTGTACCGAGATAAAGCCGTTTTTGTTGCAAAGCTAACCCAGTTGCAAGCTACATGCAAGTTAAACACCTCAATGTGATGCTGTACTACACTTCAAAAATCAAGAAAAAAATTCAGAAGTGTTTAAGTTTAATGCCCTGATGTTTTGAACACAGCTAGGACTATCAGGATTGCAGTGGGCTGTAGACTGCACTGGTTTGGAGGCAGCGAGACGGCCATGTCTCAGTCTGACAAACATGTCTGAATAAATTGGAAATAATCTAATGTGATTCTGTAAAACGTGTATAAAATGTTGACATCTAATGATGGTGGACCTCCTTAGATGGTTGTATTTTCACCTTTGCTATGTCACACATTTTTGTGATTTCCCCCTATGTAAGGGACCAAGCAAATTAGGCACAAGAGAGTGGGATTAAGGGATTAATTTATTCAAATGTCAATGTGTGTAAAAAAAGTCACATTAACTTAAATATGAAAGCATTTAATAGTTAACTGGGCAAAATAATGCATCTCCTATGAACTAACGTCCAAATCAGAAATTATGCTACACGCATGATCAGTGAACACACAGATGGCTGACAAAGAGACAGAAGAGGGCACAAACCTGTGTGGTCAGACAATGAACACAAAACAATAGGGTTAGCTGATGCAGCCTGTGATTTTATATAAAGATGCTGCTAAATGCATTGTTTACTGTCTGATAAAGGTCTTATAAAAACCACTTCTTCCACACATACACACACAAACAAAGAGTAGAGGCCTAAAACAATAAAGAAGAGATAGCAAGATAATATGGATGTGTCATGCCTTTTCAAAAACTTTGTTTACAGCTCATAATAGAGACTGTGATAAATAAAAGGTTTGAATCAGCAATGGCTGAGCTTCTATTATGTCATAATTGTGCAGCATGCAGAAAATATACCTTTGGTCAATTTGCTCACACATGCATTGTTAGTGTGACAGCCAGTGTATGACATACATTAGCATATTCTATCTTGTTACTTGAGGTCAGATCCGCATGGAGAGGGTCCAGTTGGGGATCAAATCACTTTGTAAGCTGACAGTTTTGCCCTTTGGCCTCTGTGCTGCAGAGTTTAATCATTAAGCATGCAGGAATTTGCCTGAAACTTTCATAATTATTTATAAAACTGCTGTCATGCTTGGATGATCCATAATAATGTAGTAGTGTGGTGCATGTATGATGTAGAAAAACTTTATTCTCCCATAATTTATTGCACAGTAGAGCGAGACTCCAGGGGAAAATAAGGAGCAATTAATCAACTTCATCAACTCATCAGTAGCTTAAAAACCCTGTTAGTGCTTATAATGGTGTTATATTACAAAGCCCACATTTTATCAAGGTGTAAAAGAAAGACGAAAATGTATTTTACACTGATCAATTGATAATGTGAGCATTTGGAAAAAATGTGGAGATACAAAAAAAGAATATTTATTTTTCTAACACACCTATCTTTATCAGATAAAATGTCTTAAGATTTAATAAAGGTTTCTGTTATGAGAGCATTAGTTTAATTAAATTAGTTCAGAGACAAAGACGTTATTAACAGATGTAATGTGGGCCAGCATTTCAAAGCAAGAACAAGGCTGCATTGGTGATCTTTTACATTATACTAACTGGTGTACTTTATGTATTCAGAGGTTTTACATGAGTCAGTTGTAATTATTTGTAACTGTCAAAAGTTTGTCTTATATTAACTTTTAAATGTTGCCACTTTAAGTTACACTCTAAACACTGTTGTTGCTGCCTATGAAAAGAGTTGAACAAGCCATGCCGTTAGACCAGGTTTGTCAACTCTTGAGAAAATAGGGTGAATATCAGTTGAGTACCTTGGCTTAAAGACTATAAGTTCTTAATAGAAAGTCTTTGTTTCAAACTATGAGTGAGGAATAGAAAATATGTGAGTATTTTATAAGGCAGGAAGGGTCTAATTAGATATGTTTTGCTATTAAAAAAACAAATATTGTAACCTTACCCATAATAACCTAGTACACCCACATGATAGCTTGGTTAACGTTGAAAAATGTCTTATCGTCTCACAGTATATATTATATCGTCCTACCCTACTAAGTTGCAGTGGTGGTTACATCAGAGATTTTTTTAGTTTTGATCAAAAGTGACTCAGATATTCTTGCTATGCTGGCCACAGGCATCAGTGTTTAGAATGAAATTTGTACAGTTAAAAATGAACTTGGCAAGATGCCAATCAGTGGCGTGTCTTTACCCGACAAATCCTGTGAAGCTGCTCAGTAGATTGCAACAAATATGCTGGTTTTACTTATTACTCCATTTATTTATCTGTTTTGGTAGGGCAGTTCCTGTCCTATCCAATGCAGGATAGGACTTTGTAGGACCTTGGTCTGCTTAGTGATCTAAAGTTGAAAGTCTAATAATTATTGTAAAGCCTAATACTCAAAAAGTGTTTTTAATCTATCACACTGTAAAATAGAACTAATTTGTTCTGACAGAATACAATGTATTATCAATGCAAAATACAGAGCATATAACTTTGTTCCAGTATTTTATTTGAGAGAATAAAAGAAAAACAATTTATGACCATTTTCTTTGTGTCTGTTGATGTAGTCTTATTAGATTCTGTGTTTTCTTCATCTTTAGCCTGAAGAACAAAACACATAACCTCTCTAAATTGTACTGTAAAAAATTTAAATACAATATCCAGCATTTTGCTCTCACCACTTCACCAGTTTCGAATAAAAGAGTCTATTGACCTCTTGGGGTGCATTTCTAAAAGAAAAAAAGAAGTGTCTTTCTATAAGTACAGTCCATTTCTATTCCTCAGTCCTGCAGCTCTAATTAGACTATTGTTGGTTAACGTGTGCATGTGTCTGCATCAAAAAAAAAAAAAACTTAGATTTTACTCTTCCCCGCATGCAACTCAAGACTGCTTGCATTTTATTACATACAATATTGTTAAGATGCATCAACACAAACACACACATAACGTTTTTGGTACATTCTGTCTTTATCGAGGTGGAACCCCAGGTCAGGTCAAGTTGTGGCTCCTGCAGAGCAGAGTTCTGCTGCAGGCCACTAATCTCTTTTACCCTCATCCTCCCCAAGGCTGTAAGGGCTTTGAAATGAGAAAGTCCACTTAGCCAACCCTGTCAGAAAATGCCTTTGCAGTTTACAGTAGGAGATTTAGCTAGGGAGAGAGAAAGAGGGGAGGGTGGTTTTTTTTTGTTTCCATAAAGATGAAAGATTATTCAGATTGTCAGAGAACTTATGCTGCTATCAGATGAGAGTATCGCTTTAATGAATTGGGTCCCATCCGGCCAAATGAAGTATGGGAGATTAGCTCCAGACTGTCAGCTTGTTTCCATTAAGTCTCTCAGAGCAGGATGACTCTTTTGGCCTTTGAGACTTAAAATGTCAGTTTTATTAAACCAAAGGGTGTGAAGATAGCATTTTATCCAAGCTGTGTCTTGGAGCTGATTTTTCTAAATGTTGCACACATGTTTTTAGACACTGTACTTTTAAAAGCGTTGGGGGGAGTTTTTTTGATCATGCACAACAAAAATAAATGTCCAAGACTTAAATCCCCCTTTCAATACCATGGATATAATGCCACTCGGCTAGCCCTACCAAAACGATTATGAACTTTAATATCAAATGGAAAATAATCTCATAATGAAATCGCACGACGTAGGGCTCAACTTCCATGGCCTCTGAAAGGATCCTCATCTGGCAATGGCTGTAGCAGGCTTGCAGTCACCTATTGGCAACAAACGCTGCTCGTAGCCGGTGTCCCGGAGCTCTGTAGTAGCTATATACACCCACCAATTGCCGCGACCCCTCGTTGGGCATTAACCCTTACATAATGTTAATATCATAGACTTTTAGAAAACAAACTGGGTACATAAATATTGTATTTAGAATATTGATATGTATTAGGTTGGAGCATAGACAAGTTCCCAGAAAGCTTGTAGTCAGATTTTTTTTTAAAGGCAAATACAGATTAAAATGAAAGGAAGGTCATTGTTACATATTTCACTTATTTTTTGAGTTACAGTACATGCTATTTACTTGATTTTAAAAATGCTTTGGAAGGCCTTATAAAGAAAAGACTGATAGAAAAGCACAAATGTGTTCTGTACTTTCCTGGTCTTAGTTTTTGATTCAAGACACCTATAGACATGATTCACTGCACTGTAGATCATTGGGAAACTCTTACTGTCATCGGAGCACTTTCTGCAGCTCCTCTGAAGCTTGATTTATGTGCTTTCTTAAATCCAGGAAATTCAAAGACCCCACTGAAACACAATGAAGTCCGAGCGTTAATGCATTACCTCATTAGTTGACTCTTTGGTATCATTTAGCATAACTATACAACATTATATAAAAATGTAAGGGTCAGAAAAGACGAATGAGCATATGTGCTCTTCAAAAGAAATTTTGTGAAACAACATGATAACCTAGTCAAGGAAATTTTATATTGCAAGAGAGTGACATGCTTAGAAGCCAATTTTGGTGTAACTTTCCTTTTAACTGTATTAGCATGTGGTCATTTACAGGCTTGGCATTAAAGGGAATTTGCAGAAAAGGTTAATGATTATGTTTTAAATGACAAACCTGGCCATAAGCTGCAAAATAACACTTAGTGTATAGTAACAAGATTACAGTTAGTATTTGCAAAGTTTGGAGGTCTACCACTTGTCTGTGAACCCTCCAGATAGGCAATTAATCTGTTCATTTTCCCGACAGGTTACTCCTGCCCTCAGGGATTGAATGACACAGTAAAGAGTGTTCTGCCTTGTTATTACCCAACTGATGCCGGTTCATTATTGAGCCTCGTCCTCTGTGATGCACTATCACCTTGCAATGAGCTCAGGTCCTTAGCAGCAACACCCAACTTAGAAATGGGCTCTGTTGTCAGCAGCCTGTTCCTGCAAAACTGGTCATAAAGTAATGCGAGGGAGACAATTGTTCTCTTTGAATGACCTGGGAACTCTGCAGTTCCAGGATAACTGTGGTAGATATCTTGAGTAATACATATTGTTGACAACAGAAGGCTAAGTTTTAGTGGTTTTTTTTGTATGCACTCCAACTACACTAGTAGCATAGCTCTCACATCTTTGTGCTGGAGAAGAATCTTATTATATACACACACACACACACACACACACACACACACACACACACACACACACACACACACACACACACACAGTCCTGTTGAAAAATAAATGATGGTCCAACGAAACAAACCTGATTAGATAGCATGTCGCTGCAGGATGCTGTGGTAGCCATGCTGGTTCAGTATGCCTTCAATTTTGAATAAATCCCCAACAGTGTCCCCAGCAAAGTAACATCACACCATCACACCTCCTCCATGCTTCACAGTGGGAACCAGGCATGTAGAATCCATCCGGTAACTTTTTTTCCCGTCGCGCAAAGACACAGCGGTTGGAACCAAAGATCTCAAACTTGGACTCAGACCAAAGCACAGATTTCCACTGGTCTAATGTCCATTCCTTGTGTTTCTTGGCCCAAACAAATCTCTTCTGCTTGTTGCCTCTCCTTAGCAGTGGTTTCCTAGCTGCTATTTGACCATGAAGGCCTGATTCGCGCAGTCTCCCCTAACAGTTGTTCTAGAGATGTGTCTGCTGCTAGAACTCTTTGTGGTATTCATCTGGTCTCTAATCTGAGCTGCTGTTAACTTGCGATTTCTGAGGCTGGTGACTCAGATGACCTTATCCTCAGCAGCAGAGGTGACTCTTTGTCTTCCTTTCCTGGGGCGGTCCTCATGTGAACCAGTGCAATTTTCCGAACTGACTGACTATAATTTCTTAAAGTAATGATGGCCACTTGTTTCTCTTTACTTAGCTGATTGGTTCTTGCCATAATATGAATTTTAACAGTTGTCCAATAGGGCTGTCGGCTGTGTATCAACCTGACTTCTGCACAACACACCTGATGGTCCCAGCCCCATTAATAAGGCAAGAAATTCCACTAATTAACCCTGACAAGGCACACCTGTGAAGTGAAAACCATTTCAGGTGACTACCTCATGAAGCTCATTGAGAGAACACCAAGGGTTTGCAGTGCTATCAAAAAAGCAAAGGGTGGCTACTTTGAAGAAACTAGAATATAAGACATGTTTTCAGTTATTTCACACTTTTTTGTTAAGTACATAATTCCATATGTGTTCATTCATAGTTTTGATGCCCTCAGTGGTAATCTACAATGTAAATAGTCATAAAAATAAAGGAAAAGCTTTGAATGAGAAGGTGGTTCCAAACTTTTGGCCTGTACTGTATATATACTATATACTGTGTGTGTGTGTGTGTGTGTGTGTGTGTGTGTATATATATATATATATATATATATATATATATATATATATATATATATATATATATATATATATATATATAATATATATATATATAAACAAGAGTATAATATAACCCTTTAATGTTTTTGTAAGCATTAACTAGTGGCTCTCACATCAGTGTGCTGAAGTATCATATATATAATTTAAAGAGAAGTTTAACACTCTAATATAACTGTTTCATATCGCACTGTGGGTTCTGTTCTGGGAAGTGTTTGAAGTTGTTTTTCATAAAATGAGGTGACAATTTTTTTTAAATTATCTTGCAATCACAGTTATTTTATTTTAATTTAGCAGTAGAACAGCAGTGTTTCTAATCAACTTTTAACCAAAACAATTCACCCACTGTTTCAGTAATACGCATCTAGCTTCTGTGAAGGGAAGTATTCTCAACCTTATTTTATAAATGCTTTTTGCGGCAGCAGAAGGAGAACAAGCAGAGCCAGATATCCTGCCAAACTGGTGCTCCTGGCTTGTTAATACAGCTCGGAACACTTTTTAAAATACTCCTTTCTGCACACACTCCTACTATACACTTCCTCCACTGGCTCACTCTCTGGCTTCTTTTTGTGATCATAACAAGGCTTGTTCACTACCTAGTTAAGGGGCCCTACTGGAGAAGAAGCACCATCGTGGCTTTGCTGGCAAGTTAAGAGGCAGCCACACAAGGATGCACTTTAAGTAGAATGACAGGGAAGAGAGAGAGGCAGATTAAGACCAGAAAGAAAAGAAAGAAGGAGACAAAAAAAGGAAGACTTACAGACAGTCATGGAATCACAGAGATAAATACAATAGGGTGAGAGACTCTGAGAAGGACAAAGACAGAGAGGAATAGCCAAGGATGCAAACAAAGCATCAGAGAGAACATAAAATGGTGGGTGAAAGAGAGAAGGAGTGAAGTTTGAGAAGCAATGAGGAGCGGCAGCAGAGGATTCCTCTATACCTGTGGAGGAGATTAAGGGTCTGCATCCAGGGTGATTAATGAGCTGGCCGCTGATTGCTCATCCCCATCTCCCTCCCATGAATAATCACCACCCCTGCACTGTCAAAGAGAGAGCTCTCTGTGTGTGTGTGTGTGTGTGTGTGTGTGTGTGTGTGTGTGTGTGTGTGTGTGTGTGTGTGTGTGTGTGTGTGTGTGCAAAACGGTAAATATAAAATGTAATGTGATATACAGTATATGCATAGAAATAACTGCCCGGGAGTACATAGTTATTGATTTACTAAGAAAATGGGTGTGCATGTACAGTATGATATACAACATGACATTGTATTTCATTTATTTATTTAGGACAATGCACATTATTATTATTTACTGTAAATGTGTCAGTGTTAGCCAGCCTGCTAATGTTCAACTTTAGTCCTGTTGCAAGATATTTTCAATCAGAGCAACAGGAAACAGACATTAGTACAGGTTAAAATTTACAGACAGAAGACAACAAGACACATAAATATTATTTTATACAGTATATGTATATACACTATATGAATATATTTAACAGTCAGTGTGTTTGAAACATGACGATATATGTTCAAATAGTTGCAGCCCAACTTTAGAGAGCAGTCCCCTTACTGAATTTACAGTGACACACCAAGATCATTTGTACTAACTCTGAGCTCCCAGTGGGAGTCCTGTCTCCCTTCATGTACTGTACAAACTCACCTGTGTCAGTGTGTTCACAGAGGACATTATAACAAGCAGTCGTGTAGTAAGACATTCAGTAGTTTATACCATCTCAAAGAGATTACATTCTCAGCATAAATCAGTAAAACAATGTGTAAACAGAGCAACTTTAGCTTGAGTTAGTCTCTTTCTGAGCAGAAGGGCAAAGATTGTGTGTGTGTGTGTGTGTGTGTGTGTGTGTGTGTGTGTGTGTGTGCGTGCGTGCGTGTGTGTGTGTGTGTGAGTGAGAGCGCTTTGTTTGTTAAAAGCACCATACCGTTTAAGTGCAGTCAGTTTACCATAAGATTTTATACTTATTATCTTCTCCCTCAGCCTTCTCTTCACAAAAGACATGTACATTCATTAATAACCATATTTTTACTGAACCTTATGGCCTTGGAGATGGACAAGGTTTTCCATTATGTATGTATCTGCGTTATTTTTCTTAATATTGTGCACATGTCAAAGATACATTGGTGCACATACATAAGCACACCTTTAGTGCAAAAATACAACCTACATTTTTTAAGCATCACCATGTATTACTGTATACTACTTTGTTGCATTTATTGCTATTGGCTTCCAAGCATTTTTCCTGATGTTACAACACAGGAAAAGGTGACAATGGGAGCCAGCAGGTGTCCCTGTGATTGGAAGTGCACTCTGTGGTGAGGAACCTGTGTTTAACCACAGCCTGACACACAGTACTATTATGTGCTGCATTGCCTGGTGGTCTAAGATTACCTGTTATTATGACTTTTTGGTGGTTGCATAGCAACAATGAGAAAATCCATTTTGTTCCTGTTCCTGAAACATGCCTTTAGTTAAGGCCTAACCCAAGTGCAAGCATGACACACACCAGCATGAGGTCACTTAATCTAATCTCGCTTTGCCAGACCCTCCTCCAAAGCGTGCTGTAGGAGGGTATGGCTAGTCCACATAGCATTTGGGGATGGGAGGAAAACGTGCTCCAGTTTATGGCAATTTCTTTGAACCAATCAATTGTCTTGAGTGGTGCTAAGCACCGGAGGAATGCAGCAAAATAGGCTCGGAAGGAACTTGTTTTGGTGGAACATGTGTGCGTTTAAAAGTTGTTTTAATCATGCAACAGAAAACTCAGTTTGGACAGATAGTCTAGTTAGCTTTCTGTATTTACCCTGCAGAGATCTGAGAAAAGGTTAACCATAGTCCTCATAAATCGACCAGAGTTTAAAATTCCACCACAAAGGAAGCCCAAGGCAACAGATATCCGGCCTAAATCAGTAAAATCCTGCAGATTTTCCGCGGCAACGGAGCAATCCCAGAAGTGGAATGTCAAGGATATAGACTACTCTGAATCCTACAAGTCTCAATTGCTAAGTAGTTTACCAGGCTAGCGAACAAAGGCCATTTACTGTAGCAGATGCTTTTCACTCAGTGATGAGCTTAATGATTAATGCCTGAATCTTAATTTACCAAACAAAATTGAATGAGGATATTTTTTTCACAAGGGTCAAATATGAATAATCAAGTGTACCGTGCATATATTTGCATACATGAAGGGGGAGAATGTACTTTTTGAGTGAGTGACACCCAACCCCTCTACATACTAAGACGTGTATTCGATGAGAGAGAGAGAGAGAGAGAGAGAGAGAGAGAGAGAGCGAGAGAGAGAGAGCGCACACCCTGGTTTTGTAATGTGGGATGTACTATTTGTGTGGCTCTTTCTGTGTGTGTGTGTGCGTCCTCTCAGTTGAAGTAAGAGGCATCAGTTGGGCTGAATCACCCATCTAGTATGCTGATGAATTTACAGGCTAATCCAGACAAGAAGGTGGAAGTTGACAAGCATCCACTGCTTTTGTAGCATTTCACTTGTGAACATGTGCGTATTTTGCATTTCCACTGCTTTCACTAATTGACAATATGTCCAAGGGTTCCCGTAGAACCTGTTGCATGTTGATATGCAGTCACTAAAATGCTGTTTAAACATTGTTGTAACAGCTATAAGTATGCCAAGTGTCCAACTATTACTTTTCAACCAAGTTTAGTCCAGTTGTAGTAGACACATCTTTTTTACCTGCAAATCCCTATAATGCTTACAGAGTGCTGATATCAGCTAGTGATGCACCGATTCGACCGATTATGAGTTCCATTCCAGTACTATTGTTTGGGTGTCTTGAACAGTGCGGCTGCAAGCTACTGGTATCCCTAATATAAGTGGCTCCAATTAGTGGCAAACATTAACTTTTGAAACACAAAAAAGAGATGCAAAATCTGCAAGCCTTGGCTTTATGAAATCTTCATGCTCTGTCTGAAACCATACTCTACATAGGTTTCTCGGGTACAAAAAAAGAGTAACTGTAACAATTGGTTAAGATTTTTTTGTTTCATTTGTTAAAAACTACATAAGTCATGAATTGCATTGAAAAGTTTGATGACTAGCAGTCAATATGTCATATTGGATATTATTTTAAAGTTTGCAAAGTACCCATACCAGGGAGATTCAATCAAAGAGTGCAATGATATTCTGTTATACCATTCCTCAATCAAGCATTCTCGATACTTGATGCTCATCCTCACTCTCTGCCCCCCGCTACACCTATCTTTTCATCTGTCTTTCTCTCTCTAGCTCCTCCTCCTCATGCTCTGCCCCTCTTCTTACTACATATTTCTTTCTCTCTTCTAGTCTACAGTCAGGATGTTATGTGTCCTACCATCTAAAAAAGTCATGGTGTTCTGCTCCTCTGCTTTGTGGCTTGATGTCTTACTCTAGCTCACGAGGGGCTGGTGTCATGAAAGTGGAAAGGGACAACTCTCTCAGCTGCAGTCTTGAGCTCACCGCATTAGTTATTCCCTGGGAGATCTCCTACGTGCTCTGCATCAAATTTGTCTCTCTTCCTGTCTCACATGCACACATATTGTTACTCCTTCTCTTATGCCCCTGTGTCTTCTTGGTCCATCTTTCGGCATGTTATTTTTTCTGTTTTCTTATTTGCTCTCTTTTTTCCCTATATGATATTTTGTTTCTTTTTTCCCTTTTTATCTTTTTCTCCTTGCATGCACTGGTTTTATTCACCCTATTTTACTTTACTTTATAAAGTACTTTTTTATATAACGCTCCTTTCTCTGTCTTCACATCTTTCTACCAATATTTACCTTGCTCCCTCTCTTTTCTCTTTCTTCATCTCTCTTCCTCGCTTTACTCACACTGTACTATAAATCCCTTCAGAGCTAGATACTTAAACCTCCCTGTTGGCCCTGGCAGCCCGTCCATAGCTCTGTTAGCAGGGCTGATCAATTATTGGAGCTCCTGAATTCCCCTGAAAGTCAATTACTAACTTACACATTGGAGCTATTTTGGGAAAGGGGGTGGGGGGACTGTAGGAATCATTAACTAGATAATGTCATGACAACCTTCCCCAGCCAACCAGAGCAGAGCACACCCTGCCTGTGGATATGCAATTTGTCTGGGTCATCTGAGAATTGCACAGAACATGGGAGGATGTTTGAACAGATTTAGAGTTGCTCTCACATAAAGTGGATGTAATCTTTGTGTTTGTTGCTACATTTTGAGAACCACCAAAAATATGTTTATAGTACTAAGTAACAAAATCTGAATGCTTGGTCAGATTCATAATCATCTTATCATATCATCATATAGATAGATATATCATGATTTTTGCCTGACTGCATGACTTTTTGCCAAATTTCCATCAGTATTTTATGTAGGCAATGTTCTTCATTAGTTTATTAAGACAAGATTCAACTCTGATGCATTTGAAAATTAGGCTCATTGTAAAAGAAAATTCTCCTGCACCAACAGGTTTACTGAACAGATATGTCACAATAAAATTAGACATATCAAATAAACACAAATTTGCAAACACTATCTTACAATTATTAAGATTCTAAAACACAAATCTAAAAAGAACACCTTAAAAAGTTGCAGGCATGGGATTGCACATCTTACTTTAAATGCCTAAAACCTAAAAATAAAAAACAGAGAAAACATTATTGCCTCTTTTTTAAAAGGAGTGTTGAATAGTCATCTCTGTCTGTGTAATTAAAACTAAGCCTCATTAAAGCCTCCTAAACCTTATTAAAGGTTTCTGTTAAATTTAACTTGTTGTCAACACTAGACCGACCTGCAATCAACAGATGGTTTTTAATTATGCAACTGGAAAATCTTAACATTTGAAACATCCCTTATTGACATAGACCAAGTAAAGTGACATGAACAGCGATCACCAAATTTTCCAACTTATATAACACGCTTATTTTTCATCACATTTTTCTCTCTTTTCTTGGTCTTGTACCTCAGTGGGTTACATTGAGATGGCATCAAGATTAATTCCATGGTGTCAATATTAGTTTCACTACTAGTCCATCTTTCATGAAGGTAGATTTTTTTTACTATGGCCTTTCTGCCAAGCTTTAAAAGTGAGGACTAATACATCAGCAGCACGTTTGAAAGCTTAGACTGACCTCATATGAATGGTTGGCAGACTGTTGCAGAAAATGTTTAAACACAGCTGCCCATTTTGAATTGATGGAACAGTTCCTATTTACATTTGGTATCTACAGCTGTGTTACAGCCCTGCATTGTGGGCATTGAGGTGATGTCATCTTTTCACTGCTGTGTAGTAAAGTAAAGGTTTTAATTAATAAAAATAAATAATTATTTTTCCATGTCAAATCAATGTCTCAACATCCCAACTTCACTGCAGCAACACTTATTTGCTGTAGCTGTTAAAAGCACCACCGTCCTTCACAGTAATCAGTGTTTTATCTGCCAAAATCTATTAATTAGCTTCTGTTTCTACTTCTGCTCTGACTGAATTTTGAAGAGACAGTTCTTACCAGCAAACTTTTAAAGCTGTGTACCTACTTTTATACCTAAAAATAATCAATATTAAGTCATACTACATGTCCATCTGAACAGTCAACTGCTGCAGAAAAACACAGCAAACACAACGTATTGCTTCCATGTACTGTATTATTCAATTTAACGTGAGATGTGGTCTAGTCGCAATGCACAGTACCACCCTGGAACCACCCCTCCAAGCCATGTCAGATCAATGTGCTTCATCCCTCATCTGTCCACATGGCACTCAAAGCCTGTTCTGCCACCCAAATGACTGCTCTGCTGAATTATAACTTTGTTGGACCTGGCAGTGTACTGTACCCAAGGCATTCTGAAATATCACTGACAGACCAAGCTGTCAACCCGGATATATCTATCACATGGAGAGCTATGTGAAAAAGACAGCTAATAGCCAGGGGTCTTTCACAACAGCGTTTGTCAAAGTCTGGATCCGGACAGGAAGTTCCCCACAAACATTTCAAAGTCTGTTAGCCAACTTCTTGAATTCTGTTTGGACAGTGAAATAGTTGTCTACTGTACGTGGGTGTTGAAATTATACATTGTCGTGATACTGGCTTTATCACTGCCTGCCTTTCAGTCATCAACTCTTCAAGGCCAATCTTTGTTTAGATTTTATTTATACTTATAGATTTGTGTGTCATTATAGGTTTGAGAGAGCTGTCAAATGTTTTCAGCATAAACACCACCAGGGTAGATTAATGCAACTTAATTTGTGATCAACTGTGAGAGCAGCTCATTGTCCACTGCTTTGCTAATCATAAGAGCTAAAAATAATAAACAACCCCCGCTGTGGAAGGACAGTTTTTAAGTCTGACAGTAACAAGATGATTAGTTAAAAAAAAAACGTAATTTAGCCCAGAATAAAATGTAATTAAAAGTAGTTTATTCATCTACATTTAAATCCATACAGGGATAGTGGTATACAACTGTTAAAACATAATAACATATGATACACTGGTATCAAAACGGTATTCAGTA
Source organism: Percina caprodes (assembly GCA_013375575.1). Classification (NCBI taxonomy): domain Eukaryota; kingdom Metazoa; phylum Chordata; class Actinopteri; order Perciformes; family Percidae; genus Percina; species Percina caprodes. Next base: position 367,843 of record JABXJD010000017.1, on the reverse strand, counting down.
TCAGCCGATACGCAACTTCAGGTATTGGAATCGGTATCGCTAACAAAAAATGGTATCGGAACATTTCTAATCATTATGCTCTATTTCTAACATCTAATACCACATCAGTAAAATAATGTCATCACAGTAACCATACTCCATGCAGATTTTATTTAGAATTGAATGACTACATTCTTTCCAAAAACCATAATGATCAATACATTCATCGGCCTCAACATATTTATTGTAATGATATGTCAGTAAATAGTTGTTTACTACTTCTTTGACATGTATAGTTTTATATAATGTATGTTCATATATATTCAGATTTGAATATATATATATATATATATATCTAGCATTTACTTTGTAAATCACAACATGTGTATTATCTATTGATGTTCATTTTCCAAACATCATTTCTCTGCTCCTTGCTCTTTTTTTGTTGTAGGTTTAGTCAGATCATTAATGGTGTATCTTTTCTTCTCTAAACAGTCATGCAGCAAGTGCAGTTTATAGTATCAGTCCAGTAAATGCCCTGTTTACTTGGATGACTCCATTTAGATTTTTATCAGATGACTGTGTCTCTTTATTTATTGAGCCAAGTACGTATATCCTGTCCAGTCCCAGGGTCTGACATATACTGTACAATGTCAGTGCCGGCGTGCATAAACTCCACATTCAAATAATATCTCACTGTGATCAGCATATTTATGCTCCTTTCCAAATTGTATACTGTACCATTTTTTTTCTTCTTTAACTAAATTAAGTCAAAAACTAAAAAAAGATTCTGGTAAATTTTTTTCACCTTTTTGGCATAAAGTGTACAGAGAAAATGAAAGGAAAAATGAGAAGAAGACAAAGAATCAGGTGGTATTGTAATGCAATGCAAGGTCATGAGAAATATTTGTTACAATAGATTGCACATACTGTATATCTTGCATAACCCAGTTTGCTTCAAAACTTTTCAAACTGTTTTATGTCTACTTAAAACATTGAGCCCAAGTTAAAACTCACAATAATAAAAGTGTTCAGCAGCTGACAAAGTTTCCAGAGTGTAACCGTGACTGTAGATTTTGTGCCCGGCCACACAACTTGGCGACAGTCACTATTTATGGCTCCAAGGGGAACCAGTGAAAAATAATTCTTAATTTGCCGTAAAGGTGAATTGAATTGGATGGCCATTTCCATGAACATAAATTTCCCTTAATGAGAAGAATGATATTTGGCTAGCCTGAGTCCTCTGACACATGGTCTTTTTTCATTCTGAATATCCTTCACTCCCAGACAGCTGTTTATCCTCCCTAGTCCACTAGTAATGAAATGGATGCTTGCCGCTTGGCTACAGTTCCACTACATCAGCACACTCGTTCTGATTTGTGATTTTCTCTGCTTCCTTTTTTTCTCCTTCTTTTTCTATCTTCTACTTTTTCAAAATCTTCTTTTTCTATTATCATCTCTTATTTGCCTTTTTGTTATCCATTTCCCTTCATACTCTTTACTATTCTAACAGAGGTTGTCCAGTTAAGCCTGGCAGAGGACCAGTGGATCAGTATCTCCACGGTAACAGTGGGCCTCAGTGCCGTCCTTACTTGTGCCATCCAGGGTACGCTGCGCCCGCCAATCATCTGGAAGAGGAACGGCATCATACTTAACTTCTTGGACCTGGAGGATATAAATGTGAGTTCATATTGTTGTTTTCTTTATTATGGTTCATGCAGTAGTTTGTCACTGTTTTGATGATGGTGGGATTGGAGTTGATGGCGATGGCTAAAGAATTCAACAGGAAACACAGTCAAAGATGCACCAAACAAGCGCCCAGTTTGCTTTTCTAGCACACACACAGTCTGTGTGATTCACAATCAGTAACAAGAGAACAAAAAAATCTAAATTCAAGGAAGGAAATCAGAAAAAAAAGAACAGTTTTACGCCATGGCTGTCTCCATGAAACAGTAGAATTATAGCTTGCTCAGTACTTAATGAACTATGTGGCCATGCTCCTGTTCAGACACATCTGCACAGGTGACAGCACAGCGCTGGCCTTGCTTTACTCACTACCGCATCACAATTCACTAATTGCATGTTAATGAGCGGCCTTGTTGATCTGCTGTGATGATGAGCCGATAAACAATGTCAAGTGTTAAGGTGGAGACTGGAGCTGAGGTGATGGCAACAGAGGTCCCTGAGGCTCTTGACCGTGCATAATGAATTTTTACAGAACACAGTGATTTGTGTGGAGGAAGGAGAGAGGAGCCCCATCTGTGTTTGACTTTCTAAATCAAAAAACAAACAAAAATCCCTAAATTTAATGAGAGAAATAACCTCAGTACTTTGTTGTGTGTGCAAGATAAATAAAACATATTTAAAGGAATATGTCAAGTTTTTGTGGCCAGTTGGTCAATTTAGCTACCTTTCTCTTGTACAAAAGGATATTGTATTTTAATAGATTTTCTGGCTAATTAAAGATAAATAAGCCATTAACTAATGAGAATGTAGACATCCAAATAAAGTACCCAAAGTCTGTGAAGGGTAAAAGATAAACATCCAAGGGGTTGCTTGGATCTGTATTTCATATGCATGAAGGAAGGAAGTTTAATTTTAGAAAGGTCTTAATGCACAGTTCATATATACAGTACAGTACATTAATAATTTGTCATGAAGCACATGTCATGTGTTCATATGACTCACTCACATACACTACTACACTGCATAAATATGACGAATCTTTGAAACATCATCTGAATAGTAAAATCTTAGGAAGGAAGAGGGTGACAGAAAGAAATGACAAAAAACGAGAAAAGACTGCAGGACTTTTTCTTTTTTCTTTATAAGCTTTGCTTTTTTCTTTTCTTACTTTCCTGTCAAAGTCCTTTAGCCCACAATTTTCCTCTTTTGAAACAGGCATGTCTTCAGAAGTGTAATTCAACAGTGACCGACATCTTTTTGCATTCTGGCATATTATCCCCGAAAAACCTGAGAGCTGAGCCTCCATTACAATCAGTGTCATTTGTCTGCTTTCTCATAGTCTCTTTCAGGTCTTTGTTCTCCATCTGTCTCTCTCTGCCCACCTTCCTATCCACTCAGTTGTTTTTCAAAGTGTTTCTGTTTTTGTTTTTTTTACTCTAAATCAAAAATAGGTATTTTACATTCTCAGTAGTGTTGCACTGTGTATATTGGAGGGTTCAGACATGTTTCACCATTGATTTTGTGAGAGCAAAAAGACAAAAGTGAGATTGGAAAATAATTCTTCAGAAATAAAATGGATAATGTATGTTTCTTTTATTAAAAACAATTACAACACCACCTTTATTTGCATGTACATTGCACATCACTTGGTAAACATAAACTAAATGTGGCTCTTTATTTGCAAAGTGATGTTTATTGCATCCCCATTATTCAGTGTATTATGAAAAAGCAATGACGATTATCATTGGAGAATAGGTTAAAGGCGACATTGATGTAGTGCTGCATCTGAAATGCAAAACTTCTATGAGTGACTTGAATTGTATTAAATTGAATGTAGCCACAGGCCATCTTCATATATAATTCTTCCACTGCTCGTTCCATTATTAAAGCATATAATTTAACCTGAATAAAAAATAAAAACCTGTAGTTTTCTCTTAATATATTAATGCCAACTTCATTTTACACATGCAAGCAATGTATTGGCTGCATTTAACCCATCCTAACCAAGTAGGCAGCCATAGTTTAGTGATCTTGGACCAACTTCAGTTGTAATGCCACTGCCTACTTCAAGGGCAATATCAGGAGTTTTAGCATGCATGTCAATGTGGCAGGAGGAAACCACAACTAAAACTTACAATTTTAAACTAAATGATATTTGGCATAACCCAAATGGCCCATTCAGTTTTAATTGCTCTCACTGGTGTAGTTGTACCTCTCACCTTAATTGTAAATTGAGAACTCAGAAGGCTGCCTAAACTCCCCCGTCTATCTGACAATACAACAAAGTCATTTCACATTTTTGTGTCAAAATGCAACCCTCTAGCCCTGAGAACTTAAGCAGCCGTTTGTGGTTTACATGTTACGACAGAGCTGCATCAGGGCATCTGCTCTGCCACTTGGTGGGACAGCAAACTATTTAATGCCTTAATCCGCCCTAAGCTGTGGCTGGAACCCCCTGATGACTGCTGCATACTGCACCAACAACAACCAGCTCCATTCATCAACCTAATGGGCTTTATATTTTTAACCCTTGCTATTTATCAGGCTGAGGCAGCATGATGAGGGGAGAGAGGAGGATCAAATTCCCAAACGCCTGCTTTAACTCAACAGGGAAACCATTGATTCATGGTCTCTCTTCCCTTTCGCATCACTCTTTTTCACTCTTGTCTTTTCCCATCACTCCCTGCTGTTGAGTGCCTTTTCTCTCCTCTCCCTGCTCTCTCCAAGCATCCTTATGTATTCTATCAAGATACCTTCATTTCCCCTTCATTCCCTGTGGCTCTTTCCTGCACCCCATTCTTCATCACTATTCCCTCTCCTACACCTCCTGTTCTTCCTCTCCCTTCTTTCTCCAAGTTCTTCATCCCTCCCTCATCCACTTCTTCTTCCTATATTGTGCTTTTTCATCACAACCCCCCCTGTTCCTTCTTTAGTTAATGTTCCTCTTACATCTCTTTCCTGTATTACAGGACTTTGGGGACGATGGCTCCCTGTACATCACCAAGGTGACAACCATCCACATGGGGAACTACAGTTGCCATGCCTACGGCTATGAAGACCTCTATCAGACGCATGTGCTGCAGGTGAATGGTCAGTAGTGGTTAATTTCTTACTTACAGTACAGCGGTGGACTTAATGCTTTAATTTCTTTGTGCAGCTCTCTGGTTACCCAGTGAGAGGAATTAACATATTGCTTTCCCTGCTTACAGTTTAAGAAGAATCTAAAAGACAATTAAGCCAACATGCTGTTGATTAAAATGTCTGGAAACAAAGGATACCATAGATACAGTACATTGAGTGCAGCATTGTCATATTGTATGTGGTTGCCAACATTCTTTGTCCAGTGTACTCCCACAGCCTTTTCATAAGGCCTCAAGTACCCCTCAGTGTGCCCCATCTATATTTAAAAGACAAGAAACACAGTTGCTGTGGTGGATTCTTGACACGTTACACACACAGGGCCCCATCTTGCACCCAGCGCAATTGACTTTGTACACCAACGCATGTATCATTCCTATTTTGCACCCGACGCACAGCAGTCTTTTCCCTCCACAGACTCACGTTTGTAAATTAGGAAATGTACTTGAGCTCCCGAGGGCGGTTCTGCAAAAAGAGGAGGCGTGTTCTGGTGCAAACGTTCCCTAGTGCTATTTTGCAGTTTCAGAAAAGAATTTCCGCCACAGACCAGGAAAAACCTAGTGTAAAGTCAGTGGCGCGTTATTCAGATGCTATTTTAAGGGCACATGCTTGGCTGTAATGTAGAGTGTCCACATATACTTTGCTTCTCTCATCTCACGGACCCAGCAGTTCCCAATTTTGCAAACCATACACAAATACAAGCAAAAATATGACCTTGTTTTACACTTTTTCATGAATCGTGGATTTGTTGATGACTTAAATGAGGAACTATTAGAGGACTTAAAGCGATGTGATGTTGAACTGCATGTGCCAATGCCACTTAACCCAAATGCCCCAGCAGCACGAGAGAGGAGAGACAGAAGAGCTGCATCATGTATAATGAGGTAATCTCACTCAAATGTTAGACTACATTGCAAAATTATCCCCATGTGTTCATAACGTCGTAATTCAGTGAAAGTGAGCCCAAAACATTGGAAAGAGTGTTTCTGTGAGATTTCTTCATTTACATTTTTTCAAATAGAAAAACCAATAACAAACGTTGGTCTCCTGGGCTGTGAACCGCTCCTGGCGTGCGCTCATGGATGTATTAAGAGTGTGCGCCTAGCAAATCCACCATTATAATAGCAATCTGCCATGGAACAAGCACGCCTGCTTTTAAAGGGAATGTGAAACGCTCTGATTGGTTTATTGCACGTTACGCCCAAACCACACCTATGTGTAATGTAGCTACTTCAGACCAACCCACTTTAGATTTGCTTCGGGCAGCAAGAGTCATATATCCCGCCGTTATAATAGCAACAGCACCCAGGATCCGCCCACAATGCTACTTGCGTTTGATAGTTGCGTTTCAGATCGTTAAAATAGGCCCCACAAAGTGGTTCGGTAAATTGCAATGTTTAGGCTTAGTCTTTGTCTTTTTTCAGTAGATTTGGCCAATTGTGCCTTCGTATTACTACCACTTTGAGCGGCAAAAGTTGGACGTTATATCATAAGCTGTAAATAACTAATAACAAGCCTTCCGTGAACGTATTTTACCCCCACCCGTTCTCCACACAGTTGTCAAGGAGGACACGGAGGATTTAAAAAATATGATGGACTCTTCAGAAGAGGTAAATATCTTTACTTGAGTACTGCGCCTGAAATTTCCTGGACAATACTAATTTCTATACATAGCCATACTGTGGAGCTGATTGTCTTAATTACCTGTAGCGGAACCAAAGTAGCGCACTTTTTAATTATTTACCTTTATTGGTTATCAGGCTAATAAAACGCTGATTCAGATAATCTGCCAAACTGCCAAAAACAGCCCGATAATCGGCCAAGGACGATAATCGGTCTATCTCTACTACAGTTATTCAGCTATTACATGTCACCATGAAACACTATTTGTAACCCTTTATGTAGTGAATGGACTTGCTGGGGCTGTCAAATGACCTGCAGTGTTAATGCATTGTATGAACATTAATATGAAAAGTAAGTAAGCAAAATGCTGGTTTACAGTTAGTAGCAGATGCAATATTGTCTTGTGTCCTAACTCAACGATTATGAGAGTTGACTGTGATTCTTGAGTCTTGGATTAGTCGGTTTTACTTTTACTTTATCGATTAATCTGCCCAATATTTTCCTGAATAAGTGATTATTGGTTTTGTCTATATAATATATCTCTGTCTCTATGTCTATATAAGTTTTTTTAAAAGCCCATTATATTGAGATGATGTCTTAAAAATTCTTGTTTTGTTTGACCAACACTAAGAACAAACAAAGGTATTAAGTAAACTATAATACAGTATATGACAAAGAAAAGCATCAAATTCTCACATTTGAAAAGCTTGAACCAGGGAATCTTGAACATTTTTGCTTGAAAATCTATTTTTATTTGATTATCAAAATGGTTGCAGATTCATGTTTTCTGTCTATCAACTAATTCAATCAATTCAGCACTTGTTTTATTATTATTATTATTATTATTATTATTATTATTATTATTATTATTATTATTATTATACAGTGTCTCTATGTTATGTAGATGTTCCTCTATAATGAAGCCATACTTAAGTACATGAGAAGTTGGTTGTAAAAATGATGAGGTTGCCTACAGGTAAAAAAAATCGATGTAACTGCGGTGTTCAACACTTACAGGATCACAACTGTCAAAGCATTGAATCAAAGTGACTCTTTTGCCGTGAAAAAGAACATACCTGAGGCTGTAAACTAAATATGCGTGCATGCAGCACATTCACTTGATTCAATGCACTGGGGATGAGCTACTGTACTTAAGCTAAAATACACCTAAAAACTACAATCACACTGATTTTGGCAGGCTGACCATATGAAAGCATTGTCTTGCTCATATTAATTATCTGCTTAAGGGTCTCCCTAACTTTAGACTTGGCATTATTACTTGGCATGTCTCCAAAAAACATCCAGGGAGGTACTGTAGAAGACCCCCTACCTGTAACTTAACAATTCAAAGACAGCAGCAGCTACAGCCTTCCTAATTTCTGCGCTTATGTCTCAAAGGAGGAGGATAATGTAGTCAATTAAATCTTTTTTAAGAGAGACAATAGGTGTGATTGTTTTGTTTTTCTTAAATGCTAATTGAAAAGATATGCAGCTGAATGTTAGACCTTTACAGTAACTAAACAGGGAGAGGGGTTGATTGGATGGGAGTCATGGAGACGGACTCGGGTCCTGAAGGGCAAGTTATCAGGAGAGGGCAATTACCAAATGTTAGTGTGGGGGATTCAAGGTATTTCAAGCGAGATAGGACAAGGTGCGATAAGGTGGAATGGAAGGGAGCCAAGTGCCACATTAAACTAAGTGGACGGTTTGCATTGTTGTATTAAAGGGATAACACACATGCTTATGAGAGAAATGACAGCGTTGCAGTACCCACAGTCACAGTCTAGTACTCCTTTTATGGTATAATCATACCCTAGATGAGGGTATCAATGCTGTAGAAAAATGTTTCTGTCTAGTATTTAAAAAATTGAAGAAAAGAAGAGTTTGAGAGTTGTTTTACTGTTTTTATCTGTTTTACTGTTTTGTACTTTTGATAGAAAAAAGAACAAGTGATATAACAGACTTGACAGAACACAGATTACAATACAGACAGGCCGAAGGTGAGGCATACTGTACGTACAAGTAGAAGTACTTGTGTGGGCGTATGAAAATGATATATATATATATATATATATATATATATATATATATATATTTTTTTTTTTTTACTAATGTGTGTGTATGAGGTAAATACTCCACTATATACAAGTAGATGTCCTGAATTCAAAATCCTACTTAAGTAAAAGTGCAAAAGTATTATCTGTATCTGTTGTAGCTTGTGGAGCTGGAGCTAGTTTTAATCGCTATACAGTAAGGTAGTTTTGTCCAATGGTTCCAAATGTAGGGGTCAAGCCCCTCCAAATATTCTAAATCTGGGAGGTCATGAGATGTTTAATGTGAAATGATAGAAGAAAAAGTAAAGTTCTGGTACACACATTTGTTTTCATGTTTTTGACTTTTCTCTAATCTTTGCTTCTGTGTGAAATATTGGATAACTTGAACTCTTCAGCCTCAAACAGTTATGAAAGCATGTGAGAAGTTTACAGGGGAAATGTCTCTTTGGTAAAACTGTTTAACACTCAGACATCTTAAACCTGATAAGGCCCCCAGCTGCTGTTTGTAAGAGGAGGTCATACAGGTTGGAAACCACTGTTTACTATAAAAGTATGAAAAGTCAATAAATTACTTTTACACTTTTATTTTACCTTGAATTTGACTGTTAGCAACTGCAGCTAAATAATTTCCCTGAGGGGATCAATAAAGTATTCTGATTAATCTTTAACAATACATTATATTCTATATGAGCTTAACATGATTTTAATGTTGTTTTTTGGGGCATTTTTAGGCCTTTATTACCACAGGACAGATGAAGACCCGAAAGAGGAGAGAGAGGGGGAATGACATGCAGCAAAAGGCTGCAGGTTGGAGCCAAACAGGAAGAGTAAACCTCTACATATGTGCGTCTGCTCTACCAACTGAGCTAACCTGGCCACATGGTTTAACCCATAAATATAGCTGTTTGCTATGGAGTAAAACGAAATATATCTGTGAAATGTAGAGAACAGAAGTATAAAGTAAGATGAAATGGAAATACTTAAGTAAAGTAAGAGTACCTTTTAATTGTACTCCGGTCAAATTTCAGTTAGCAAAATATAATAAACCTAAATAATAAGGTGAAATAGAAACATTATGAAAAAACAAAATAAGTAGGTAGCAAGCAACAGATGCAACATTAATATTGCATTGGGTTTGAGGGGAAGGTTGTAAATTAAATGCGAGATGTGATTGAGCTCGTGAAGGGAGGGGCTGCTAAGCATCAAAACCAGGAAACAACATCTTACCTGTTCCTGTAAACTATTACCTCAAACTTCATTTCCCCCCTTTGATTCCTTCACATTAATTGTAGTGTTCTCCCCAGAGGAGGTGGTAAGTGGTAGATACGTCCAACATCTATTTCATGCAGGACTCGTCTCGAGCTGTAATAATGCAGCCCTAGAGCTCTTTGATTCTTGTTATGTGTGAATATATTCCATGCTGGGGTGAGACAAATTCCTCTCTGCCCACTGCATGTGTGGGTGTTTGTGCTATATTCCCTCAGGAGTTACCATGAAACAGTGTGTAATTAGGTTTTCACTCGCCTCTCTCACTGTTTGTGTCTTTGGTTTTGTTTGTGTTCGTGCGTCCAGTCCCTCCAGTGATCTTGGTCTATCCAGAGACGCAGGCCCAGGAGCCCGGTGTATCCGCCAGCCTCCACTGCCACGCAGACGGCATCCCAAATCCCAAACTCCTCTGGCTGAAGAACGGCATGGACTTGCTGCCCAGATCCTCCAAACAGCTCTCTCTCATAGGTGAGGAGTTTTTCATTATTTTGGGAAGTGTTGTCAGCATAGTATGTGTTTTAGCAAATAGTGTATGTCACACCTTGTTGGTGCAATGTTTTTCAACTGCATTGCAGCATGCTAGCACCGCAGGAAACCTTTTTAAACTAAGACAGTGTATGTGGACAATGAAAACAAAGCTTGAAAATCAAGCTGGTGTTCTGTCAAACTTACAAATTTTTTATTAAAACCTCTGCTGTAATGTTTTGTTGTGCTTTTCATTTCATTTGAATTCTATGACAAGGTGATAAAACCAAGATTGTGGTCACCCTCTGCAACCTTTTTTTTGAGCTTTGACAAAATAAATGTAATTTTTAGAAGTGAATGAAAAGGGAGATTAAGAAAATGTACTGTGTGTGAGTGGGATAGCAGCTACTTATCTATGTATATATATTTTTTTAAAGACACACTCAGTATAAAAGAGAAGGAGCAGAGTGGAGCCTAACTTTTCTTTTTATGGCCAAGTTCTCATTAAGGAAGAGTTTATTGGCTGTGTGTGGGTCATTACCTGTAGTAATAGCCTGTTATCAACCCTCAGATACTCAAACATGGGAGGTTCTGCAAGGTTCACCAACACATAAACACTACAGAGGGCAATGGCAAGGGGCAGGAGTCCTATTTACAGTTATTTGCACTTTATTAAAAACATTAAGTTAACTGAAAATACAAAAGTAGATTAAGTAGTTACCATTATTATCGAGCCATGAAGCTGTCCATGGTGCTTAAACCACTCAAGCCTGTTCTCTGCTTGATATTCCCTGTTGTTTAGATTGTCATACAACAAACCTCTTAACACAACTACAGGGATACCTTGACATGTGACATTATAGATCATTTTTCTGACCCACATGCATTGTGGGAAGAAGGCTCAACACATTTTCCTCATCACTACAATCAAATCCCTCGTTGATGAAGGGCAATGGGTGGCTGCAAGCTACGCTTGTGGCTGTGTTGAGTAAAAACTGTGAGCTAAATGCCTTTTGACTGGTTTAGTAGGCCACAAAGGAAAACATCTGAAGTCTAATGAAGGCAACTTACAACACGTCAAATAGGATCATAGACAGATTGTCATGACCATGGCCCCAGTGTGCGGTGAGCAGTCTTTACCAGAACAAAGGCATTGAGCGCACAATAGCACAAGGTCCAGTAACCTACAAACACCGTGTATACAATGGTGCACATTTGAGGATTACTTTGGTGCATTGCTGACACAAAGCATCAAAAAATGTAAAACTCAAATCACCTTGATCCTGTCTCTATTTTAGCTAAGCTGCTTTTTGTTTTTTATTTAACACTGCCGGATGTTTTTTTAATGTTGAAGTGACTGTGGACACTTGACTCCCTACCTTAATAGAGCGATATCTGGAAATATCTGCCTCTTCACTGTAGTTGCTAAATGCCCCTACGTTCACCAGCTACTTCCTAAACTGTCTTTGTTTGGTGTGAAGCAGGTAGTCTACAGTGTGTGCACAAAGCATTTAGAGCTGAAAACAGCTGCTTGTTTCAGCCAAAAACATTGCTGTGTGTGAACCAAACAGTTGCAGGCCGAAAAGGTAAAACAATTAGCTGAAAGATGCCATGAACCGTTTTAGCGCTATGACAAACTGCATAGTTTTAAATGGAAGTAAATTACCTGTTGATTTAATTCTTTCACATGCAAACAGTCTTGTGATCCATTGTTAATATGAAAATATTGATTATAGCCCTATTGATTCCTGGGCTCAGACACATGCTACATTTGCAGCAGTAAACCCATGGGTAGGATTTAGGAAGACTTAAAGTCCTGATTTAGGGGAAAAAAACATTCAAAATCCCTGTCATCACAAACTGCTACAAGCTTGCAAAAATAAGGATAAAAAGCTAATTTAATGAGTAGTTGATTCAGTGGTTTTTAATAAGAATTGATCAGAACATAATTATGAATTAGAAGTAATTAAAGTGGTGTAAGAACGCCTGCTTTAAGGCACTTTTTACTTCAAAGCATTTCATACTTTTCCTTGATAAAAGAGAATTATTATCAGAATCCAAAAGACACTAATGTGAAAAGCTTTGCATCAACTCCTTTAAAGTGTTGTTTTACAACCCAGTAGTCGTAAGTTAGAAGTTAGAGATCATTTTAAACATAAAAAGGGAACAACCTGTTTTTTTTATTGTTTTTTTGCAAGCTTCGGCTTTATTGCTGTTTGATGCAGGTTTGTTCTTGCAGGACGACAAACATTTACAGTATGTTAGCTTTACGTTTTAACAGGTAGGAAAGAAGAAATTTAACAGGATGGACAAACTGAGAGTGGTAGAGTGTGAATGTTCTAGAAGTTCATAGCTGCTATTGATACTTCAAGAGATGTACAGAAAGGGATAAAATCTAAAGTTTTCTTTTATGTTCACAGCACCACTGTGTGAGTTTGGGTTCAATGTAGAGCTCCATACAGTACAGGAAGGATCACAGTGCAGCTGTACATCACAGAGCTTGATGCTGCAGCAAACATCAGAGAGTCTGCCTCAGACGATAACCTCTGTGTCTTAACATCCACCTCCTTTCTATTGCTCCTCACCTGTCGCTTCCATCTTATGTCACTTGCAGCTGCCACTTGAGGCAAACAATGCAGCATTGAATAGTATGTGGGGGGAATATGTGTGAAACTAGGCTATTGAAGTAGAATGTAAAACATTTAAAGCATTAATTGTCAAGCATTATTTGCACCCAAAACAAATCTGAAATGTACCTTAAGCAAAACCTAATATATGTGTGTGCCCTTGTTTATTTTCTCGGATGTTTATAACATTTCCACTTTTTTTATTTTTTTCTTCCAAGATTATTTTTGGGCTTTTCTGCCTTTAATTTTTGACAGGACAGCTAGGGGAGAAGGGGGTATGACATGCAGGTCGGATTAAAACCCTTGACCTCTGCGTCAGGGCATAAACCTTAAAGTACATGAGCATCTGCTCTACCACTCGGCCAACCAGGCCACCCACACAAGCTTTTCATATTGCTTGGTTTGGTTCTGAACATTTCTTGCTATTTTCTTTCTATTTTCTTTCTTGCAACCACAGTTTAGCATATTTTTTGCAGTTTCTGTCAGATTACTCCTACACACATACAGGACTCGGATTCAGCAGCATTTAATCACACCAGAGATCAAGTATTAAAATACATTTGAATGGATGGCCAGATAGCTCACTTGGTAGAGCGGCCGTCCACATGTGAAGGTTTACTCCTTGACGAAGTGGGCCCAGGTTCAACTCCGACCAGCAGCCCTTTGCTGCATGTCATTCTCTCTCCCCTTTCATATCTTCAGCTGTCCTGTCAAAAAAAACAAAGGTTGAAAATGCCCAAAAAATATCTTTTAAAAAAAAAGGTACATTTGAATGTATTATTTGGGTAGCTATATTTAGGTTTAGCTTTTTAGTTGAACTAAACATCAAAAGAGTAAAATTCAAAGAACTCTAAAGCTGAATGTTTTTTTTTTCTTTCACATTTACCTTTCTTATCAAAAAGAGCAATAGACTTTTCAGTTAATCTGGTCCAGATATTCCGTGTGCATCTGAGGGTGATTATGAGTTTTACTCAAACTAAACTGACGGAGTAGAGCCACAACAATTAATTGATTAATCAATTAGTTGTCAACTTTTAAATTAATCGCCAACTATTTTGATAATCGATTGGTCGGTGTGAGTAATTCTTTTAAGACGAAAGTAAAAATTCCTTGATTCCAGCTTGTTAAACGTGAATATTTTCTAGTTTCTTCTCTGCTCCGTCACATTAAACTGAATATCTTTGAGTTGTGGACAAAACAAGACATTTGAGGACATCATCTTAGGCGTTTGAGCAACACTGATCCATATTTTCACCATTTTATGACATTTTATATACCAAACAACTAATCGATTAATCGAGAAAATAATCAACATATCAATTGACTATGAAAATTATCGTTAGTTGCATCCCTATGACGGAGTCAACAGTCTAGAGTCTGGAAGAATCCACGCCAGAAATGTTTTTTGGGAAGATTTGTAATTTTAATCCATTTTTTTCCAAACGTATATGTAGTGTACTCCATAATGATTAAAAAATAATTCAGCAACAACAAACTTTTCTTTTGTTTCCTCCCTTCCTGTAGCAAATGGTAGTGAGCTCTTTCTTGGCAGTGTCCGATACGAGGACACCGGCGCCTATACCTGCATTGCCAAAAACGAGGTGGGAGTGGACGAGGATATTTCCTCTCTGTTTGTTGAAGACTCAGCTAAGAAAACCCGTAAGTCATTGTCAAATTTCAGCTTTTACTGTACAACGTAAAAAAAAAAAAAATCTCTGTCAAAGATTATGCCAAAAAGAAACCCTCACACTTCTGTCTGCAGAAAGACATTTTGTACAGTGATGTAAGTTACACAAAGACACAACTCTTTTATAGTAATGCTGCGATCAGAGGACACAATATCAGTTTGATATTGTCCCATCCCAACTGAGGTGGGCATTTCAGAACCAAAAATGAAAGTCAGGCAGCACAGTTGCTCATTTTATGCCAGATTTTATACCGGGGGCCAAGCACTAAAATCACATATTTTATGTTTCTTTGATATTTGATTGATATTTGATTTCATTAGGTTGCATCATTGTGAAGAGTTAACCACTGCCACCTAGGAAGAGCCTTTTGGGCCAGTTGAAATCAAACAGAATAATCAATGACTTCTGAGTGATCTCTTGATTTAGGAGGAAATATGCTCAGCAGTGAGGAACACTTTGTAGCTGTCAATTATGTTTAGTTATGTCTTGTCTTGGCATGGTATGAGAGAAATCACCCCTTCTGTTTCTTGAAAGATATTCATCTTTTTTCACAAGGTGATTTAATGTTTTACTCATGTTCCCCCACCCCACCCCGTTTTTTCTTTCTATTGCTCGATGGCTGAATCTGCAGTTGCAAACATTCTGTGGAGAGAAGAAGGTAATACATTACATTACTCAAAATGCTTTTGTGCTCTTCTGAATAAGAAAATATGGTGAGCATGTTTGTAGCTCTTCAGGGCATGCAGCTGGATTACTACACTTTCCAAGATGTTTGTGGTACTGTCTAGAAGAATCACAAAGTTGTTTTCTCCCCAGCAAAACTTTAATTTAAAAATCTTGCTTTCTTCTGTGCATGCCCAAGGTGTTTCATCCTTTTTGCTGGAGTGCTATCTAATCTGTTTCTTAGATCACCTGGGGAGTAAACACTTACACAGAAGTGTGAATTTTACATAATACCCCAAAACCCAGTGTGGTGACTACAAGGAAACAACATTGTGGTTTTCAGCAGTCTACAAATCCATCCTGTCTTTATACTATATATATTTCAACCACATCAGCACGGCCACAAGTACAGTTTTACTACTGTACTGGAAAACCTGCTGTGGTTTAGAGTGCAATACAAACACAATCTGTTTTATATACTGTACATCATCATCACATCAGGGTTACCACAGAACCTAAAGATAACAGCATGGTTTAGAATACAACGTAAGCACTTGAATTATTTGTGAGCACTCATCAGCACTCTGGGTTGCATCATTAACAGTGTGTTTTGTGTGTGGGAAAATGCATGTTTGTGTGTCTGTGTTCATACATGGATTGCATGCATAAATATGTTTTGTGTTTTTCTGACAGTGTGTTTCTCTGGTGGACTATATTTATCTCACAGCCAGTGTTGGGCAAGTTACTTCCAAAATGTAATACATTATAGATTACTAGTTACTGTCATTTGAGAGTAATTAGTTATATTACAATATTACTGTCTCTGAACTGTAAAGCGTTACACTACTTTTGCATTACTTTTGAGTTACTTTCACCAAAATAACAGCAGAAGTTTGACTTGGTAGCTAGCTTGTGAATGTCACCACCATATCAACAAAGCCTCCTCTTTATCCACTTTTATACAAAATATTATGACTAATCTATGATGTGCATAGATTAGTCATAATATTTTGTATAGTTAATATGACTATGCAAAGTAACTATAATAGTAACTATAGTAGCTATAAAAATAATTGTAAAATCTAAAACGTGCAATAGACGAGTAGGAGAATGAAAATACTTAAGAGTAATTTAGTTTTCTGCAGTCACAAGAAGTGCTTTTAATTTTGAGATGTCTGTTGTGTACTCTTGCTAGCTTACTGAGATGATGCTAGATGCAAAACATGTCCATCTGCTCACTTGTTTTTAAACCTGCAACATATTGAACAGTAAATAGTCACAGTACAAGGCAAGCGTTTTTGGTTTTCATTCAAAGCCATTCCACTACAAGCATAGTTACTCTCCACTGCTGATAAAAGGCAATGATATTAAGTGTAGCGAGCCTGAACATTAATTCCCGACATGTTGATATCTGTCACCTGTTGGGACACAGATGTTGTCCGTATCGTCTCAGGCTCTGGCTCTGACCACAGCGCTCAACAGAGACGGGACAGCTCGCTTCAACGCAGCGTAATAACTCCAGAAAATAATATCCATCTCCCAAATCTATCTGCAGTCACCTCAACCATCAAATACAGCAGCAGGAAATAACAGGGGTGTTGGTGAATTCTTAAAAAAAAAAAACACCACTAAATGTTCCTTTAAAATGCGTTGTAACTTGCGCTACTGAGATTGTAATGAGTATAATATTACCTAAATTTAATTAGTAATGTGTTATATTACTGCGTTACAGCAAAAAAGAATACTCTACTGTAATTGCGTTACTTTTGTAACGCCTGTCCCACCTGATGTCCATCAGCCTGACAAATCAATCATCATCATAGTCTATGCATACTGCAAGTGTGTTTATGCGCTTATGCTTATCATCTCTGCCCATGTGATATATGTGTATTCCTGACAGCAGTAATAGCTTGTCGCTTATCCAAATGCTTTAACATCAGACTCTGATACTTCCTAACTCATCAGCAGCTGTTTACATAACAAGATGTGAAATGTCTTACAGACAGTACCTTTTGTTATGGTGCTTCTTGCGACCGTATGTTGTGGACATGTTGCTGACAGGGCCCTTTGTTGGCATTATCAAAAAGGCTTGCAGCCACACACTGCCCATATCCGCACACAACACGAGAGCATGTTTAACAGGAGTCCTCCAGCAGGAAAATTGAAATGCCCATCACAAATGTCAGATAAAATGGGAGCAGGATTTTGTGCTGTTTTTAAACATTTGTCAACACTTTTCTGTGTCTTCTCTTCCAGGGTTGAGTGTGGGGAATATGTTCTATGTGTTTTCTGATGAGGGCATCACTGTTCTTCAGCCAAGTGAATGTGAGATACGCAGACACATGAAGCGGACAGAAAGGATTGTTGCTACCTATGTAAGTGCACATTATGTCTTTTTTTTTTTTTTGCTCTTGTGATTTAATGATGGAATAGATTCAACAAGATTAAAAAAAAATGGCCATGTCAGGTAAAGAGTAGCCTATATTTTAGTTTTAAATTTCCTCCATATATTACATTTCAGGATGGCAGCGTTTGTAACTGCTGAGCTGATGCATTTCAAAATCAAATTATGTGCAAGGCAGAATGATGTCACTTAGTTTTTACTTTAAGGCAGGCACTTACACAGTCATGACACATCAGGTACACTGCAAAGAGCATCTTCCTCCCCATTCAGTAATAGGTCTTAATTAGGTTGTTGTACCATAATCCAAACAAGCCAGGTACCAGGTGTTCTTCAATGGGACAATTATCCATTAGAATCTCAACGTTTTTTTCATATATATCTTATTATGTTCTATAGTTATTCAGTAGAGTTTCAGTGTGAAAGGAAATTCCAGCAAAATGAAGGCCATCGTTCCTTTTCCTCCTCTTCCTGTTCGCATATTTAGGCTCCTCACCTTACTAATGTAATGGGACTACTTGTGTCCATTAGTCAACAGCTCGGACCAATAGACTGTGTATAGTCTGTACTACAGACCCTGAGGTTTTTAATCCACTGGAGCACATCCCCCTCCCAGAGCAATGGGTTTTGGATTGTAAAGGTTGCTTGTTCCTCTGAGGGATTTGGGTTTTACAGGACCCTGTAATTGTATTAGAGATCAATACAAACTCAATAAGCCATGTGTTAGCCAGTTCCTGCAGTAAACAGCACTTTCTCCACTTTTGTGAGAGGAGGTGGAAACTCTAACATAACGTGTGTGTGTGTGTGTGTGTGTGTGTGTGTGTGTGTGTGTGTGTGTGTGTGTGTGTGTGTGTGTGTGTGTGTGTGTGTGTAAATGTGTTGTCAGCAAAGACGGCAGGCTACAGGACCTGTAGAAGTGATTTGTTACTTGAATCAGTTGTGGTTTATGAATTTGGTGCTTCAAACTGACAAAAAATGTCATTATGACTATTTTAGTAGTATCAATAAGAAAAGTATTATTGGAATAAAGCATGCAGTGCTAAAAACATATGTATGTACCTTTGGTAGGACTGAGAACCTTTTATTAAATATAATTGGGGCTATTTATTCATATCATGTGCTGCGCTGTATTCTTTTATTCTCCTGCTTAACCTTTTCATCTTATTTGTATCTTCTACTTTGCTATTTGTTTATCCTATTTATGTCACTTTATGTTGTCTTGTCTTTCTATGTAAAGCCCTTTGAATTGCTTTGTTGTTGTTGAAAGGTGCGTTACAAATAAACTTGCCTTGTCGAGAATATTTTCCCAATATAGATATATATCCCAATAAGTGCATTTAGTAATCAAATTAGTTTACTGAAAATTAATCAAACAATTTCAAATATATTTTTTTTGCAATTTATCAAGTAAAGGTGAGGATTTGAAGTTTCAGTTTTATATTATCATTTATATTATTCATTTTTGGCTTTTGGACTGTTTTGACAAAACAAGAAATTCAGACATATAATCTTCGGCTCTGAATGTTTAGTTGTATGGCCTAAACACTTAATTGAATACATAGTTAACAGATGAATCAATAATGAAAAAAGCTGCGACTTCCAGCTGTTACCCGCATACCATGTTAAAGTATTTTGTAAACTGATCCGATGATGTCGTCATCATCACAGTGCGATTCAAATGAACGTAGATAACCCAACATTTTGAATCATTTTTCAGAGTGAAATGCATCATACTGCTGATCTGTGACACATCAGGAAGTCTTGCCAACCTTTTCCTCCCTCTGTTGCTCTCTACCTCCTCCCATCATCCTCTCTTTTGGTTCTTCTCAGGAGGAGATGTGCCCTAAAGGTGAGGGGGTGTCACCTCAGCACTGCGTGTGGTCCTCAGCAGTTAACATCAGGGATAAGTACATCTACGTGACGCAGCCCCTCCTGAGCCGACTGCTGGTTGTCGATATTCAAGCACAGAAGGTGGTGCAGGTGGGTGGAGCAGATATCAGGCCTGTCAAACACACCAAAGTCCCAGAGCATCTGAGAAATTATTCATAACCCTAGAAGTTCATGACTGATGTTATGAAACTTATGTATAAAACTTAGTATATAGGCAAAGTAAAGTGTTGACAGAAGTAGCTTTCACTGGTTAAAATGACAAACAATAACTGTCAGTTCCGCGAGTAACTTGATGACAGAATGTTACGCGTGTCTCTTGTCTGTTTAAAGTGCTCTCTGCTGCCGTTGTCTGTGCTCATCCAAAGATCATTTGAGGGAAGAACCTCCACTCTAGCTGATTGTTTCACATGAGTTTCAGGAGTCTCATTCTCCCAGTTAAACTTTCATTCATATCATATGAATAATTTAAGCTTTTTATCAAGTAGCTGATTAACAATACGTTGAAGTAGGCTACAGCTGTTATTTCACTAGATACATATTTAATTAACATAAGTATTAGCATAACTAAATAAGTGCTCTTTATGTGCCCTGTATCGGCAGATATCAGTATTATTTTTTTTTTGGAGTATCTCCAAATAATCTTAGATCTTTGTCTAACTACGTTAGCATTATCAGATTCTAAGTTACATTAGAAAAAGCTCTGCTCAAATTGACACGTCAGAATCAGAAAGCCTTTATTTTCCTTGCATAGGAATGCAAGGGAATTAGTTGTGGCACTCAGGTTATGCCTAAAACATTTAATTAAAAAAAAGTTTTATAAAAAACAACAACATAAAAACACAAGATAAAGAATATTCAGTGGTATACAAAAACAAGAAATAGATAAATATAAAAGTATTTAAAGGGCAGCAAGTGCTTAGTGGATTTCAGTATGGCAGTGATTACTTTATTTATTTATTTTTTGTCTGTCACGCTTCTTCCGGAAGTCCAATATCATCTCCTTTGTTTTATTGGTGTTTAATAAGGCTTTTCACTGAACATTGTTTGATAACTTCTGTACCTCGTCCCTATACGCAGGAGAACGAGAAAAGCCCAATGATGATTGTGTCATCCGCGAATTTGATGATGGTATTGAACAAGTGGGCTGGTGCTCATCTACTGTGTAGTATTCCCTTACTGTGAAAGCTTGTCATAGATGCTACTATACCAGACTTTAGGGTAACATTAGTGGCTCTGTTCTGCTCTTTATTGGATTTTGGGAGGCACTCTTGTAACTGCAGCCAATCGCTTTATCTGGGACAGGATTATGTTTACACGTTGGTTGGTTCTCATCCTCTGTCTTTTTCTGGTAAAGTGAAACATATTATTTGAAAATACAAACAGTGAAGCATGAACGTGACTTCTGTGTAACTGCTCCGAGTTGGTTTTTCTACACAAAGCATACATTCGAAACTCGAAACACATCCAGTCGACATACAGTACATCCATACGGCCAGTGTTTGGCTACATTTCAAACAGCATCACCAACGTTAGGTGCATTCGATTTAACTTGCCACGCTTTTGAACTGCCACCAATGTAAGAAGACCACATGCAAGGTAAAATAAATCAAATGCACCTCAAGCGCCTGATACAATATGGTGCCCAGGTGGGTGCTCGCTGCCTCGCCATTCATCTTGCCTGTAACGGCTGTTTAGAGACTGAATCCCTCAGGGGTTCTTCCCAGGGTCAACATCATTTATATTGAGGTACGGGATGAGAGGAAATAGGCCTAACTCAAGGAGAAGGAGGTGGGAGGGGAAGTGAAAGTCTGAGTAGAGAGAATGAGAGCGACACCATGTAGCAGTGGAAAACTGTCATTATAAACCTGTGACTTGACCTTGTTATCAGTTTAAGGTTTAAAGTTAAGGTTTTTTTAGGGGCTTTTTGGCCTTTTAATTCATAGGACAGATGAAGACAGGAAAGAGGGTTAGAGAGACGGGGGATGACATGCAGCAAAGGGCAACAGGTCAGACTCAAAATTGGGCCACTGCGGTAAGGACTGAGCATTGGTGCATTGGGTGCAACCAGGTGAGCTACCAGGGCACCCCATAAAGTTATTTAACACTCTACTTTTATCATAATAATGTCACTTATTTGAGAAGTTTTGTTTTAAAAATGACAAGATATCAACATACTAAGAGATATTAGCTCCACTTGTTTTAATTAAAACCAGACCAAATGCACTAGGACTGACTGTCAGAAATATAATCACAAGCAAAGGAAAATAATGTGATGTGATATAGGCCTAATAAGATGAGAACAAAGGTGTGTTATTGCACATAAGATGTTCTTACAACATTTAAAGTTCAGGTTGGGACCTTTGGTGTATTGTGGCCAGTTGCCCCTTTTTCTCTCTTACTCCCTCCAACACTGTAAAACGTCATTCCGTCCCTTCATCACCCTATCGCTCGCTTGCCTCTCCCCCTCTTTCTTTCTCAAAGACACTCCCTGCCCTTTAGGTGCAGGAGGTTAATGGATCCTCCCCTTTTTTCTTTTCTGCTCTTTTTCTGTTATTTCAAAGCCTTTTTTTTTACAAAGTACATTGGTAGCTGGCTTTCAACAAAGGCCTTCAAAGCAAGAGAGAAGATGGCAGACAACAATTAATGCACTTTATCTACTGACAGAAGGGATGCAGGAACAAAACAATTGCTTTTATTTTTTTTAATGGTAAAGTCAGAATGTTGCACTTATTATCCTCACAGAAGTAACCAAACACAGTAATTAGGAAGAATATGGAGGACACGTACAAACACTAGATTGCTGTATTTACAAAAGGACGGCAATCAACACTGTCCTTTACAAGTGTGAGATTAAAGTAGCAAGATGTATTCCTAGAAATACACCCAACTTAAGTGTCTGTATGCATAAACCTGTTGCTTTATACCTGCTGGTATAAAACACAATATATGTCTCCTAAATAGTAACTCCATCTAGAAAAAAGCAGAAATTTTGATCCAAGAGAAGCACAGATTGCCAATCCTTTACTACTCTTGGGTCCTTTATCAACACAAGCTTTTTCCAAAATTTGTCTTGTGCACCTTTACAAATGCTTCATACTTTCCACTAGACACTAGATTGCAGCCGGGATTCAATTGTTAATGTGTGTTACCCATGTGTACTTACTTCTGTTTTGGTAATACCCTTATTGCTGGGAGGTTTCTGTTCCAGACCTCCTGACAAGCAAATCACAAATTGGATTTTCAGTTGAGTTTCTGTATTTGAAACTCTCCATTATCACTTCACCTATGAACAATCACAAGAGTTGAGGTTTAATAGCATTTTATCAAATTTGAAACTTCTCAAATCCTAATAAGATCTCATAAAGCTTTTCATATTTGCACAGTCGGTAAAGTAAAACAAGGTCCTGATTCAGAAGTAGATGGGCTTAAATCGTTGAAATGACCGTATGCATGAATGTTTATATGTTTATATTTGAAATTGATGTGAAACAATGAGCTAGATTGTTTCTCTAGGTAAGAGATTCCACTCCGTTGATGATGTTAACCCTTTGAAACCTATGCTTTTTTTCTTGTATTTAGTTGCAGAGTCACGACATATCTTATATATTGTTATTTTTAGAATTAGTTCCTCTGAAATGACATTTATTTTTATTTTTTGTCTTACTTTGTAGTTTTGTACCTACAGTTTCCAAAAGGCTTTGGTGAATGTTAACAGGAATTATATCATCATTGATTCAATGAGACAACTTGGGCCCTGTTTTGTTTTTTGTTTTTTTTACGAATGAGGTATTTGCAGTAGTAGTATTTGCTTGAGTTAAAAGGAGAGGGTTTTTTTTCTTTAAGGATGTATTTGCAATGAGTTATTCTGTATCAAAAGGGACAAAAACACACAGTCCATTCATTGGTTTAGAGAAAAATGTTTTTTACTTCACAAATCTTGCTTGGTTGAGAACAGACGTCCTGCCGGCTTTGTAAAGAGCACATTAACAAGACAACACAAAAGTTAAATATTCGCCTTTACAGCATCAGTGCTACAGGTGATGTTATTTGCTACCAATGAGGTTTTTCATTGTAACAGGCAAAAGCGATGGTCAGCACCAGCTAAAAACGAGAAGCTGGTGCTTAAATGTTTTTCGCATTGAGCTTTGAAAAAAAAGTTTGATAACATATTTCTTTGTGTTAGAATTTTGCTAATGTGGGTATATTTACCAATAAGGAGCCAAATTAAAATGAAACCAGCTATTAAGACATCATTCTAGCCTTCACTTCTCCTGATAACTGCTCGGTTCTTTTTCTGTTTACTGCCAACAAGCAAATGCATAACTCTCATCAAAACCTTTACGAAACCTAAAGGTTTCTCATATTGCCCAGTATCACATCAACATTTATTTGTTAGAAATATGTCCTTAATTCCAACTTGGACTTTTAGAGGTGGACACAAAATCTAGTCCATTGCCTCCCATTCTGCCGCATAGCAGCCTGACCTCAGCTTTACCTCTGCTCCCATCATGTAGGAAGCTAAATGCACGCAAAGGCAAATTCAGACATGCAGTCCACCAGCTCTAGTTACTGTACATACACACATGCTGAGTTGACACTTAGCTGACCAGTGCAGAGCAGAGGGCTGGACCTCCCATTACTGAACACAGAGCTCATGGTTTCGCTCCACTGGTGAGGGTGTCAGCAGCTCCCTGTCCACCCAGCCAGAAGCAGGGTAATGGATTGTGTTATTCCGTGTTGTTGACATTGCAGCAGACCTGAGGTTCAATACACCCCACCCCCACATCTGTCCTTTGTTCCTGTCTGCCTGTTCTATTCTTTCCTTTTACCATTTTTGCAAGTTATACTGTATTATTTCTTTTATTTCACCTGCTATGTGTCAGATATCCTCACTAAAAAGCTCTCCAGCAGTAAGTCTGTAAAAGTGCACATGCTTTTAATTTTTCCTTCACCTTCTGGCATTCACACCTACTTACTGTAGGGGTGAGCTGTTATCACATCTTGAAAGTACTGAGTATGTTTCATTGTTGGGTAGTGTGCTAGGGCCTGTTTCACCAAATTCAACAACTCTAAACAGCCATCATCATAATTTTTACATATTTAACTAATCAAAACAAGCACCATAGTTGCAAACTGTTTGTGAGCATGTACAAGGACTGTAGCAAATTGCAGATACATTTTCAAGTTGTTAAATCCCGCCGTTTAAAATCTGCGTGTAAGCAGCCTTCGCAAATAGATTTTGGGAAACTGGCCTGTGTCAAACCATCTGACGTTTACGTCTTTTTTATATTTGTGGTAGGCAAACTGGTCTACCAGTTGCCAAGCCTTAGATTAGCAATGGTATTAAGGTAATAGGGACTACACACCAATGGATATTGGATTTTTGAAGCTTCTTATTGATAACAAGGATTGTTATCAATAAGAAGTTCTGTTATTGAGGAATTGTGACCGTTATATGTACCGAGAAGGACATTTTACAGTTTAAAAATAAACTTGTCAGGGCCCTCTGGTGGGAGAAATATATTTATTGGCATTTATTGGCCAATATGGCCGTCAATAGAAATACAGTATACAAATGTATCTGTGATAAGCTAATTTTGCCCGATTCCACTATATATTTGATATTTTAATGCCTTTTAAATAAATATCAACTAGGCTTTTGTAACTTTTTAGCACCAATAGATATAACTTCAATACTTTTGACCGAAGAACAATTAATTTAAACATTGCCTTGCTCTGTCCATCTCTTCTAGGCAGTAGCAACAGATCCATTTCCAGTTAAGATGCTCTATGACAAGTCGCATGACCAGGTGTGGGTCCTAACATGGGGGGATATGGACAGAACACGCCCAACCCTACAGGTAAGAACGTTTTGTGTGTGTAATGCTAAAGAGCTGTCAGCTAATAGCAGTTTAGTTTTGCTGTAGTTTTGTTTTTGAGTGCTTGCTTGTTACTGTTCAGTAGGGGCAGGAATCACCAGAGGCCTCACAATACGATATCCATATTATTATGAATATTATTGTGATTTTAAACATATTATTGTTATCATTGTGATGTTAAACATATTGCAATATTCTGTGATATATCAGACCGGGTAAACCCCACCCACTCTGCCGGCGATTTGATTTTGCCCTACAGCTCGGTCTGGATACCTGCACATTTAATTCATTTGCTTCAGTTCACAATTTTGCGGGAACCAATCAAAAATTGGCTTATCTACCTGGAAAGCTATTGAAGGGTTTAACACGACGACGATAGAGAAGCAACCAAGGAGCTTCTTGTGTATTTTCAACATAGCGGCCACCAAACGCCAGCAAAGCACAGCAATCAGCAACCCGTTGATGCCGTTGTCACTTCTGCGTCAGCCGGATCGTTGGTCTGATTGGTAGGACTATCCATATGTCCAAATGAATTTGTATGCAGTCATTACAAAGTCAAGCCCCAGACCAATGCTCAATCTCAAATCTATTGAGTTTGGCTTGGTCTGGTGATAGCCAGACTAGCGATATGTTGCAATTTATTACCTTTTTTCCAACTTCAAATTTCCATAATTTTAGATTATGTCCCCAAAAGTAAACTTTGTCGACATCTGTTTTATCTAAAAAGATATATTCTGTCTGGTCATCTCTGTTCAGTTTTATTGCTGCAAAATGGGATTTTCAAGCAGACAAACTGACCACCACAAATATAATAAAAGATTGATACATGGCATCTGTTTATCGATACTGTATTGCCACGGAAAACGTTGTGATACTATGCTTTAACGATTCCCCCCACCCCTAATGTTTATGATATACTTTTGTATCCTAGGTCTTGAGTTTATTTTTGTCATTTCCCATAAACAAAATATTTGAAACCGTGAACCATAATGACACAGTTTATTAAACAGGAAATGAATCGCTATTGCAGCCTCAATTTAAAATCAGGCTAGTGATTATTTACATAGAATCTAGCCAAGTGCAGCTTTTAAAGTACAAAAAAGCCCTTATTTGTTCATGTTTTATTACTACATCACCTCACACCTACTTTTTCCCTGTGTATTTGTGAACTCTGATGAGCAATTCTATTCCTGGAAGAATATAATCTATATACACTGTCAAAAGTTCACCAAGCGAGGAAAACAGAGCCTCATAATTAATTGAGCTCTGTTGTGTACCAGCATTCCCTGTTTATGTGATAAGTATTTGCGTGACAACAGCTAATCTATGTATGTTTTAGAGCATTTTCCAAGCCAGAAAAACAGCAATTCACAGCTGCGATGCTGTCGGCTTGTACCTGGTGTCCCTTTGGTCCACTGGTGTTGGAGGCTTCACAAATGAGAAATGATCACAGGTGTGGTTGTATTTAATCCACCTCAGGGGATTGGGTGAAGCGAGGGAAGAGAGAGGAGGATTCAGAGAGGGTCGAGGAGGTGGAGGGGAAGGGATGGGAGGGGAAAGGGAACAGAGCTGGTGCCCGAGGGCAGAGTATGATGCTGTTTTTGTAAAGTGTGTGTGTGCGTGTGGAGGACAGTGCCATGAGTAAAGCCACCAAGGGATCCCATTGTAATCTCTGTAATAGACAAAAACATGTTTATTGTTCTGCTTTGTCCCATTGGAGCGAAGAATCCCCGTATAATCATGTGAGGTGTTGTGTTCAGTCTTTACTGTTTGGGGATGTGATGTATCTATTCATTATGGGGATTGCAGAGGGATGAAACACTCGCAAATGTATGGTTATTCACAGGATCTTTGGAGTGAAATGACTCATTTTATATTACTTGTATGCATAAATTATTATTTTTCTGGTGCTGTTTGCATTGTTGGTTTTGAACACTAGGGGTTTCATGTGAATTTTTGATAGTTAATCTTTGGTTGCGTACTGTAGTTGTTTGTCAAATGTTCCTATGTAACTCATAAAGTTTAAGTGTGATCATTTGTTATATTAATGAACGTCTGTTACATTTAAGCCATTGCCAAATGAGTTGCTACAAAGCCCAGTCACGAAAGGCTTGTATCATGTGGAGGCGGCAACAGTTTTAGTTGTCATTACTTAAAATTCCTTATGGGGGCAACAGAAACTACGCACTATAGCTTTAAGTCTGTACTATTATTTCCAGAGTTTTTAAAAAAGACTAATGATACATAGATTGTTTTGGATCTCAAGGTGCCACTATGGTGTGGGAACAAAAAGTAGTGAAAAGATAACCACCTGTGTGTGGGTTTTTACAGTTTTTTACTGATTTACAATCTGCATTGCCAAGTAGACCGCATGTGTGTGTGCATTTTGTTTTGCACCTTTTGTTTATGGAGTGTAAATGTACTTGCAGGGGATTTCTTGCTGTGTAGCTGTCTCAGTTAAGGTGCACGCTCATGGTGTTTGTGTTGGAGTTGTTTTTGAAATTTCTCTTAAAATAGGTTATTTTCTTAAATGAAGCAGAAAATTCCATAAAAAAAATGTTTTTCATCACAAGCAAAACAATTTACTCCTCATATAATTTGAAACAGAGTAGCAGAGAGGAGCTTTGCATAACATTTCTCGATTTTGTGGCGGCTGCCTGAACTTCACAAAACACATTTTTGTGTTTTTTCATTTTATTCATTTCCCCACATCCTGCCGTTCTTCAGGAGTAATGAATAATTAGTGAGCAGGGGATGAATCGCTCAAAAATGCAATTGCAGGGAAACTGCATAATGGATTGGAGGCCATGTGGATCACACCACAAATAAATGGTCTGATCATGTCATTATCATTTGGACTGAAAGTAATTGACCTGTTCAGCAGCAGCCTGTCACTACCAGAGGCACGGCTTCTCTTCAGCAGATCGCATGTGTATGAGTGTGTGTCTGTTTTTGCTCGTTTCAATTTGTGTACTCGTGCATGCGTGCGTGTGAGCTTGCTGTGTGTTTTATTTTTAAGCAGCTAAGTTTTAGAATGGCTCAATATCTTTGTGTAAACATCAGAGGGAGTGTGATTGTCAATTCATTAGAGAAGACAAATGGAGGAATCTCTGCCGGGCAAAGAGAAACATGCTGTCAGTCCGGTCGGCATCTACGTGCCAAGAAGACATTTAACTCACGGGCACTTTGTTTTTCTCTGTGCACACACACAGTATTTCCCATCTGTTTTCTCCCAATTTATTTCTCTATTAGGTTTGCCAAATATGTTTAAGGCTGATTATAATACTACATTTATATTGTCAAATTCAGTCTGGCATAATCATCTTATTTCACAGTTACAATGTTTTTGTAAAAAGGTATTTAAAAACTATTTTTTTGAATTTGGTTTATCCCCGTTTTTTATTTGTATTTTTTAATTTTATTGACTTCACTTGTCACTCTCATCTTTCTTTTGTGTGAAAGACATTGTTCCTTTGTGTTGTAAAATGCCATATTATTTACACATTATTTTTATTATTTTATATCAAATTTTTAATAGTTCTAAGTTGAAGTGAGTGGCAATGCAATACCTGTCAGCACTGATACAATATAAGAAATATGAACAAGTTTTTTTACAAAAACTTAAAACAAATGAACTCCAATGATTGTTTTTCTGCTATAACTTTACCTTAATAAACTGTCTAATAATAGCAAATGTGTTATATAAATCAGGGGCATCTGGTAAGACACACATCATATAACTGCAATCTCCCTGGTCCTTTGTTGCATTTGTACCATAAGCTGTCCAATAAAGAAAAAATATAAAAAATAACATTTGAAAATATGACTTAAAACAATATCTGATGAAGGAACAAGTTAACAAGACTATGAATCTGCAGACATTGGATGGCAACTAATAAAAAAAGTATTTAGTGTTAGAGTATAATACTCCATATATATACTATAATATCTGATCTGCGTGATCTGCAGTTATTAATCTTGTGACATAAACCTGGGAAAGTAAAACACAAAGTATTAAGTTTTAAGTTTTTAAATTCTGCATTGATCTTAACATTGATCAACAAGCCTTTGAGTCTTCAATTGGAATCCATAATGTGCTTTATTGCCACCCCAGGAGCAACAAGATAAGTTATTCTGACAGTGTACAAGCAAAATAATAATGGTTAAGTGCCTTGTAATATTTATTGAATTTCCTAAATTACACAAATTACACTGGAGCATTTGAGGAGTCTCATTTTATGTGGGTGCTCTGTAGTTAGATGGTAATGTAAGAAAAAGCTACTCAAAGCTTCTGTAGAGTGAATGTTGTTAAAAAGCAAAAGCTACTCGGTCAGAACCAAATCCCCCTCAGGTATTAGGGCAGCAAGCGAGGCAGGGGCAGAGTAAAACTCAATTGGGCCTCATTGCTGAGTGTGTGGATATGAAATCCAAGCATGAGCGATGACAAAGAGAAGCCAGTGGCATTAAGTTGAGAGCACCTGCAGCTCCGGAGACCACAGCAGCTGCCTAATAATACATGAGTGATACTACATTGAACCTCATTTACTGCCGTCATTGTATTCTGCAACTGTTGTAATGACTTGTTTTTTAATTGGGATTCTTTTCATGTCTGACGAGCAGTGAAAACCCGGCAGATCTATTTTGTTAAAAATGGATGAGATAGTCAGGAAGATGGAGAAAGAGGGGGAGTTTTTGAGGAGTATTGCAGTGGTGTAGCAGTGTAGAACTCTGCAACTTAAACTGCTATTTTTGTTTCCTTGCATTTGATAGTTCTGAGGAAGGAGTGTGGAGTCTGGCCCCCCCACTGGGCATCAGGTAGACGTTCAGCTTTAGTAGTGTAGGCGTAGACATCAAAATAGATTTTATGCTTAGTTCTTTCCTTTTTAAAATAATATTCTATATGCTCTCCAGCAACATTTGCCTAGGTGTCTAAACCTAGAGCCGCTTCAATCAGCCAAGTTTCTCTGAGAGTATAAAGTAAGTAAAATCAGAAGGAAAAGGGCTTGTTTTACTCTGGAAGCAGGAGAAGAAGTTGACTGGTTGCTTTCAATAAATGCTTCCCTCACATGTGTCGGTCCCATAAACAACACCACTTGTCCTTGAATGTGACCTGATCATGCAGGCATCCATGATGAAGTATGTGTCATGGACGAGGCGGTGCATCGGGAGTCCATCAAAAGTGTATGCACTTTACAAACATGCTGATTCAGTTCCAGGTGTATGACATGAGAGATGGGGCTTTTATTGTGCTGTGTGCTTCTAAGACAACCATCTTTGAATAAGATGCTTTATCAGAGAACTGAGGCGGGCCACATTTCATCAGCTCAAGTCATATACTGTAGATGTTTATCTGTTCCAGGATATATGGGCATGTCACTTGCACAAGCTCTGGCTGTTAAGACCTGAGATGTGAGCTTTTATTCTGATGAAGATAAAAGGTCACAGGTTTAACACAACAGTCCAATTTTTCTTTGAACAGGACATTTAACTGTAGCCCAACCAATACTGAAGTTTTGACGCTGATACCGATATTGATAGTTGAGAATTTAAAAAGTAAGAGTCCCTATAATTATCTGTAATAGCTGAAACATCAATTTGTCTGTACTCTGTGATGGACAACTATATAGTTGAGATATATATTTTTTTAAATTTACATTAAATTAACATTTCTTTGACATTTGTGCACTGCAAATTCTTACTTACAACTGGCATTTTCACCAATACATTCCTTTTAATATAAATGATAAATGTCACCATGGCCGACTGATCAGTCTATCTCTACACTGAATGTTAATCCTTATGTAACAGTGGTTCTCACAATATACCAAAAGTATGTCTCATTTATTGTCTTGATGGTATTTTGGTGATCACCAAAGGGAAAATTAGAATAAAGGATTGTGCAGCGTAACTATCTTGTGTTCAAACTTACTGTTATAACAAAGACTGTATCCTTATAATTGAACCCCTTAGGATTCATCCAATCTATTATATTGGTCCTATTAATAACAGGCACTATATTCAGGGCAGCTAAAGTGAAGATTCTCCATCTGTAGTTTCCTATTGACAACAAATGTGTGGTTAAATGAGCTTATAAGTAACTAGATGCCAAAGACTTGTATGAGGTTATTCAGAAACAATGTTTCTGTTACATAGTGGGAAGTACTGAGTTCATTTTTCAACTGTAAATTTAGTATATATCATCGTCACATTTCTATAACATGTTTTGTTGTTTATGTAACAATGATATAAACAAATGGTCAAATATCTGACTCAAAAATACAGTATCAGTCTGGCTTTAGTATTGTGGTGGTAGGATTGCTTTTATTCTCTATGCAGGCAAGAGATCTCAGGCAATATTACAGTGTACACTTTAAGAACTTTAAGATTTATAGTTCAGTGCTGCATATATTCTAAAATGGCTAAAATTGTACTATACTAACTATTTATAACTGTTATTTGGTAGAAATGTTCCCTGTATATAGTGTATTGTTTTGACGGTCACTGCTGCCAACAGACTGTAAAATTGAAACATAGCTGTCTATATCATGGTTATAATCTTTTTCATTCTGTGTCTATGCATTGTTACCAGGTAATTCCTCAAGCCAGTGTGGGAGAAGTACATCATGCCATCCACACAACTTTCCAGAGGGTCAACGATTTCTTCATTCCTCCAACCAACCTCATCATCACCCACGTTAGGTAAAAGAGCACACACACCGGCACACATTCAGCCACCTCCGACTTCAAAACCTTCTGAAGTGAAAGAATAAAGAGCAAATGAGAATCCCTAATGAGAATCTCGATGTGTGTTAATCACTGCCCCCCCTCCCCCTGCAAAACTAGAAAGGCTATTAACCTTTCCTTTGAACTTTGTCGCTTTAGGTTTGCCTTTGTCTTCCTCAAAAACGAACCTGCGGTACACAAGATAGACCTGGAGACCTTCCACCGCGTCAAGACCATCAGCCTGAAGAACTACAGCTGCATACCGGTCAGCATGGCCTACACACATCTAAGCGGCTTCTACTTTGTCCAGTGCAAGAGCAAGAGTCACCTGGAAGCCCCGCCCCAGCTCCTCATCGACAGCGTGACGGATGCAGTGATTGGTCCAAATCTAAATATCACAGGGCAGCCGTTTGTGTCGACAGATGGCCGCTACATTGTGACACCTGACCAGCAGAGCTCAAAGCTGATAGTCCAGACAGTGTCATTCCAGGGAGAGCTGGGTCTGAACCAGGAACTGGACAAGCCTGTATCTGTCTCTGATCTGGCTTTCCAGCCTTCCTTTACGGAGTCCAACCAGCATGTGGTAGTCGCCACCTCAGGCTCAGGCACGGACCTACTATTTGCCGATCTGTCCTCGGGTGGCACTGAGGTTCTCCGGAGCCTCAAGGAGCCCCTGGACCCCCAAGCCTGGCCCTGGGGAGGCCCCAATAGAGTAGTGGTCTCCAGCGGTTTGTTCGGACAGTACCTGGTGACACCATCAGCCGAGTCCCTCTTTGTCCTGAACGGCAAACAGAGAACGCCGCACTGCGAGGTGTCAGACATCAAGAGAGGTAACACAGTTGTCTGGGTCGGCGAGGTATGAGTAAAAACGAAAACAGGAAAGCCGGAGACGTAGGATTAGGGCCCGATAGAAATGAAAAAAAGGAAAGATCAGGCTAAATTACCTAATATAAAGATTTATGTGAACATAAGTTGTGGACTCAACCCTGGGACTGAGCAGGAGGGATACATGCCTGGGTTTATTGTAACAAAAGTACACTTAAAAATAGAGTAATTGAGAAAACATAAAGAAAACCTGTTGTGATATTTCTGTTGGGAGAAAGTGGCAATGCCGTTCAGTGCAACAGTGATCTATGTGCACTTAACTATACAGATTTGTACATTATTGCACTTCCTTCCATGTTATCACAGCAAATAGGTACCTGAAGAGGGGTTATTAACGAACTATGCACAATGCTCACTTTTTTTAGAGTAAAAAGCTTTCCGATTGTGTTGATCTCAACAATGTTTGTCGTTTTCACCAGTGCTGCATATAATCACTACAAACTGTCCGTCTGTCCTTAGTGTTGTGTGATCTGAGTCCTTTTAAAAGCTACCAACCAACCCATCCGTTTATTCGCCTTTGTGATGGTATTGTACTGTATCCTCCCTCTGAAAGCTTTTATTCTCCTCATGCCGTCAGAGGTTGGCTTTATGTATATGTGTAATACCCTCTATTTTACATTGTCTATCCAAAGAGCCTGATTGGTCCATTAGTTGTCAATGGATGTATCGCTCACAGAGGAAGCCTAAACAGAAATGAACAGTACATCTTGTGGTCTCTTGCAACTGTATCATCTATCCCCCACTGTACCTGCAGCACAACTCTGTGCTGCAAAGCCTGAAAATGCCACTTAGTAGATTCCCTCAGGGTAAAAAAGCTGGTTGACATTGACCCCCATATGCTGAGGCCGTGCCAAAGTGTCATCATCTCCTCTATCTGACTGGCTGTGAGCATTTATACTTCCTCCCAGAGAGCCGTGCATCAAGATGAAACGCCAAGGCAGGTAGACTATACTTACCATGTGGTAGTTATTCAGCTTCACTTATATGACTGTAACGCAATATATTTGTATTGATTTACATCTAGTCAGCAACAGAACTTTTATTTTTTATTTTTTTCTTTCCGGATTTGTCATTTGTATCTGCATAGCAGCCACATATGCACAGGAAACTAATATGCTCTATTTATAACCCTAGCAGCCGGTTTCAAAACTAGGGATACTTTATACAGATATTAAGCAATACGTGCTCTTTTAAACGTTATTCCTTTTTTCAGCAATACGTATTAATTGTTAAATTAGTTAAAAGAGGTTTCTTTGTCATTATTTTAAATTGTATACCTAACAGTAGTATAGTCTAGTCTTAAGGCAACTCTTTGTCTTTCAAAATAATGATGATCCATTGGCAGCAAGACGGAAATTACTGGAATCGTAGTCTTTTAACATCTCTGCTTCTTGACAGTAGTGAATACTTAGCTCGGACGTCACACTTGATGGTTCGTAGATATTGGGCTCAAATGGGTTTTTGTAATCAGCACAAATTAGCTAGAAGCAACGAAGTATACCAAAACAAAAACAATGTCAATTTACTGTTAAATTAAATCAACTGAAACAGTGGACTACAGAAACATTAGCACTAATGCTCAATCCCTTCATGGAATGAGATCTTGGGAAGCTCTCTTGTACAAATACTCACAGCCTTTAGGATTTGGTAGTTGTTGACCTTTTTTTGCCGCGTCAAACATGTTTGAAAGATGTGAGATTATACTCATACTTATCGCTGAAGGCCATCTGCAGATCAGAAATAACTGTAGATCCAGCTGGAGTCTTGTGAATGAAGTATATTCTGTTTCCCAGAAACAAACAGCAGCCCTAAATAAATATTAATCATCACCTCCTAATACGTACAGTAGTTGTGCCTCAACTCCCTCAATACAATGTGTAGGGTAAAAATCAAGCTGTGTGAGAAAAGAAAGTAAATACAGGAGTGAAGCAAATTTTTGTTCTTGTTGTGATTTAGGTATTTGCTGCTAATGAAAATATGTTCAGGAAAGAAAGCCTGTTAGAATAAAATGCAGGCTCAATGATAGACCACTGTTGCACTGAGGAGAGAAATGTACTATCAGGAAATTTGTCAAATTGGTAGCCCACTTTTCTCACTTTATCACCAACCAAATAATTTTAAATAGGCTCTGATTCTTCCTAAAGTCACTATCCAATCCAAAGTCACTCCCCAGTGGCTCAAACTGAGTCATCTACAGTGTTGGACAGCTCTGAGACATGCATGTAATTAAAATAAACCTTTGACCAGATCATCATTGAGCTCTCACAGTCACACACAGTTTACAGTTGCTTGTGAAAAAAAGTCACTTTTCCGCCCTCTCATCGTCACGTCCGTCAGCTTATCTCTTAAGGTTGATTCAGCAGTACTAGAGCCAAGGAGAGCACGAATAAAGAGACTGCACCTGCGCTTGCTGATAGAACTATGTTATTGGCTAGCTCATGTTTGTTTGGATCTACTGTCAGTGTCACATCCGTACCTCTCCTCAAGTAACGGGGCTGCAGAGCTGAACTGCTTGGTGTGATAGACATTGATAGGAAACACTGTTGTAGATAACATTGTTCATGTTTAGAACACGTTCTGACATGACAAAACTGACTGTACAGTTTTCTTTATGCATTTTGTGTGTTCTGGTTTATGAGGGAATTGTTTTGTAAGAAAAAATTGAATTAAATATATTGTAAAATCAGTCATTTCTTGTGTCTTTAAAATGTATTGATTGCAACTAAAGATTAGTCTTATGAATTAACTTGTTGAATTATAGTTTTGTATTTAAATGTCACAAAAAAGTCTAAAACTGAAATGCTTTTTACAATTTCTCAGTCCAAAACTCAAAAATATTCAGTTCATTGTAAAATCAGACAAAGAAATACAACAAATCCTCACATATGAGAAGGTAGAAACAGAGAATATTTGGCAATTTTGCTTGAAAACTGAAATAATTAATTTATTTGTACTGAAACAACTTGACAGAAAAATAATCAGCAACAATTTTGATAATTGAATATCTTTGTTGTTATTTATTTCTTATGTGATAAACTGAAGATCTCTGGGCTTTCAACTGCTGGTTGGACAAAACAAGACGTCAACTTGAGCTTTAAAAAATTGTGACTTTTCTGACATTATATAAGACCAATCAAGAAAATAATTGGCAAGTATTCGATAACTTAAACATCAAAAATATCACAAGTAGACGACTTACCATTCATACTGGTATCAATCGTTTAAAAAACAGTAGCTATGTTACTGTGCTAAGAAAGCCCGTCTCCAAGACATTACTGAAAAGAAACGAGGAACAAAATCTGAAGGAAAAAAAAAAGGACATTTACTGGACAAGTCCCTGTCTCTGCCCACCTCGCAGATGACTACAGTTCATGGTATTTAATAACATTTTTTCAATAAGACACACACCTACCACTCGTCATTTTATCTTGAAAGTGTTTTACCTGACAAGGGACAAGCAAAGTGATTTCAGTTTCAGCATCTGGAAAACTACTGGAAATTTGCAACAAGTCTGCGATGTGACATCCAACCCCCGTCCCTTCCCACCTGGCAGACATTGTCATTTATGGTCTTAGTCCACTGATGAGCTGGCCTTCACTCCAGTACAAGTTAATGTAATCTATTGCCTTTCATGCTCAACATGCTCCGACAATCCATGACCATTACTTGCTCAACTGAGAGATGCAGTCAATACAATGTCCATCATCAGTGTCAGAGTGACAGAAAGGGGTGAACGGCAGAATTAAAGACATCCTGGAGCCAGACATCAGTGAGGTAGGGAAATATGATCAGACAGACAGTTACAGTCCTGCCTAACCCTTCTTCAATTTCGTACGAATCAGAAAGGGGTGGAGATGGGAAGACATCAGCGTTCATCAAACTTCAAAGTCCAGATGAGGTTAAATACCTTTTTGTCTACACAAAGCCACATGGATGCAGTACAATTGCACTAGTAGTAGTACCTGTCCTGCTGACGAAAGTTAGAAAATAGAATCAGAGATTTCTGTGAGTCATGTTTTTTTTTTTTGTACATGGTTCCTGAAAATAAAACGTAATAAACTAGTGAGCTAAACTAGACCATTGAATAAATACATTTTAATCCATCACACTTAGCCTTTTAAAAATCCAATAAATACATAATTCACCTGATATGCGAGTTTAAATCGGGTTATTCATGTGCCTGATTACACAGACGACTTCTAAACAACAGAAACTACACTAACACACAAGAAATCTTACATGGTAATTAAAAACAAAGAAATAGGTTGTTTTCTTGTGTGGCATTTTCAGGCCTTTATGATGACAGGACAGCTTAGACATGAAACGGGAGAGAGAAGGAAATGACATGCAAATGGCCACAGGTCGGAGTGAAACCTGTGGCCTCTGCATTGAGGACTGAGCCTCTGTATATGTCCGTGCACTCTCTACCAGGTGAGCTTCCCAAGTGCCCTGTCAAAGGTTTTTTAACAAAAGTGGAGAGATGTTTGACTGAGGCATTAAGTTATACATTACAACTGAAGGGACATTTGCCAGTCAATCAGACAAACAAGTATTTTCCATTGCCATGGTATAAAACCTCATCGTATATAGGTCACTTCTGGCTTAAAAAAAACACAAGTGTGTTGATAATCATGATACGATCAAGACAAAGTGATGGAATGCCATTCTAATCAGGTGGAGTATTCTGGGGAGCTATCCTTGTTGGGATGGAAAAGAGCTTCAGCTCAACACAAAGGCTGCATCTGTTACTATCAGCCTTAAAATATCACTTCATTACAGTATAACAAAAGGGATATTCATGGTGCTAGAAAGTGAATTGTTACTGGCGCAGAAAGAGTTTATAGTTCATATTTGCAAAAAACAAACTAGAAAGTGCGTTCTACATTCACTGTAACTTTAGCTAAAGAGAAAGCCTGGTTGTTTTCTATTGTGTGGCAGAGTGTGAATCCACCGTGCACCCTCACCAGTACCAGTGAAGCTTAAATTGCTTCAGCAGGCTCATTTGGGTAAATCTTACTCTCTGACTAACAAGGTTGTTAACATCCAGCCTCAAACCCACTGGAAAGCAGACCTGGGTCAAATATTACTTGCAAATGTTGTTGTTTTTCTTACTCTTGTGGAACAGATATGGAGTTTGCACGTATCTGCCAATGTTAGATATTAATAGAAAATCCAAGAAATGTTAAAAACATTTAATTTACACTACATTAACGTAATACTCAGACATGTACAGATATGTACCATCTGATTGCCATTCATACTGCAGTACTGCAGTGCATTTGCTGCTTTATGCCTCTAATGAACAAAATCTATGTAAAAGCATGACTGGAGCTAAACCAGTCGTGTTTAAGCAGAGGCACACCTGTGATATTTTCATCATCTGGGATAGTTTGACCTTTGCAGTGGTGGACGAAGTATTGAAATCAAGTAAAATCGCAAGTACAGGACCTGCATTCAGAATTTCCCTTGAGGAAAAGTAAGAAAGTATTATAAAAATATCATGAAAAGTCATAGGATAGTAGGTCATGAAAAAGTCATAATATATCAAAAAAGTCATTGTATAGTATGTCATTAAAAGTCATAATATAGTATGTCATTAAAAGTCATAATATAGTATGTCATAAAAATATAAAGAGTCATAGGATAGTTCATAAAAAAGGCATAGCATGGTATCAGGTCATGAAAACGTCATAGTATAGTAAATCATTTCAAAGTGATAGTGTTGTGGCTGGGTTGATTCAGTGGGTAGAGCAAGTGCATAAAGGTGTTTATGTGTTGACGCAAGGGTCCAGGGTTCAAATCCGACCTGTGAAGATTTCCTGCATGTCTTCCCTCTCTCTTTTCCCTTTCTCACCTAGCTGTCTGTCAAATTAAAGATGGAAAAGCCCAAAAATATTCTTAAAAAAATAAATTAAAAAGTCAGTATAGTATATCAAAATAAAGTCACAGTATAGTATGTCATAAAAAATGTCATAAAAAGTCATAGAATAGTATGTGATAGTATAATATGTCGGAAAAAGTCATAAAATTTCATAGTATAGTATGTTGAAAAAAGTCATTGCATATGTTGAAATAAGTCATAAAAAGAAAAATATAAAAGCGTCATAGTATGTAAAAAAATGTCTATAGTATGTTGAAAAAAAGTATAAAAGTATAGTATAATAGTATATGTGTAATAGTATAGTATGTTGAAAAAAGTAATAGTATTGTATGTGAAAAAGTCATGTTATAGTATGTTGAAAAAAGTTAGATTAAAAGTAAAAATATATAAAAGAAATAAATAATTTCATCGAAAAAAGTCTCATTTTAATGTCATTAAAAAGCCATAAAATAGTCATAGTATAGTTGGTCATGAAAAGTCATAGTATAGTATGTTGTAAAAAAGTTGTAGTATAGGTCATAAAAGTCATATAGTATGTCAAAAGTCAAAAAAGTCATAGTCAAAAAATGTCTTAGTACAGTGTGTCCAAAAAGTCATAGTATAGTATAATGAAAAAACACTGTTAACAAATCATAGTATTGTATGTGAAAAATTTCCTTAAAACGTCATAGTATAGTATGTCATAAAAATGTCATAGTATAGTATGTTGAAAAAAAGTAATAAAACTACATAGTATTGTACGTCGAAAAATTCATACACAAGTCATAGTATATTATGTCAAAAAAAGTCATGAAAAAGTCATAGTATATTGAAAAAAATCATAAAAAAATCAATAGTATAGAATGTCAAAAAATGTCTTAGTATAATATGTCATAGTATAGTATGTGATAAAACACTGTTAACAAATCATAGTATTGTATGTGAAAAATGTCCTTAAAAAGTCATAGTATTGTATGTCATAAAAATGTCATAGTATAGTATGTTGAAAAAAGTAATAAAAAAGTCATAGTATAGTGAGTCATGAAAAAGTCATAATATAGTATATCAAAATAAAGTCATTAAACTTCATAGTATAGTACGTCGAAAAATTCATAAACAAGTCATAGTATATTATGTCAAAAAAAGTCATGAAAAAGTCATACTATATTTAAAAAAATCATAAAAAAGCAATAGTATAGAATGTCAAAAAATGTCTTAGTATAATATGTCATAGTATAGTATGTGATATAACAGTCATAGTATAATATGTCATAAAAAGTCATAGTATAGTATATCAAAAAGTCATAGTATATGTCAGAAAAATTAATAAAACGTCATAGTATAGTATGTTGAAAAAAGTCATAGTATGTCAAAAAAAGTCGTAAAACGTCATATTATAGTACACTGAAAAAAGTCATAGTATAGTATGTTGAAAAAATTCTTTAAAAAAAGTCAGTTCAATATGTCAACAAAAGTCATAAAACGTCATATCATAGTACACTGAAAAAAGTCATAGTATAGTATGTTGAAAAAATTCTTTAAAAAAGTCAGTTTAATATGTCAAAAAAAGTCGTATAATATCATAGTATAGTGTTTCGAAAAAAGTGATATTATAGTATGATGAAAAAGTCATAGTATAGCATGTGACAAAAATGTCAATAAAAAGTCATAGTATAGTATGTCGAAAAGTCATAGTGCAGTATGTAAGAAATTCATAAAAAAGTCATATTCTAATTTGTTGAAGAAAGTCATAGTATGTCATAAAAATGTGATAGTATAATATGTAAAAAAGTCACAGTATAGTATGTCATAAAAAATGTCATAAAAAGTCATAGAATAGTATGTGATAGCATAATATGTCGGAAAAAGTCATAAAATGTCACAGTATAGTATGTTGAAAAAAGTCATAGCTTATGTTGAAATAAGTCATAAAAAGAAAAATATAAAAAGTGTCATAGTATGTAAAAAAAATGTCTATAGTATGTTGAAAAAAAGTATAAAAGTATAGTATAATAGTATATGTGTAATAGTATAGTATGTTGAAAAAAGTAATAGTATTGTATGTGAAAAAAGTCATGTTATAGTATGTTGAAAAAAGATTAAAAAATTTGATTAAAAGTAAAAATATATAAATAATAAATAATTTCATAGAAAAAAGTCTCATTTTAATGTAATTAAAAGGCATAAAATAGTCATAGAATAGTTGGTCATGAAAAGTCATAGTATAGTATGTCGTAAAAAAGCTGTAGTATAGGTCATAAAAGTCATATAGTATGTCAAAAGTCGAAAAAGTCATAAAAAAGTCATAGTCAAAAAATGTCTTAGTACAGTGTGTCCAAAAAGTCATAGAATAGTATAATGAAAAAACACTGCTAACAAATCATATTATTGTATGTGAAAAATTCATAAATAAGTCATAGTATATTATGTCAAAAAAAAGTCATGAAAAAGTCATAGTATATTGAAAAAATCATAAAAAGCAATAGTATAGAATGTCAAAAAATGTCTTAGTATAATATGTCATAGTATAGTATGTGATAAAACAGTCATAGTATAATATGTCATAAAAAGTCATAGTACAATATATAAAAAAGTCATAGTATCTGTCAGAAAAAGTCATAAAACTTTATAGTATAGTATGTTGAAAAAAGTCATATATATAGTATGTTGCAAAAAGTCATAAAAAAGTCATAGTTTAGTATGCCGAAAAAAGTCATAGTATAGCGTGTCAAAAAAAAGTTTGATAGAAAAAAGTCTTATTTTAATATGTCATAAACAAGTCATAGTATAGTATGTCATTAAAATGTCATGAAAAAGTCATAGTATAGTATATCAAAAAGTCATAGTATATGTCAGAAAAATTAATAAAACGTCATAGTATAGTATGTTGAAAAAAGTCATAGTATGTCAAAAAAAGTCATTAAACGTCATATTATAGTACACTGAAAAAGTCATAGTATAGTATGTTAAAAAAATTCTTTAAAAAAGTCAGTTCAATATGTCAAAAAAAGTCATAAAACGTCATATTATAGTACACTGAAAAAAGTCAAAGTATAGTATGTTGAAAAATTCTTTAAAAAAGTCATAAAACGTCATATCATAGTACACTGAAAAAGTCAGTTTAATATGTCAAAAAAGTCGTATAATATCATAGTATAGTGTTTCGAAAAAAAGTGATATTATGGTATGATGAAAAAGTCATAGTATAGCATGTGACAAAAATGTCAATAAAAAGTATGTCGAAAAGTCATAGTGCAGTATGTAAGAAATTCATAAAAAGTCATATTCTAATATGTCGAAGAAAGTCATAGTGTTACGATGGGTTGCAAGGTGAGGACCCAAATGCAGTAAAGCAGCAGGCAGGAGGGAGCTTAAGAATGATTTTATTGAACACAAAAAACGGGAAGCAAAAGACAAAAATCCAAATCGTCCACAATCCAAAAACAGGAACAGGGGAAGATGATGATAAAACGGGGAGGGAAAGAAAACGCAGACTGGGGAAATCCACATGGAGGAATAACTCGACGTCAGACAGGACAGGACAAAATGATCGAGCACTAGACAAAGGGAACATAGAGGTTAAATACACAAGGTAGCGAGGTAATGGGGAACAGGTGAGACATCAGGTGAATCACTTTAGGGAGGGGCTGGACAATCAGACAACACAAAGCAAAGCTAGACAAGACAAGACAGAACAGGAAACAAGACTACCAAAATAAAACAGGAAGTTGGACAAACAGACACTTACCACTGGACAGGGAACTACACAAGACCGTGGAAAACCAAGAAATAGACACAAGGAGGCAAAACAGGAAAAATAACCCCAATTAAGACCCCAACCCACAACATCATAGTATGTCATAAAAATGTGATAGTATAATATGTAAAAAAGTCATAGTATTGTATGTCAAACAATCTCCTTAAAAAGTCATAGTATAGTATGTTGAGAAAAGTCGTAGTATAGTGTGTCAAAAAAGTCATAAAAAGTCATAGTATAGTATGTCGAAAAGTCATAGTGCAGCATGTAAGAAATTCATAAAAAAGCAAGTCATAAAATGTCATTATATAGTATATAAAAAGTTATTATATAATATGTTGGGAAAAATAAAAAATAAAAAGTCCTAATATGTCATAGCATGTTGAAAAAGTAGTAGTATATGTAGTATATGTCGAAAAAGTTGTTAACAAGTCATAGTACAGTACAGTATGTCAAAAAAGTCATAGTATAGTATGTCGAAAAAAGTCATCAAAAAGTGAGGGGGGAGAACTGCAGCCTGCATCCAACGTGCATCCTACATGATTGCTGGAAATACCAAACTTGCCTTTCTTTCTTTCCTGGGGCACGAGCGGATTGCTGAAAGGAACCTCGCGATTGTTATGTGGAATAAGGTTGGCAAAAAAAAATGCCCTATGCCTTTTCATGTCTATTTTTTCACTAAGAGGAAACTCAACAAAAAGCCATATGTCAATATTTAATAAACAAAAGCCAGACACTATATATTATTAAGTTGCTGTGAGATGTAACCTACATTCACCACTTCTAACTAGAGGCAGAACATAACATAATCTCTGAGATTATTCCTTTAAAGCACTATGCAATGCAAGAAAATCTCAGAGCTGAACCACGTAGACACAGCACTTTTCATCAGACTCACCCCGGATTAATTAAGTATACGGCTAACTAATAACATTATTGTTGCTAAAATCAAATCCCCTACTTTACTCTTAACGGTCAAGCCACTAAACCTGTATGGAAATTAACACCTCAGTTGAAATGTTAAATTCATTAACAATGATACAACACAAGACAACTATCTCTCTCTCTCTCTCTCTCTCTCTCTCTCTCTCTCTCTCTCTCTGCCTCTCCACACACACACACAC
Organism: Percina caprodes; assembly: GCA_013375575.1. NCBI lineage: Eukaryota > Metazoa > Chordata > Actinopteri > Perciformes > Percidae > Percina > Percina caprodes. The sequence goes on along the minus strand of JABXJD010000017.1, from coordinate 324,135 downwards.
ACACACACACACACACACACACCCCTACCTCATAACGGGCCGCGTGGGTTGCTCACTGCCTACTCCGCATTGTCAATGTGATATTTTGAGATCATATTCTGAATCTGCAACATTCTCCAAATCACTAAGTTAGTAGTAGAGTATACGAGGGAGTTGAATATGAAGTGGTTTTGGGTCCTTCTGTAAGTAATTTTGGGGTACAATTTGGTTTTGATGAATTCTACAAGCAGCAATACCACAGGCCAAGCAAACGGCCCATTCCAAACAGACACATATTCAACGGGTACTGCCCTAGTAATATAGTGTGTCCATAAAAAGTCTTCAAAATGTCATGAAGTCATATTATAATGTATAATGTAAAAAATATGTAAGTGTTGACTGTTGAACCATTTTTACACTTGTTTTTGTTTCATTTACCACAACTATCTTAAAATACCAGTGAATAAACACAAGTACTAAGAGGGATTATGTGTTGTAGATTAAATAATAATTAAATTACTCCAATTTCAAATGGGATAACAGTAAGCTGGACGTGCCACTGTCACTTGTTTGGCACATGCAAATTTCCTTGAAGTTTAGGCATAAAAATGTCCATGAAGTGTAGGCAAGCAAATGGTTTTAGTGAAAGCAGGATTAACGTCCAGATTACAGTTGGGCAATATATGTGGAAAGGCTTGGGTTTTGGTTAAGTAAATAATCTCTAAAATGCTTATTTTACCCAGAGGAGAAATTGTCTTAATTTTAGCTAAGAATCAAACAACTAAAACATACATTTGCAATGTGAATCAAAATCCGCTGCTTTTTTGGTTGTGGTGGGAGAACAGCACTCTCTCTCACTGCACAGATAATGTTTTCCTTTTATGAAGACCGTCTGTGATTGTCAAAGATAGTTTTAAAGAGAAGCTAAAGGAATAAAATAAATACAAGATTTCTTGTTGCACTGTGTGTGAACAGCTCAAAAGACATGAGAAAATCTAAACTTCTAATTATTAATAGAATTACTTACTTATTAGTAATTCTAATTATTGTAATTATTAGTGTCGGCAGGTAGTATCGGCAGGTGTGTGGGATCTTTTCTTAATCGTTTCTTTAATGAGATTTAAGCAGACCAAGATCCAACCTTCTTGTGTAGGGAAAACAAAGACTCGTGGGCCTTATTTCACAAGAAGACTTAGGGCCCTATGTTGCACCCGGTGCAGCGCAGAGCCCGACGCAAGTGTCTTTGCTAGTTTAAGACGGACGCAGTTGTCAGGTGCAGCAGCATACAAACATGCAGAAGATTAAAAATAAATTACAATGTGAAATAGTATTATGATATGATCTGCTCATGTGCTTTCACTTCACGCACAAGCAGATCAGTTTCTTCTCTTGAAAATCTCTCCTTCCTGCTAAGCCAATCTGCCATCATGATAGGAATGTGCCACGGTACAAACGTGCCTGGCTTTTAAAGGGAATGGGAGATGACACTCTGATTGGTTCATTGCGTGTTACGTCCAACACACACCTATGATTAATTAAGACACACAACCGTTTTTAACCATTTTTCTGCCGTTAAACTAGTAAAAGTAGATTCGCGCAAGCCCTAAACGCTCCTGCACCAGGCATTTTACGCTGTGCGCTTTGATTGTTAAAATATTAAAAAAAAGTGTGAGGCTATACTTTAAGACAACAGTGCTTTGATCTAAATGCCAATGTCTGCATGCAATGTTAACAGGCTGATTTGAGGTTGGTTTTGTTGACTGTATTTACCATCTAAATTTAGCATGTTAGCATGCTTGCTGACATTGTGTAATTAACACTGAACACAAAGTGTGACGGAGGCTAAAGGAAATGTATATACAGGACAAATTTTAAGTTTGACCGATGAATGTCCTTACAAAATACAGGATGTTGAATTATTCTAATGGGTAAGTGAAAACTTAGCGTCCTTCAGGCATCATCCATATCTGTACAACATGTCACTGTAATCCATCCAATAGTGTTGAGATATTTAAGTCTTGATAAAAGCAGTGAGCAAACCAAACTAGAATAGAGTAGTGATGCAGAAGACGGTGTCCTCAGCATCAAATCCGATACCTCAGGCTGACTGTTGCACACACAGAACCAGAACACCCTGTCAAGTTTTATTCTCAGCATCCAGAAAAAAAACATGGTACAGTAACAAGTAAGTACAAGGTGAGATGCTTCACAGTCATTTTCTGTGAACTGATGATGTGGTATGTGCACCCATTGGAAACATTCAGAAAGAAAAACAAGAGTGATGTTTTCATCATTAGGGCTGCTTCTCACAGTGCAGAGCATCAACAATCCAACAACAATCCAGGTGTGTTCTGCCAGGATTCTGTCACCGATGCATCATTTATTGCAACTGAAAAAAAAGTGATGACAGATACAAAGACATAGCCACAATGATTAGAGAAAATGCAAAGAATTGTCAGTATTCTGCATTAATGTGCCTGTGTAGATTTAATTTACATATGTGAGTGTCACATATTCAGGTACAGTATATTCCATTCAAAGTCTACCAGGAATATTTGTATTAGAAAACCAGACTACAAAAATTATCAAACAGCAATGCATATAAATAGGCATGTCAGATCATGATTGTGTTAAACAAAGATCTACATTGACTATTTATACAAGACAAGATGCAAACACTGTTATTCATTATCTAAGTTGGACACCCTCAACTATCAAGACTTGATCAAAACTGTTTTAAAAGCAAACAAGTCTTTTATCTGGAGAGGACAGTCGCTTGTCCAGACAAGGTTTAGCATTAACGGAGACTGACTCTTCTCCCAGGTGTGCAAGGGCCAAAACCAAATACTGGTGTCCATTATAAGTGGGGTGTCAACAGTATAAAGTCTTAGACCCACTATTGTGCTAAATCAAAGGTCAAAGTATCACAAATGTGTCCTAACAGAAGCATGAATGTTTGTACCAAATTTCATAGCAAGCCATCCAAAATGCATTACACTCAAAGCCACAAATGTGAACCTTACGGTGGCACTAGAAAAGTCAGGGATCACCAAAGTCAGTAGGATGTATCCCCCCATAAATCTCTCTTCAACATTTCGTGGCAATCCATCCAATATTTGTTGTGATATTTCAGTCTTGATCGAGCAACAGCACAACATTGAACACAGATGAAAGCACAAAACATCTTCTGTAAAGTCACGTTTAGTTTGTGGTTGATCCAGGACTAAAGTAGGACAACTTTTACCTCTAATACAGCCAAGATCAGAAATTCAGACAGATTCTCATAAGAGTCTGTGTTGAATATATATTTCATTGTAGTAGAATAAGAAATCCAACACATCAGGATAGTATAGTTTTGTTTCTGTTGGCTGCTGATGTGACATCAAATCATTATAAGATTCAGCTGTGATGCCTTCATCACAGAACCTTGCTTATAACAAAACCAGGTATCTTTTGACAGGAATTTGTCAAGAATATGTCAGCCATTAGAGTTGAAGTAAAAAGTAACAACGGCAATAAATATGAAATATCACATGGAAGTCTACAGTGCAGTGTGGTTGGTGTCTGTTTATGGCTGATGTGACACTGTGAGACCAAATTACTATCATTACAGCAGAAATGTTAGTAATAATGACAGGTATTAATGCTCAATGTGATGATGGTTATGAAGAAGAGAGTGTGTTTTGTCACTAATGTGCTGTACATACATGATTCATGGTGTGAAACAAAATCATCCAACACTGAAGAATACATATGTATATATCTGAAAATTCAAGCACATGTGGCTAGAAATTTGTATCTTTAAACTCTAATTGTAATTTCAAGTATCCACCTTTCTAAAATAATACCATCATTTTCTGTGTTTGAACATCAGTTGTACATTTGGTGCCTTTTTAGACCACTTTAGCATTTATTCTCTTCCATCTTTATTTAAAGAGGAGCAGCTTTTCATGTTCATCCCTCAGTTGGACACTTACCAAACCCAAACTTCTCCTTTTAGATTTTTCATATCTCCTGAGTCTGATACTCCAGAGGGGGACAAGGATAATTGATATATTATCATGTGCGTCTCCATGTGAATACATGCAACACTTGAGTTCAGTAAGAAATCATTCAGCAGAAGGCAGAAGCCAACCACCTTATGTTAGGCCCTCTAGCCAACTGAAGGGAATACAGATGAATTTTGCACCGATAAACCTGTGCAACCACTGAGACTGCAATTCTTTTTCCCTACATGAACACAAGTTTTTAGAGAGTGGTGGAAGGCAGTGTTATGTTTATCTTTAAGTCTGTCTTCAGAGATAACGATAACTAATAGCTGTTAAATTACAAGAAAACAGCAAGCGTTTCCCTTTTTGCAGTAGAGGCAGAGAGGTTGTTTGTCAAATCCAGCGCCTTGATTCTGTTTCACAATAGCACAAACTATTTAACTGCATATTTCAGCACTTGGAGCTGAAGTGGGGTTATGATGAAAACATTGCATTTACTTTTTAGGCATGTACCTAATGTTCTTGTCAAGAACCATTTACAATAATTGCAAACTAAATTGCATCCATTATTCCCTCATAACCTTACATATACAACTAATATCTTTCCATTATGGCAATAGCTAGTGGGACAATATCTAAGTGACACAATTTAAATGTAGTGTATAGCAAGGCTTTATAGCCTGTTTACATTTCCATGAGGGTCATAGATATGTGCACACAAACACATGCATAATGCATTTTGCAAATTGTTGTAATCATTCATTGAGTTACATTAAAAACGTTATGAGGTTTTGTTATGAGCATTAGGTAGCTTTCAGGAACCATAATGGATAGAGAGATGATTCAGGTTCTACGGACCAAAGATTCATAATCAATGACTATGGCGTATGTCACTTTTGTTAAACTAAGCGATCTGATCAACGTTAATACTGCTGAGACATTTGGTCTTCAGTCTGGTGTAAGTTCAGTTATTCAAGCTTTTACAATAATTTCAGTAAAAAACCAGGCCTCTATTAGCATTGTTTCTGTGAATTATAGCTTAGCTACTGATTGTTATCACATCACGTTTGTTGTTTCACAGTTTTTTTAATAAGCTTTGATCAAGGAAGTAACACAAAGTATTACAGCTGAGGTGACAACAGTGGTCAGTCATCAGGAACTGGAGAATCACTGCTAAAAGCTACTGATTCAGTCAGTCAGTGACAAAGGTGATTCAGTTCAGTTGGAAGGTTCTGTGTTGAAGATTTGTTCATTACTGTAAATGTACCGAACATCTCTAATGTAGCCAGAAAAGTTCTAAAATTCACTGAGGAAGCCATGTGGGAGTTGCTGTGTGAAGTAATACTGTAATTGGGGTTGTGTGAACCGCCTCTTTTGTGTTGTGTCTTAGTTGGAAGACTTACCTGTTTAGTTTTTGTGGTGACTAACTACCCGTCTTCTATCTGAAGATCACTTTTAGTATTTTGTGTTTAGTTTAACAAAAAATAAGTTTAATTATCCTTCAACTGTTCCCATCTTTCCTTTGGTTTTCTTCCAGGGTTTGTGTAATTGTTTGTCCTCTGCTCCTAGACACAATAGGGACATAATAGTACAAAATGACTTATTAGGTGCACTCACAGCAACACAATATATTGTCCTACAACAATCACTTGTCACTGTGAGGCGCATAAGAATGTAGTGTGTGTTGGTACAACATGCAACAAACATCCCCAGCTGGATCGGAACCATCAGACGCCACAGTTACATTGACAATGTATTACGCTCTAAGCCAGGACACCCATCACATGCAAAATAAGTGGAAATAATTTGTGATCAATTGATACACTTGATATTGTAAAGCATTACAACTGTTATAAGAATTGAAAGAAATTAAGGTTTACAACTGTTTTCATGCATTACGTCATAAAGTATTATGCAGGTACATATAAGCTATGGCTTGTCATCAAAACAGTCCCATAGACATAGCATCTTTTAGTTTATGGTGAAAATAAAAAAGCGGGAACATTACAGACTCCTGCAGACACTTAAATTTACTTTGCTGTGGCCCGAACCTATTTGGAACTACTAAGGCTTCTGGCTTATCCCACTTCAATAGGCAGCCATTCAGAAGGAGGGCTTCTTTTACACAGCCGTCTACTATGTGCTTCGTAGGCAGGAAAGAGTTGGAAAGACACATTGCGCTTAATGCATACACAGAGCTACTTCAAAAACTGGTAGATCCATGAGAAGCATCCTAAAACCCAGAATAGAGAAATCTCTTCCGCTATAGTTTTAAAGAAGGAATTAACGGTGGTGATTTGAATTTAGAGCGTTTTCCATATTTTAACTTAAATCACATCAATTATTCTTTATTCAAATCCAGACTTTTTTTCCATGCTGGTGCAGCACTGTTTTTCAAAATATTCTCATGTTGTCCTGTAACTGTTACGGGAGGAGGACCCAAAAGCAGAGTCGGAGCTTCAACAAAAACACTTTATTTGCAGTCCAAGAGAAGAACACAGGGAACAGGCAAGGTCCAAAAAAAAAAAAAAAAAAAGGAGAATCCAAAATACCAAACAAATCCAAAAGAATGAAAAACTGGTCTCAGTAAGGCAAAAACAGGGGAATATCACAGGGGAAAAACGGTCGGAGGGAACTGGAAAACACTCCAGGATCGCTGAAGCACATGGCACAACACAAAGGCACGCTCAAGACTAGACAAAGGCACACAGAGGTTAAGTACAAGAGGTAACGAGGTAACGGGGAACAGGTGAGACGTCAGGTGAATCACATTAAACCCAAACAAAAACCCTAACCCACAACAGTAACACTTCCTTGCTATCAAAGCAAAAATATGAAGGCAATTTCACTTCCTTCTTTAGCTTTTAAAATAAGTGTTGTTTGATTTTATCTTTTGTTTTTTAAGTCAAATGAAACTCTAATTTAAATTAATTTAAATGATTAGAATGATTCTGATTACTCAAATTCATGTGATCCCTTAACTGTGACAATACTGAAACAATACATCATGTTGGCGTTGGCGTTTTAGTGTGTCATGACAGCTTAACAAGATATTGCTGTCATGGATATAATCAATGAAGACTCTCTCTCACACACACACACGCACACACGCGCACACACACACACAGTGTTTAGTTTTTCTAATCAACTTTTAACTTGTTTTTTTCCACACCCCAAGAAATGACAACGTTAATCCTGCTGGGACAGCCGGGTGGAAATGAGTATTGAAAGGAATTAGCAAATTACAGTTTAACAAGGATGTCTTTTGTGATATAACGGGACCTAATGAAAGTAATGTTTTTGCTGATGTGCTGACAGCATGGCATTCCCCCAGCTGTACCTCCTGTCTCAACCTCATGGGATGAATAAAAGAGAAAACAGAAGGGGAAGAGATGGGAAGGCATGGACCAATGGGGGGGGAATATAAATCACACAAAAATAGCCTTGTCTAAACAGGGAGAGATTATATGAGAGATTATGTGATTATATTAAACATGAACACAAAGGGACTACACGTCGATAGTTTAAATACTTTTTTCAGCTATTCCGACCTATAATTGCACTCCATCATGCTGTGGTTGTTATATACAGTATTTACCTCTTGTCCACAGCCTTTAGTTCTCTATTGGAACTCTGTGATGGCACTAGGTGTTACTGCTTGGTAATACACCTGCACAGTATCTATAGTGGAACTGGCTGAAATGTTAGTGGGTAATGAAGAGACTAAGAAGGTAATTTGAGATCAAAAATAGATCTGAAGAAGAAGTGGTAGAAACAAAGGCAGTAAAATAAAGAGAAATGTGATACACAGTGGAATAAAACAGAATGAGTAGGATAAAGCTACACATGGCAGAAGTAATCAATGTCACACATTTTTAGTGACATAGATTTGTCAATCAACTTTTAAATTATTTGCTCCTATGATACCATTTGAGAGTAAAGAAATTGGAAAACACATTTTCAAATTTAATCTCACCAGTTCTGAGAGAGAAACAAGGCCTAACAGCAAAAGAGGGGAGAGCTGAACGAGGGAGGCGGGGAGAGCACTGTCCTTTAATGGATTTTGTGTTAAGAATTGCATTTTGGGCCCGCTGAGGTGTATGCTTGAGCAGGTTGATGCAGGTAAGCTCAGAAGGGCTGTGCAACAATTGAAACCCTTGACCTACACTCGCTTTCTCCTGAGGCTGTAAATTTGAGTCATGTATTATTGTTGTCAAGAACGGAAATTACAGAAATTATTCTCAAATGGTGTACAGGCGCAAGTCTGAAATCCATTTAAGGAACAATGTCATGATCAATTACATGTGGCATTAGGGAAATCAGACCCAAGTTAGGGATATAATGAAGTTTCATGAAAGGTAAAACCAGGTGTAATTTGAAATTTAAACCCACATGTGATGAACTGTGTAAAATAAAATCATTTGAATTAGAAGTACTTAATTGGGTGGTTTAATATATTCTTCCACACAACATTCCTAAACTGTCCTATTTGTTTTCCACACTTAGAACCAGGATGCTCAAAAAGATATGCTGAGGTGTACCGGATAAGATTTCTACTTCTATTATGGTGAAATGATAAAATTAAGCCCAAGAGTTTCCTGAATTTCTTTTCATCTTTTTAAGATATGAGGAGTCCTCCAAGAGTTATACTGAAAAAAAACTCGATAATTGATAATGATGTAGTCTCTAGACAGGGACTCTCCACAGCAGCTGGAACAATGTCTAAAAGAGTGAGGATAAAGTGATGCTTAAGCACCCCTGACTTTGTCAGAAGCTCTCCAACAAAAACACTCAAAGCTGCCAAAAAGAAAAATCGCGTTCCATCTCCCCGGCAGAATTAGCAGCCATGAAAAGCTGTGGCGCATCTCCCTGTCAAGCTCATCTACTCCACATGTTTCTGTTCAGACAACTCAGCATTAGCAGGCGTAATCTTCAAAGTGAATCCTTCTGCAATTACACCCAAGTGTTTTTTTACACACAACCTCAGAAAAGAAAGTGAAAATGTATTACTTTTAGCCTCAGCTATTGCGTGTAAGGATTCAAGACGTTTACATTTTCAGTAACTGAGCAGAGTAATTACACTTGATTTATGGGTCTTTACTACAGCTGGATATTGGTTTCAAAGCATCAGTATCATGATAGCCAAATGGTTTAGCATGTTTGTGTCTATTCAATGTATTGGACCTAACGCTCTTCAATCAATTGAACACTTACAGTATGTGTGCCAGAAATAAATGTCAGACACATGAAAAATTATAATTACTCTGTCAAATATTCCCAGGAATAATAGAGCTCTGTGCTCATCTTATGGTAAACAGTTAACTTCATTTTGTAGCATGCCTGCCTGCATGCAGCTCCGACTGGTATTTTAACACTTGAATGTTTTTCAGAAATGAACATATTATTACCATACACATACAAAAAACAAGGCACAAATGTGGCATTTTCTAGGTGTTACTGCAAAAAAATGTAATAATACACAGCTGCTAAACAGTTAGTTGACAACAGGAATTAATTAACAGGGGTAGAAAGTGCATAATTCCTGTGCTATATTGCTGCCAAGAGTATAATTAGTTATGGAGGGGCAGGTATTTCATGTTTGCACGATGTTGGAAGTACAACGGTTATTATATTGACAGGTTCATTTTCTTGTCACGCAGAGTTAGATTGGTCCAGCGTGGGTGAGCTATCACTGCCAGCTTATGTTAATTTATTAAAGTCTTATCGTGCCTATTCAGTGCCACTGACAATCAATTAGCCTTGAGTCTATCTGCTTGACAGGTGTGTTGAAGAGTGTGTTGTCACATTAACATGTTCTTTAACAGTTATCCATTCATAACTAGACAGGTGGTTGCCATTTCTGCTTCCAAAAGTTTGCTTTTTACTGCAGGTTTTCCTGACCTGAAGGACAACTCATCATATCGGCATGGAATTACTTTAAACAGTAAAATATATCCATGATTCTTTTAGAGATTGCCCATAGAACAACCTGTCGTATATAGTATGTCTGAAATATGCACAGTTTATTTTATAATTGTCTTGTACAAACAATGAATACAAAGACCTGATCCTCTGTCGGACTTCAATAGATTCATAACTAACTTATTTTGCTTTGCATGTTGTTGTTAATTTGTTATTTTTAAGCTGTGTGTCATGTGTTTCTGTTATGTCTTGTTTAGTTGTTAAGTCATTGTACTGTATGTTTTCCAATTGCTTACACCAGCTTTCAACTGAAGGTCCACTCACCCCCAGTATTGTTAACCCTCACATAACCAGCCTGAGTACCTGTGAGTGGAAGAAAGGGAACTGAGAAAGTGAGAAAGCACAACTAGGCTGAGCCCAATGAGATTGCCGTGGATCTAACAGTTGAGTAACACACTGATGGAGCACGACAATAATGATGACAGTTGTGCTCACAGTAAAGTGGGACAACGAGAGGGCGATGTCCACCCCAAGAATGTGTTGTGGAGGAGGGGAAGACAGAACCACGCCAGTCAGAGATGGGAGAAAATTGAAGAATATGTGCCGACAAGCTAAAAAGCAAGCCAAGAGTACTGGTGTGCCAGGACAGCACAATGCGAGGATAAATTCATTCAATTATAAGACATTTGGTGAAACCTTTACACATTCTAATCAAACACCATCAACTGATCGATTTGTTTTCTGTCCAGGACTTTGGTTTATGACCAAATACCTGCAAAGTAACGACATTCAGCCGCAGCTATACTTTGTGTTTTGTGCTAATTACACAATAATAACACGCTAGACTAAGATAGTGACCTTGGTAAAGATTTGCATGTCAGCATTGTTATTGTGTGCATGTTAGCATGTTAGCATGCTGTCAGAGCTGCTAGCATGGCTGTATACTATTTTAGCCAATGGTGTGACTTTAAAACCAATTTATTTACTACTTAACATGTATATTTTTTCTTTTACAGACAATACCATTAACATTGATATTATGTCACTGTTTTTCATAATTTTTTTATTTGGCCCAAATGTTTTGTCTCTCAGATTTAAGCAGTGAAAATAATTTGTGTTGAGGAGGAAGGAAACCTTGACACACTCCCAGGGTGACACAAATAACAACAAGAAAAAAATAAAAACAATTGTTGTTGCAAACTTGACCAGGGTGTCTATATAATTACCTACATCCATCCTTGATCGTTTTGAACAATCAGACCATCTGTCACTTCTCTACAAGTCCAGGTAGAAAAGGGGTAAACTTACCTGACCAGAAAAAAACCTGAATTGCTGTTATCGGTTTATTGATGTGAGAACAAGGAGTCAAAAATACTTGATAAGAAAGAGGAAAAAAGACAATGTACCTAAACAGAACAGGATCAAAAGGCATTGAGTTGACTACAAAGTGTGTTGGCCGTGTTTACTGCACCTTTTCGTCATAATTGACCTCTGTGATTTAATTAGAGCAAAGACAATCCATGTTGTCCTGCCTGCCTTGTAATTACGAGGGCTTATGATCCTGGGTGCTTTCCAGAGAGAGGATGTGTCAGCTTATATGGGTTTGAATACAGCAGTCAATAACTCATCAGCAATGACAAGAAAGGCAGTCAAAACAGGAGCACAGCTGCACACCCTTTCACAGTGACACACACCTTCTCACACACACAAACCTACAGTAGATACACATGGCCACATATAGGCTACCACTTACAATCCTCAAACAGGCACACAGCTACTGTACGTACACAGAAAATACACAAACATGTGAAGACCCAGAATTCAGCAAATGTTTGACAGCAAATAGCTTACGAGCCAACACAAGCAGTGGCCACATGATCCAATGAAAACCGACTAATCCTAAGGTAAGGATTTTACCAAGTAAATCTAACATTGCCAAATGTGTGTCTGCAAAGTTTACCTGGAGTTCACAACTCTCTCAGCTAGCATCCCAAAAACTAAAACTAAACTAAAAGCATGACTACAGAAACAGAAAACACACAATGCTACTCTGTGTACTTCTACATCTATAATGTACCAATCAGTGTTGCCAAGTCCGCTTATTCTAAGCGACTTTGGGCTTGTTTTACTGTAAAGTCGCTTACAAATATTGGTAGTCGTGGGTTGCGGTTTTCTTGGGCTTGTTACTAAAGTGTAGTTGCTTATTTGGGCTTGTTCCCAGCTCCATAATAAGTTGTCAAGCAGATATTTTCTATGTTATTTAAACGTAGGAGTTTGTCTTGCCTGTTCCCTCGGTCCCGCCCCTTTCCCCATACACACTGGACACAGCAGAGTTATTTCCCGCCCACCTCCTGCTTGCCCGGGATAAAGTGTGTGAAATACGGGAAGAAATATAACAAAGACTGTGAGAAAGAGAAAGGAGTAAAAGAATGGATTCAACCCGTCGTGGGGAACAACTCAAAATTACTGTGAAAAAATGTCCCATCAGTTTTCTAGTGTTAAATAATGTTAAAAGGTGGTTTAACTCCCTCCTGTGGTGATTGTCCTGAAGCTCAGGGAGAGAAAATGAATAAACTCTATTGTGTGTACAGTTTACCAATCTGTCCACATGGATGGAAATTGACAATCCGTCCCCACGGATTGTAAAACCGTGCACGCCGTTTATTTAATTTTCTTTTCCAGGATCTTATGGGGGCTCCGTAGAAAAAGTCGCTTGTTTTGGGCTTGTTTTCACAGGCTTGGTTGCTTATTTGTCTCGCAAGATCTGGCAACACTGGTACCAATGTATGCCTTTTTTAGCTGCATTTAACATTTAGCATTTACTAATACATGCCCCCCCCAAAAAAGTATTACATTTTGGAGATGTTACAAGCGATGGGCATTTTATGTAATTTTAACATTTGTGTATTATATAGCTAGAGTATCCAAGATGGTTTCTTGCAAAAACAACTAAAACACAGCCAGTAAAGTGATCCTTACTGGTCCTGGCTAACGCCGCCATGCTGCTAACTGCTAATGTTACCGGAGGGCAAGGCAAGCAGACCGCGGTTGTTTCACGGGTGTCAAGTTATTTTAAGCCAAGAGAGCGGGGCTGTGAATTAGGAAAAAAGGACTGTGAGTTTGCAGTGTGTTTACCACCACGCTAGAATGGTTAAAAACAAGGTAACCGAGTCCATGGTAGAACTTCAGACATTACCACAAAGTAATGAAATACGTGTAGCAGGGCACGTTTAAAGATGTCACCATGTGCTCTTAATAAATTGTACTTTAATTGATTGATCATATCAATAACCAACAGATTGACTAAATGAATAATGAAAATAATCTAAAGTTGCAGCCGTGATAAACATCACTCAGCACATTGGGTACCGAAGAGTATTACTCCATGATATCTAATGTCATTTTGTGCTATAGGTGGAAGTTTCAAAATGTGAATGAGTATAAAGAACACAGTCACAGGGTAAACTCAAATTAAATTCATGATCTTTTTGACTTGTTCCAAAGAGATCTCTGGGATGCACACAGGACCAAGGGAAAATGCTCTGCTGATTAAAGCTCTGTGCTTTATATTCTTTTGCAGAAACAGCTAAACTTTCCTTAAAAGGTCCCATGGCATGAAAATTTTACTTCATGAGGTTTTTAACATTAATATGCGTTCCCCCAGCCTGCCTATGGTCCTCCAGAAATGGCAATAGGTGTAAACCGAGCCTTGGGTATCCTGCTCTGCCTTTGAGAAAATGAAAGCTCAGATGGGTCGATCTGGACTCTTTCCCCTTATGACCTACAGAGTAAGGTTACCTCCCTTTTTCTCTGCTTTGCCCACCCAGAGAATTTGGCCCAACAATGAGAGAGAGACATCATGGCTTTCAAATGAGCAAAGTGGCTCAAGGCCACACCCCCAGCCTCCACCTTGCCCCTCCTTCTCCCCTCCTCAAAAGCTACAGACTCAGAAATGGGACATACTAAGGAAGCTCATTGTGGAACTCGCTCTAGTGGCTGTAATTCTGCACCAAGGCTGAATTTTGGGAAAGATACTTTAGATATGGTATTAGGGGACCACTAAGGTCTATATTTAAGCATCCAAAGAGCACCATGTCATGGGACCTTTAAGTTTAGTCTCCTTGACAAGACGCAGTGGCTTCTCCTGAGTGGAGAACACTGTGACAGCTTCCTGCACAGCACTTTGGATGTGGGTAAGAGCTTCTATTATGGAGGAACAGCAGTATCAAATCAAAATCTAATGGTGCAAAAAACACCAAATTAAAACACATTACAGAACAAAATGTTACCTGTTCTCATAACTGGGGGCAGTATTTTTTGTTCTTACATTGCATAGTTCGTATTACAGTCACATATTAATGAAGAAGGAACAAAGTCCAACACAGATGACTTGTTAGGATCACACACCAGTAATATATCACTTTGATTCATTAGCCTATTGACACTCTGCTGAAGTGTTCATCATTAACATCTTCTGAGGTTTTCACAGTAATTCATGTGCCAGGACATAATAATGAATGCATGTAAATGTAGATTTACCACAGTAAGCAATTACTTGACCTTTTACTCATAATAATTCACAAGAAACTCAACAGTAGAATCAGCTTTAAACCTAAATTACAGACATTAGAGAAAACTTCTTTTAGGGAGTATAAAAAGTCAGCACATGATCATCTATTCTTACAGATTTATGAAAAATTATTCAGAGAACTATCTGTTATCAAATTGAAAAATGTGCAAAACCATTTAAGCAGCCTATATGTTCATCTCAGAGTAAAGAAAACATAATTAAACACTGAATGTAATAATTCTAGGTGAAACTTAAAACAGGATGCTGCCTAAGAACAGCACATTAAGGTGGTAATCGCTCAACATAGTGAAACAGGCAGTAATACAAAGTTAAAAAAAATAAAATAATGCCCCCATAAGAAAGAAGAATTGCCAGGATTTGAAGTAAAAATGCCAGTGGGGGTATACACAATACATTTCCTTCCCCACATTCGTATTTTTCTTAGCATTGCAGGATAAACAATTCAATCTCAATACTTTTTCACTTTCTGACCATCTGTGGCACTCAGTGGTTCTTACTTAAGATGGGTCACAAACACAAATGTCTTTTTTGTGTAGAAGGTTAAATAATTACCAGCAGCTGTATAAATGTTACTCAACAGAAGTATATTGTGTATTTATTGGGGACCATTTTCAGCCACGGATTAATGCACATCTGGTTTAATAGTTTGTATCGTAGCGGGAAATGTGTTTAAATTATAAATTGTCCCTAATAATGGTAATGACGGAACATGTCACCAGCTGTAACAATAACAATGGGCTTCATTGGTGTGTATTGAATAGTTTTCGGAAAACAATGGTGTTATTTTATTTAAAAATAATAATTTCATGAAAATTGGTGCAAAGTTTGAGATGCTCAGTTAAGGTCTAAGCATTTCTGGCCTTGAGATAAATCTCACCATATTATTTTTAATTACTGTTTTACTCAGCAACAGGAAAAAGTCTGTCAAACGCATATGGCTAAAAAAACAGTCCATATTTGTATGGCTTCTCACAACAAAGAATAAAACAGATGTAATCTGCCTTGTCTGGTGTGTGTGTGTGTGTGTGTGTGTGGTGGTGGTGGTGTGTGTGTGTGTGTGTGTGTGTGTGTGTGTGGGGGGGGTGAATGATGAATGCAGTTTTTTGCCTGTTATCCAATTCCTCTCCCCTGATGGCTTCGTTGGGTCTTTACTAGGTTTTACTGAATGATGTATGTTGAGACTGCATCACAACAATCCCTGAGTGTTGACAAGACAAGCTAATGTAATTTAGTTTTCAAAAGGCAAAGATGATGGGAAAGAAACAATTTGCCACACGTCAAAGAAGAAGTTGTAAAACACACAAACAGAGACAGAGATTGATGTAACTGTGTCAATGCAAGTATGTTATCTTCACAAGCACAGATTGTGTTGGATATTATTCACAAATGTGTCTGCCTGTGTTCCTGTTAAAGGGGAGATATGTTAGCTTTTTACTGCCGCAAAGCACAAAATGACAAGAATTACCAGCCAACCTAGTGATCATGTATAGTCCATAAATTACTTCTATTTAATTTCCATTTGCACTTGGTGACTTTCTGTCTTGGGCAGAACGGACACCCATTGAAAAAGTTAAATGGAAATGCGAGCAAGAAGCTTTTAGAAATGAAAAGCTTTTGAATTTCTAATGCATCTCAAATAGAGGTTTGAGAGATATTCTACGCAGATGTTGAAAAGATGGGAATAAACCTATCTCTCCAAATAATATACATAATATTTACCTTCCCTGAACACAACTACATGAGCATGTGTTATATGGAAGTAGTCACTCCAGGAATCTGTCCTTGTCAATGGCAGGTTTTGAGGACCATGACTTGAAAATATATGTCATTTTCCTCAATGAAAACATCTAATTATAAAAGCAAAACATATGCAGAAATATAATTATATCTATTGCTTACACATAAAGTAAAAATGCACTTCTGTAAAAGCACAAGATGGATTGATTGGGACGTTTTTCTTTCCCATCACAAGATTGAGGCCTTGAGGGCAAATCTTTTAGATTAACACATCGGAGGTTTGAAAAAGCAGTCTTCCTTATTGTTATCGCTAGCATCCTCACAAGCTTAACCTTAATTGGCATACTGATATAACAAACAGAACTTCCACTGTATAAATTTAGATACCAATCCAAAACTCACAGGTCTCTTGAGGCATGTGAGGCACAGAGCTACTTCCTCCATGCATTTTAAGCATGAGTCATGAGCAGGCAAAAACCCAAATCTGAGCACATTTTCTGGGTTGATTTATTTTCTAAACAAAGGCGTCTGTTGAAGTCTGTCAGCAGCAACATGATTGATAAATCAGTGAGGGACAATCCATGGTCTGTGTCCAAATCCCCAGCACTTCTACAAAACTCAAAATCCCTCATCGGCCCCAATTGAACCAAGCTAATGGACAGGTTTCCCTTTTCCTCTATCACTTTATCTCACTCCCCTTCAGTTTCTCTTTTTAATTCTAACCCTTCCTGTTATTTTTCTATCAGTGTGCCACTTAGAATAGTTTTAAATTTTTTTGTCTGATGATGTTTTTGTCTTCCCCACCACTTTCTCTTAAGGGATCATAGCTGTATGAGAGAGCAAAGATCTGGAGAGGCTGAAGGGAGGCGGCTGAACTGAACTCACAGGCTGACAGCATGCCTCATTTGTGTGCCAAGTGTGTGTGCACACACTTGGCAGACACTCTGAGATACAGGGCCAAGTCTGCCTCTGTGCAGACCTCTGCATTGTTTCTTTAGTGTTCCCAACCTTTTTTGGCAGGTAAATCCACAGTGATGTCAAGAAATTATGAAATCATGAAAAAAAATACCACAATTGCTAAAAACTAATAATAAGACATTCAAATAATAGGACACATTTAAACTGCATGGGACATATTCCATTTCTTAGCTTGCTGCAGTTGCTAAATAAAACAGTGTGTATTCATTCAGCACAACTACAAAGTGCTTTACATCACACAAGAGAAATCACATTACAAATGAAAACCTGAAATTACAAAAATAACACCACAAGAAGAGGGTTGGTTTTTTTTTAAGTAGAATTGATAGATGAGACAGACCTGTGCTAACAGGACATGCTAAGAAGTTTATCACATAAATAATCATAATCCAATAAAGCACCAGCAATTAGACCTGTTGCCTGTAAAAGGCAGTGAGGCAAGTGGACATTTTTCCAGCATTGATAGACGGGTCACGCATGCAGTTCCTTTAATTAATGGCAAAATATACATGTATATACATGTATTGGCACTGTAGACAATTAGTGACTTTAAATGATGACCCTGATTAAGGGCGGATGTGGCTCAGTGATATAGCGCTCGCCTGTCAATTGGAAGGTTGGTGGTACAACCCCTGGCCCTGCAGACCCATGTCGATGTGTCCTTGGGCAAGACACTGAACCCCAAGTTGCCCCCGATGCTGCGCCTTCGGCATGTAAATGTGTGTGAGTGTTTATCTAATGACTAGGTGCCACCTTGTACAGCAGCCTCAGCCACAGTGTATGAATGTGAGTGAATGGTGAATGGTTCCTGTGCTGTGTAAAGGTGCTTTGAGTAGTCGTTGACACTAGAAAAGCGCTATATAAGAACTAACCATTTACACTGACCAAAGTCATAAGCTTCCTAGGGATAGAAGATTTCTGTTTATTTTTGTATGGTTTTATATTTTAAACACATTTTCAGTTTGCAGCTCAATTAATTCATTGGTTGTTTTTTTTTGGATTCGGAATCTATTGAGAAAATTCATTTTATCGCGGGCGGTTCTAGGGTTAGTGGAGATCAGGCGGTTAGCCCTGACTTCTTTGATTGAGTCTGGGATATTTCCGATTTATCATGAATGCCTTTCTTATGTTTGCTGCTTTTTGGTTTTCTCTTTTGTAATGGTGAGATGCTAGTTTAGCTTAGTTAATGGCTTATCGGTTTAAAGTTCAGAACCAAACCATTAACACTCAATTGATGTGTGGTTTGTGAGAGAGTTTGGCTATGTTACAGTCTACTTCACCACTCTCTTACAGTTGCCGTTTCTCCTTCATTACTCCTCCACTCTCTCCAACACTAGTACACACTCCACTGGAGCCAAGGTCAATACACAGATGTGCATCTGTAGATGGTGGGTGATGTGAAAACCAAATGATTCGAGGTTACTGGTATAAAAGTCAACAAAGCTGCAGTGGTTAATCTTGGCTTTGATCTTACACAGAGCTCTGTCTTGCTGTTTTTTTTGTTTGGGGGAGGGGGGTGATGATTATTATAGAAAAGATTGCCGTCTCTGAGATTAGAACGGAATTGAGAAAATTGAATGGAATCTCTGCAGGCTTCAAAAGTTTATATGCCTTCCCTACTGTGCATGAAAACACTTCCACTATCATGAAAATCAGTGTTTTCCAGAGTGGTGCAGGTTATCTTCAAAATGCAGTCACTGATAATTATTACTGCCTGTTGTTTAAAGAAATGCATTTATTTTGCCTGTAGTAGATATTAAATCTATGAGATCCTGTAATTACTACTTGAACTCTGAAGTAGATGTATTTCCAATTGAACAAAAATAACATGCCATTGTTGTGTCTAATCTATCCACCCCACGAAGAATTAAATTTTTTGCGAACCGTAATATCACAAGTAATATCTAGCACTTCCACATCAGCTTTCTCCTAAACTAGAATACAAACGGACCTGTAGCAGCTTGCCTCCCAGTATGACAAGGCTCATTACTCTTCGTATAGCAGAGTCTTCGTGCAACAGTCAACAAACACATGATCTATCTGTGGCCTTTTAAGAGGAAATGTCAAATCAGCACATAGGATAAGGTCAGGACTAGAGCAGTTGATGAGGCATCACTTCACACAAAAAAAATTGAAAAAAAACAAGTGTGCCCACTACTTCACTACACCGCACAAAATTGTCCATCATCCGTCATTTAGTCCAGTATTGATTCTTAGAATAGTTGTTTTGAGTCAGGAGATGATAGGAAACATTATAAATCCCTCGTCTTCTCATTCTGGAAAATATGCAGTCTACACGAGGAACAAGTTAAAAGATTAGACGTCAGTGGGCCAGATGTTCAGTGTAGAAAAATAAGATTTGTGATTAAACAATTATAGCTAATAATCTTTCACAACTTACTCAAGTAAATGAAGCATGAGCAATTGCAATCATTTTTTTTTACTGACAATAGAAACTGTAATCAATAATTTGCTAATTTAAATAACTGTGCATCTTCATTTGTAATTAAATTAAGGCTATGAAATTCCCAAGGGGGTAGAGGTGAAAGGTAACAAATCTCATTGTTTTAAAGTCAAAGTGAAATTTGAACTCTTGTGACAATTGATTAAACATGTTTCATGCCTTTTGGATGTTTCCATTGCAGTGGTTGACATCTGAGAGCCGGCATAGCTATATCTATGTTATAAAAGGCATTTTCTTTTTCTTTTTAGCGAGCCCATCGCTGGTGGTGAACTGTCCATTTGGAGACACTGTACCTTTGTTTATAACATAGCACTGATTCCAACTACACAATTTTTTGTTCATTGTATTTCAACACCATTGTCAAGTTCTACTATAGTAGTACACATTTAGTGTACTTGCTTGCACTTGTACGTGCTTCACTTGCAGATTTAAAGGTTTGTAAATGTTATTCTAGATCAGATTACTAGAGTAGTATTACATCAAGACTTGCTTTGCATGTCTAAACCAAACCCCATAGCATCATGTTTCAATTTAGTCTTTTATGTTGACCTGAATAAAGCCTCACTCTTCATTGTGAAAGAGAGAGAAATAAGAATAAGAAACAGCCCTTCTTCAACAGTCTTTCATATATCAGAAGGAGCCTTACAGGGAAATATATATTACAAACAAGAAAGCTGCTGTTGGTCCAATATCCGAGCTAAACCTCATTCAATCATTCCAACGTCTGTTTGTTTTATCCTGTTTCCTTCACTTATACTCGTCTCTCCATCTTCTTGCCTGCATATTTTTCTCACCTTCTCTTTCTCTGTCTATCTCTCCCTTTCTGTATGCTACCCTTATCTAAATTACAGAAAAAAAGCTTGGTGGGGTCCAACAGCCTGGAGTTGTGGGGCTTTCTCCTGAATTATGCTATTTGTCTTAAAGGCCTGGTGGGTCTGCTTTCAACATTTTCACACATGTCCTCCAAAGGGAAGAAAAGAGGGAGAGAGAAAAAGAGGAGCTGGTGATGGGCTGGGGGGAAGAGAGTGCATAGTGTGTGTGTGTGTGTGTGTGTGTGTGTGTGTGTGTGTGTGTGTGTGTGTGTGTGTGTGTGTGTGTGTGTGTGTGTGTGTGTGTGTGTGTGTGTGACTACACGCATCAGGTTAGGAGTAGAAATCCATGTCAAATTTCAAGGTGGAATAATACCTGGTATTCACATGTACTATAAACTCTGAAAAGCAGCATCGCCAAAATTCTACCAACACCTAACCCTTGGCCATGGCTCAGCAGTGAAACACAATCCCAATTTTGCAAATACAGAGACCATTAATGCTTTCATCTAACATTGCGTATTTTATTAAAACCAAACTCTTTTTTCATTAAACAAAAGTCAATCTTCTTAAACATTAAATGCTCTCTCAACCAAGCAGCCAAAATGTTGCCTAATTAAAATACTTTCAATTTATGATTTTAATTACAAACGCTCTGATCACAAAATGTGTATCATTTGCTGTGTTTAAACCACAACCAGTGTTTATTACGAACAGATTGGCCACCTGGAGAACAAGTTTTTTTCTGGTCGACTGACCTGCAGCCCGGCAATGAGCCAAGAAAGGTTGATTAAAGGGTATGACAACAAATTACAAAAACAATACAAATACATAATTTAGCATGAATGATGTTGAATTATTTGTTTACAGTCATCAGCAGACAAATTTACAGGCTCCATAAGTGCATCCGCCTCACTACAAGTTCCCTTCTCTGCCACTGACAACATTTGTCTGTCCCTCCCAATATAGCTAACCTTGATGTGACACTGACTGAATAAATATGCTTTGTATTAATAAAATCTGCCACTAAGACTTTCTCATAGTTGAATATGGAAAACAAAATTTTAAAGAAAATGCTGTCACAAATGCCTGTTTGTTAAGTACACATAATAAGTGATATACATAAAGATGGTAAGAGTCCCTTCTTTATATTCTATATAGTCTAAGTCTGACATTAACAAATAATACTGGCGATCAAATCAAAACGTTACTTGCAAGATTTTGTATCATATCAATGTTTCTGCCTGTGTTTCTAGATTAAACAAAACATAGCACATGTTTTTATGAGATTGTGTATTTGTACCCATGTCAAAACAGCAAAAACACCCAAAAGATACAATAAGAGGCGTGCGTGCGTGCGTGCGTGCGTGCGTGCGTGCGTGCGTGCGTGCGTGCGTGCGTGTTCACTCCTCATGCAGCACTGCCACCCTGACTCACAGACAGACGAATATTTCATGGCTTGATGGTTTCTCTGTGTGATGCCGGGGCCTGATAGCTTATCTGTGAAATCCTCCTCACTTGCCTGGAGTTTAGTTCAATAAAATGTGGGAAAGAACAGCCATTGATAAAGAAACCCCAGTGAGGGGATAAGATCAGATACAGGGGCCTGATAACACCACTCAAGTTGGGAGTCTTAGGTCAAAGCAGGACAGACTACACTATCATGTACTTGGTATACACATCATACATCTTCTTTCTGCTTGCAGATTACAGGTAGCATTTCCTCATTCCTGTTTGCATTGCAGATTTCCTTTATAAGTCTGAGGCTACAAAAAATGACAATATATGTGATCATGTTTCCATCATTTTCAACTAGCTACTGAAATAAGAAAAATAATTGTGATGATGAACGACATAAGAGAAAGATAAATGTATTCTAACTATTTTACCATCTTATTAACCTGTACCACAAACTTTAGTGCTGTATTAACACCTCTCTCATGAGTGATGTGGCCTATTTCATCCTTGTTACTGCTTTGCATGGTTGAACAGTGCAAGAAGATGGCAAGGGTCTGTGTTGCTTGGCTGTGTTTTGATGCTCGCATTGCTTTCTGTCCTGAATGTGGATACTGCTGAAGTGTAACTGTGCTATAGTCTTGCTGCTTCCTGTAGCTCTGCATGGCTTATTGAGAAAGCTTATTTGTTGCTCTAGCTGTCTTTATGGCGTCTTGTTGACTTCTGTCAGTAAGGTTTAACTGGTACCAATGTCTTGCTATTTCATGTTGCTCTGACCTAAAAACATCTGGCCGAAGGACCACAGTTGAAAATTAGCTGTCACTAACACTATCACATTGACAGAAATCTTAATTAATGTGTGTTTTCCTTTATAAAATAAATGGTAAAAAATAAAGTTAAAACAATAGCCACGTTGCAGCACTCTCTCTCTCTCCTAGCATACTGAGTATACTGTCCTTAATAGAAGTTCATGAGTCTGTCTCATCTGTCGTCTGATCATGCCACAATTTTGTCCTGATTTCAGCTATAGTTTCCATCACATATTTACTTCTGACCAAGAAACCACACAGTAGTAGACATTCTCCAGCTGAACACCAGTTACATGACATGCAAACAAAAGAGCAGCAGGAAAGTAAACAGCAGCCAGCAGTTTCAGTGAAGTTCTTCGTAGTGTGTGTGAACAAACAACCAGTCAAATCGTTGAGCTCAGATTGAGCAGATGTCTCTGTTTTAGTGATATTTGACAGATAAACCCCGATTACAAACACTGACTATCAGGTGGAAGATGGACATGTACTTCCTATATTTTATAAGCAAAGAGAAATGAATGGTGAAGTATTTGAATGTGTCTTGGCAATGAGTGAATGTCTCTTTAACACAAGATAACTGCAATATTGTCAAGCCAACCGCAAGGGATGGCAAGCGATGGCAAGTGATGGCAAGCAATTAATGAGCATAACAAATTGATTAAATCAATAAAATACTACTTTTCATACAATCATATTGCAGTATGTTTAAGAACAAATTAGACTTGCATTGCCAGACCTTTCTCCACAGCACTACAAAGGTGGGTCTGGCTAGTCCAAACAACATTTTGGTATGGGAGAAAAACATGCTCTGGTTTATTGGCATTTTTTTAAACCAATCACAATCATCCACAAAAAAAAGTGGAAGGACATCGTTGAAGAACAGACAAGCTTTGAAGTTTGTGTCTGAAGATGAGGGGTGGATGGTGTTAAAGAGTGTTTAAACAAGGTGGTAAATCTATCCTAATAGGGTCAGCCTTGTATGTGTGCGCAAACACAAACACCTACTGCTGAATCAAACTCTACAGCAACACACACAAAAGCCAAAAGTCAATATCCTTGCTTTGCTCGCTAGCGCGCACACACACACACACACACACACACACACACACACACACACACACACACACACACACACACACACACACACACACACACACACACACACACACACACACACACAAAACTCCAGGCAACTTCTCAGGGTGGCATTGCTCAAATACAAGCTGCCCAAACTCTGATTAATGTATTACAGCCAGGCATGGTATACTGTAGGTGTGTGTATATTGTGTGCATGGACCCGAGGACGGGGACAAAGACAGAAGCAGAATAGGGAGGAAGAGAGGGTGAGGGAAAGATGGCAACAGAGAAGAGAGCAGAAAGAGAGCATGTAAACATAAAAAACCGAGTAAGAGGGGTACAAAAAGAGAGAGCGAGCAACCGAGAGAGAGAGAGGAGGGTGTCGGATTATTAGTGCTCCCTAGTGGTCAGGTGGCGGATTTATTCATATTTATTTATTACATTGTCCCTGCTCTGGGATTTGTTTGTGCCCACTCACATCCCTCTCATATTGTTTTTATCATGTGTGACTTTGAAAATTGCTGCTGCCTTTGAGCATCTTAAGCAGGCTTGACATATACTTCAACCCCTCCATTACCATCACCGCACCCACAACCTCTAAACCCCTCTCCCCTCCCCTTTCCCCCACCACCAGCTCCCCTAAAGCCGACCCACACATACAAACGGCCCAACAATGAATTCTAAAAAGCAGACTAACAAAGGCAATTGTGTTGATGTATGTAGCCCTTAGGATGGGTTACTGTGTGCCAATGGACAATGTTTTGCCGAGTTCCATCCCCATTGTTCCATTTGAAATAGAGTTAAGAAAATACCCCATTTATCGTCCGTCAAACAACGGCCTCATGTTTCAATATAAATGTTAATGCTCTACTCCCGAGCACACAGTTAAGTCCATGGGGGGTTCTGCATACAAGGAAGAAGGAGCTGCAGCCAACGAAAGAAAAACTACAAGGCAGTTTAGAAACAAGAAAGTAATCCAGCTTTTCACCAAAATCCTCTTTCTCAAAATGTCATATTGGATTAATAACGCATGTTCATTTTGGAGTTTTATTTTGTCCAATCGAAGAAACAAAAAGTCTAAATAAATAGTAAATTGAATACCTCTGGGATTTGGAGTGTTGGTTGGACAAAAGAGTACACATGGAGAACATTGAGTCCCCTTCTACTCTAGGAAATTGTGGTAGGGTATTTCTCTTTTCTGATGTTGTATAGAACCAGCTAGCAATAAACTCTTCAAAAGGGAAGAAATGTCATCACAAGCAGCCCTCAGATCAACGTATCCTAGCTTCTTTACTGTATCTCATACTTCCTCTGTCTGTATGATGCATTCAGTTTGTGCATCAGACATCCACTGACACAATCAGTTGATCAAAAGATCAGAATCAGAAAAAGATTTATTGCCAGGTAAGTGGCAATCACCAGTAATGTGTCCTGGTTGATGGTTCATACAGAAAAAACATATTTTAACAATAATATGAAATAAAAAAATACAGAAACAAATAACACATACACATAATTATACAACAATTAACATGTGGAATTATGTACTTAACTGAATAACTGAAAACGTCTTATATTCTAGTTTCTTCAAAGTAGCCACCCTTTGCTTTGATTACTGTTTTTTACACTCTTGGCATTCTCTTGATGAGCTTCAAGAGGTAGTCACCTGAAATGGTTTCCCAACAGTCTTGAAGGAGTTCCCAGAGATGCTCAGCACTTGTTGGCCCATTTGCCTTCACTCTGCAGTCCAGCTCTCCCCAAACCATCTTGATTAGGTTCAGGTCCGGTGACTGTGGAGGCGCAGCACTCCATCATTCTCCTTCTTGGTCAAATAGCCCTTACACAGCCTGGAGGTGTGTTTGGGGTCATTGTCCTGTTGAAAAATAAATGATGGTTCAACTAAATGCAAACTGGATGGGATGGCATGTCGCTGCAAGATGCTGTGGTAGCCATGCTGGTTCAGCATACCTTCAATTTTGAATAAATCCCCAACAGCGTCACCAGCAAAGCACCCCCACACCATCACATCTCCTCCTCCATGCTTCACGGTGGGAACCAGGCATGTAGAATCCATCCGGTCACCTTTTTTCCGTCACGCAAAGACATGGCGGTGGGAACAAAAGATCTCAAACTTGGACTCATCAGACCAACTACAGATTTCCACTGGTCTAATGTCCATTCCTTGTGTTTCTTGGCCCAAACAAATCTCTTCTGCTTGTTGCCTCTCCTTAGCAGTGGTTTCCTAGCTGCTATTTGACCATGAAGGCCTGTTTTGCTCAGTCTCCTCAAACAGTTGTTCTAGAGATGTGTCTGCTGCTAGAACTCTGTGTAGTATTCATCTGGTCTCTAATCTGAGCTAATGAATTTATCTTCAGCAGCAGAGGTGACTCTTTATAATGATGGCCACTTGTTTCTCTCTACTTAGCTGATTGGTTTTGCCATAATATGAATTCTAGCAGTTGTCCAATAGGGCTGTCGGCTGTGTATCAACCTGACTTCTGCACAACACAACTGATGGTCCCAACTCCATTAATAAGGCAAGAAATTTCACTAATTAACCCTGACAAGGCACACCTGTGAAGTGAAAACCATTTCAGGTGACTACCTCATGAAGCTCATTGAGAGAACACCAAGGGTTTGCAGCAATATCAAAAAAGCAAAGGTGGCTACTTCAAAGAAACTAGAACATGAGACATGTTTTCAGTTATTTCACACATTTTTATTAAGTACATTATTCCACATGTGTTCATTCATAGTTTTGATGCCTTCAGTGATAATCTACAGTGTAAATAGTCATAAAAATAAAGGAAACGCATTGAATGAGAAGGTGGTTCCAAACTTTTGGCCTGTACTAAATAATATATATATACATATATATATATATATATATATATATATATATATATATATATATATATATATATATATATATATAGAGAGAGAGAGAGAGAGAGAGAGAGAGGACAGGATTTAGGATCAAATTTAATGTCAGTGGCCGATGTGTGTAGCATCTTCAAGTCTCAAGTCTACAGTCTATTTACCAACCAATTAGTTGTTTATTATTATATAATTAATTAGTTATTTGTTGCAGTTGTGACAATATAAAGACTAGTAATAACTTTATCTTTTCGCATTCCGTAAAAAACATGGATTCCCAAAACAGTGTCTAGCTCAAACTCCTGAAGAAATAATCAGATGCAAAAGAAAACTCAAAATCTGAAGCTGAAAACATCACTGCAGCGAGAACACAGCCAGAGCATGTTTCTGCCCCTAACAAGTGCACTCAAGATCAAGACGGACTTGAAGTAAAAACAAGCAGCCAGTCCACAGGGAGACCTCTCCATCCTTGTTTCTTTCGCTCTCCTGTGCATCTCCTGTGTTTATCCTGTGATCTATTCACTGCATCTTTCCATCTATCCTTCATTCTTTGCCTCTGAAAATGGATGCAGGGAAAACTTTTCTCCTCAGCACTGTGGAGACATACAGACATGCTAGAATAAACATTTCGTAATGGAACTATTGATTTGCCTTGGGTGTTTTTTTTATCATTGCAGGTAAAAGTATTTTAAGGTGATGGAGATGATGAACGGTTCATTTATTTGTTTATTTATTTCATTCAATCAATGAAAGCTGGAAGAGGTGAGAAAAAAGATTCATGAAGAATAAAAACATATTTTAACAGTGCATTTTATATTAAAGGATAGGTGACATCATGAAATAAAAAAATGGTGTGGCCGGGTTATGTCAGTGAGGTAGAGCAGACACACATATACTGAGAGTGTTATGCCTTGACGCAGAGGTCCAGGGTTAAAATCCGACCTGTGACGATATCCTGCATGTCTTCCCTTCTCTCTTTCCTTTCTCACCTAACTGTCCTATCAAATAAAGGTGGAAAAGCCCAAAAATAATGTTAGAAAAAAAAATGCTGCAAAGTATAAAAATCTTTGGAGAGTGAGTGAACCAGACAGGAATTAACTTGGTATGAACTCAGTGTGGTTGAACTCTGCTGTTAATTCTTGATTTATCTCGTTTTTTTTAATCTCATGGCGAGAAGATAATAAAATGTTAAGCATGATCTAATTAATGTTCCTTCCTGATCGAAGCTATAAGAATATTTAGTTAGTGTAATAATGTGATTTATTTTTTTTACTATACAGTATTAATCTATCCCAGATTTGCCTCACTACCACAAAATATATGCATAACTAAAATAATGTGTTTCAGTTGAGAAATTGGTGTCCATTTGAGAAATTGGAATCCATATGCCCCTTTGCCCTGCAAAGAATTAAGTTTTGGGGAAACATCAGTGACTTTGAAAGATGAAATCTAAGTAGAATAATGTATTTATACTTTTTTATTGATCCCAGTGGGGAAATTACCATTTTATTTTTGCACTCTGCTTGTTAAAACCCACTACACACAAGTCTGAAATACACACACATGCTCAGGTCCTTTCCATGCACAAATGGAGAGATGTCAGAGTGAGTGGGCTGCAACTGCTGGACAGGCGCCCTGAGCAGTTGGGGAAGGTCCAGTGCCTTAGTCAAGAGCACCTTGGCAGTGCCCAGGAGGTGAACTGGCATCTCTCCAGGCAGTCTACACCCACACCCAATAATAATATTAACAATTATTATAAAATAATAGAAATAAAAATAATAATATTGATCTTCAAAGATTGATACTTGTTATTTTATCCCTAGCCTCGACAACACATGTTAACGTTTATTACATTCTCACTACAGTATTTCTAGACTTCATGTCTACATGTCAGGCTGAATAAACATGTCAGGAGTATGTTTAAGCTGTCACAAACGTGCTCTGAGCTTGAACAGTCAAGCAATCCAGAGATCTCAAGTGGCTCGATAGGCTACTTTAAAGCCTGGAGTAGAAGATGAGTTCCCTTCATCTTTCTCTCACACACTGAGTCCTCAACTTTTCTCCCACTGAATCATTTCATCTCTTTCACACATGCATCCCGCTATTTCTTTTTCTCTCCTTCTATCTTTGACACTCCCCCCTTATTCTCTTTCTTACTTTCCTCCTTTTTATTTATCTTTCGCCAGCTCTGTACTTTGATTTTTCCCTCTCTCCTTCTATTACTGTGTGTAGTTTCACAGGCTTTCAGAGTGCTTTGTATCTCCCAGACACAATGCAATCCATTCATATTACATCAAGAGACACTGACACCAATTATTTGAAGGCCTGCCCAACCCCATGATCCAGAGGATGAAGGGGGAATTGAGACAGATAGACAGAGAGCTGGAAGGAAGATAGAAAAAGGGAGACAGATGAGGGACATTTAAGCTTGGTTTGAGGTAAAAGTATATGTAGAAAGTTTTATTAACTTTATTGGACTGGGCCAGCAGTCAATTCAAACTTATATTTGTGTCCTACTGCTTATGTCTGAGACATAA
This sequence comes from Percina caprodes, assembly GCA_013375575.1. Taxonomy (NCBI): domain Eukaryota; kingdom Metazoa; phylum Chordata; class Actinopteri; order Perciformes; family Percidae; genus Percina; species Percina caprodes. The sequence goes on along the minus strand of JABXJD010000017.1, from coordinate 294,911 downwards.
CACTTAACACTCATCACCTCGAAACCCAACTTAATCTCAGCACTACTACCAGTTTCTAAACAGAGATTGTTGCCTTGGAAACCTAACTCATGTCATGTTTATTCAAGAGCGTCGACAAAGCGTTGCTCCTGTGGCGCCATTTTGATGCTGCCTAGCACTCACCCGCCTTTAGCATTCCATTGACTGCCATTCATCTTGACATCACTTTGACAGCAAATAACTTTACAACTAAACCATTTAAAGACTTTATTTGTCCATTGTTCATTTCTAACGAAACACGACAATGTATAAAAGGCTTCATTACCTTCTAACTCATGTTATGGCTCTGTAGCACTCCACCCCTCAATGCTGTTTCCCTGTGGGTTTGCCAGATGGTGGAGTGGGGGCTTAAGTGCTGATGGGGTTGTACAGTACAACAGGCCTATTAGAAGAAAGTACTGAGGGGGCATAACCAAGCGACTTGCTGTTGCGTAGTAGAGGAATTACCGAACAGTACAGAATAAGCTTGCAGACAGTTTTGACTTACATTAGCTGTTTAGGTTTAATTACTAATGTTAACTAGCATTTTAGTCAGCAATAATTAGCCTGTGCCTGTGTTATCTCCTTATACATACCTACGGTCACCGTCGCTGCAAGATTTAGAAGGATTGAGATTTCTCCTGGCACAGAAGACGTACAACTTTCAGACAGGTTGCCCATGTCACATCTATGTCGGCAAGCTCAGTTGGAGGCTGCAAAGTAAAGCTCAGCCCTCACCAGAAAAGTGCTTCTGATAAACTTCACTGGTCTCCACGGCGCCACATTGTCCATTTCTCATACTGTCCATGCTTTATTCTGACACCAGAAGTTAGTTTCAGATAAACGTTCTGTTGCTATAGCAACCCCTAGTAGGAACAGTTACCTAACAGTTTTTGCTTAATATAACACCAAGCTTTTTCTTTTACGAGGTCTTCTTCCACCCAAACTTTATTATTTCTTATTCTCCGATGCTGAGTTAGGGGAACTGGAGATTCCTCACATTCTCAAACTTCGTGACAAACAGCGTAGGCACCACCTTACTTGCTTGCTCGCGTGCACGCACACACACACACACACACACACACACACACACACACACAGTTTGTCCTGGAGGCACACACCAGATCACACCAAATGGATGATAATGATAACACATACACACTCTGATGGTGATGACCAAACCTTACGCTGCAGTTTACACAAGCATTTCTTCTACTGTAGGTTTCCTTACATTTAAGAGCTTCAGACAGCACAAACTTGTGAAACAGTTAAAACTATTTTCACATTGCATCATTCCAAAGAGAACTCTCCCTCCTGTCCTCCATCCATTCATGGCACATTCATCTCGCAAAATTTGTTCTCCCAGTCTTTTCTTGCTGCTCCATTTCTCCCATTTTGTGTGGACATTAAGTCCTCCTCTGAGGTGACTGTCATTGTTTTCCATTTTGGACGACGCAAAGCTCTTCAGGCATCTCCAGGCGGGAGGGGGACAGAGAACCGGTGCCCAGCCCAGGAACCAGGGATCCATAACCAATCTACCATGATGCTTCGCTCTGCAGTTCTAGGAGTGAAGTCAATCTCCCGCTTCATAATTTTGTTACACACATTCAAGCTCAGATGTGCACATTGCTACTATAGAAACCTTACTTTTTATCACATGTGGCCTTACAATACTGCAGCCACACATCTCAATTCCCTAAACCTCAGCTGTTAAAAAATCCAGTTTCCCTCCTTTTTATGTTTTGGTTAGAAGGTTAAAGTCTTGATACGTTGTCTATTGGGCTGGATCTGAATATTTGAATATTTGTACAATGGGTAGGTATTCGATTTTCAATTTTGGGACGTATATTTGTTTTATTTTATTTTTTTAAACATACCAATTAACAAATGGATGGATATGGGTGTTCCCGACCCGTACCATTTGCAACACAACCATTCTGTAGTTTGACCAATTATTTTTTTTCTTTTTTCAAATAACTTCAGTGTACAGCAATTTGTTTTCTCCCCGTTATTTGTTTTTATTATGTTTATTATTCCCTTTCTATTAAGAATTTTTGGGTGCATGGGGACATTTAATCCTGGTGGAAATGGTTTTAAACCCTACTGCTCCAGGTAAATCTATAAACCCCCCAAAAAAAAGAAAGAAAAAGAAATGTTATGAAAAGATGTTATCTTTCAATTTCCCATTTTGTAAGAACAATAGCGCAACACCCAAATGGTCACATTTGACAAGTTTTATTGCATTTCTTACTTTCTATAGAAAGTAAGAAATGCAATGAAACTTGTCAAATGTGATATATATATATATATATACAAATGTGATATATTTATGTATGTATATATATATATATATAAATATATATATATATATATATATATATATATATATATACACACACACACACACACAACTAAGACACATTACTAGTGCACATACACACAAAATATAGGCTGCAAAAATACCTCTAGCTACAGCTGTTATTACTGCAGGTGACAGGAAGCGTATGGCGGGAGCTGTGATATCTGTCAGACACACACAGAAATGACAGTGTGGGACTTTGTAGCACAGTGCTGCTGCTGCTGCTTACAGCACCGCCACACAGCGTAATTATAGAGCAGACTGGGTCAGAGCTGTTCTCCTTTACGTGCAGGAAAAGTCCACAGGCTGCAGTGAACAGACCCTTGACAGATTCTGGAGTTTTGTTTTACAAGCTGGTCGTTTTTGCTTACCAGAAGTTCTTTGACATCCAAAAAGTACAATATGGAGAGTTCTGATGCTGCATCTCCCACTGTTTTAGGTCAAGTTTGATTTAGCCTACCTAGTTTTGAAAATACTGTTCCTGTCAGCAGACAATAGATAAAAATGATAGATCAAACACAGATGGTATGCCCCCTGCAAACCCACTCCCTAGAAAACCTAATAGTCTATTTAATGGGTCAACCCTATGATGGGGTTTATGATATATTGGGCAATCTTCTGCTCAAACCCCGCAGCGCTCAACCCTTTTCTTCCCTTCGCAACATTCATAAGGACCAACCTGGCCTGAGATACAGTACAGCAGCATGGATGGGGTAGAGACAAATATGGAGGATGGAAAAGTGAATGCAAGGGAGGGAGGATAGAAAAGTGAATGCAAGGGAGGGAGAAAGATCTAATCCAACACGTACGGTGAAAGAAAATCCATATTATACTTGTACTAGCATGTGTTGTTCTTTCTCACTCCCCCTCTCAGTAATGATGTAAATAAAACATCAATTCTTGGAGGCCACCAATCTTGACCCCCATCCTCAGTTGTTTTTATTAAGAATCAAAGGAGCCTTATGTAATAAATAACCTTGATTGACCTCCAAAAAGTGGTTGGATTAGAAAAGAACCCAAGCTGTTCCATTCCTTGGCAAAATATTTGCTCAGTGATTGGTATTGATCAAAAACACCACCAACCACTGTGGAGAAGGTTTGACAATGGTTAAGACAGTTATTCTGTACTATGACAAAGCAGAATTCCTTATTTATTTCCCTTTAAGTGAAACTGAAATCCTTAGAAAGTAGGAGAAAAGCTCAACTCTGGTGTTTGAGTGCAACAATTCAACTTTTTCTCCCCCGGTACCAGCTATATCCAAAACTTTATTTTTTTATCTTAATGAGACTGTTTCGTTATAATGCATCTATGTCAGTCAAGACTAGATTCACCACATCCTTACCTAAAGGAAGACTCATGTCTCCTGTCTAAATCATGTAATACAGAGATTTTGCAATCATATTATAAATGTTGTGTAGGGCTGCACTGCTGAGAGTAATGCAAACGGAGATCAGAGCCAATGCTGCACTCGCTGTCCTCTGATTTTCCGCTACTCCGTTACTAAAACTTTTCTGAGCTGCTCTCCTTTATCAAGCTTTGTTACATTTGTAAGTAACTCTAACGTCACATGCACTGTTTTAAAAAAATATCAAAGTGTTCTGTCATGTTGAGCTACTTAAAAAGGTCTGTATCAGGGCTGATACCTGATCTGACAAATTAGACCCTTGACAGTGAATCCATACGATTTACACCAATCAAGTTGCAGATGTTAAAAAACGTGAAATATGAAAACTGGAAATGAGCTAGAATATATCAAATACTAAAATGCATGTCCTTATTCACTACTAGTTTTGAACATACTACAGTGACCAATTGAAATCAAATAAAAATGTGTCTAGTGTGTGTGGTCAGTTCAATAGGGAGCACAGGGAGTTTCTCCACATGAACATACACACAGAAAAGTCACACATGCACCCTGCAGCAGTTACAACATATTGCCTCATGGTCCCCATTGGATTTCTTCATGTTTAAAACACACAATTTCCATTTTAAAGCAAACTAGTTATTGATCATTAATTCAAACCCAGAGAAGAATTTTTAAAAACACTCGCATTTCACATTTCTGTCTAGTCCAGTTTTACTTTTTCTCGCTAATACCCATCAAACTTTTAAATGGACGCATCTCAAACACTCAGTGAAGATGACGCAAGGACAGCAAAGTTTAGATCCTCCTTTACTTTTTCCTTCTTTCAGGTACTTTTCTCTCTGCTAAAAAGAAACCAATACACAGAAAGCACATATTTTTATATTTTTACGTTTCACTTTTACGTGAATACAAACAGTATATTTGATGTATATCTAACATAAAAGGACATAAACAAAGACTATGTACATGCTGGAAAGATACTCTAATATTTTTGATTGCAGTGGAGTGGTTGCTTATAATCTTTTTTACTGTATGCCCATTTTTTGAAAGAGCATAATATAATAAATTATTTGTTGTACTTACTATTTGTCTCTCAAATGTAACATGTGACAATATTTCAAGAGACGCTAATTTTTGTGATTATTATCTTGAATACTCGGGTTAGTTATTTTACAGAGATCCCAACTTGACTGCCACACAAATGCGGCTTAGTCCATTCAAGTCATTGAGTCATGTTGAACGTAATCCAACATGTTCAAAAGAGAGGAGGATAATTTAATTAGGTTGGTTTACTCTTAATCCAATGTTTGATATATTGATGTTTGTTAAAATGTAATTAAGATTTCTGCCATTTCTTCCTCTACTAAGATTGGTTTGTAAAAATGTTTCCTATTGATGAACTTATCTTTAGTATGTTGTCTATATTTTATTTTATGTCTGTGTTTATCCAATTGTTCAGTGAGGTTAACTAACTATAAATTTATTGCATTGTTAAAATGAATTGAGGCCCATTACTCCATTCATTGCAACCCTTTTCAAATTGAGACTTTTGGTTCACATTCAAAGAGGTATAGTTCTGATGTTATGTCTCTTGTTTTTAAAAGTGTACTGTATATGGAAATAAAGGTATACATTCAGAATTTCTTTTGATTTCAAGATTTTCATTAAATGTTCCGTGACAGACCTTTTTCTCACTCAATAATTTTACTCATTGCAGGAGAAAAAACTAGTGTAATTGATAATATTAAAAAACGATCATGAACATGCAGGCTCACTGGCATGGCTTACAGTGTCATTTTTAACTAAATTAGTTTCACCTGTTATTTCCCTCTATGACTAGTCAAAATGTCTACAGTGGAAAAAGTGTACTTGGTGGTGTGTGTCTTAATTTGGGGCACTCAAACATAAATGGTCAAAATTAAAGTACAAAGCAGAACATTTGAAAGCAATTTAAAGCAACTAATAAAGGACATTTGCACCATACAGTACATTAGTGTTTCTAGGCTGTATGCTATGTGTCATCATCACAGATAATTACATTATTTTCGTTGTAATATACAGCACCACAGATACATTACCAATAACCTTTAAAATAAAAATGATTTCAGGTAAAATGTTCCCATGAACCCTTAGCCTGACCTAAAATTTTATCCAGTTTCAAATGCCATCACTTCAAAAATCAAATACAATAGCTCTACAAAAACACCAATAGTGACACAGAACCTAAAGCACACATACTGTGTATGTAATGCATAGTGTATACAGACAATTACAAACAGACACAAATACACTTTCCTGCTCACACAAGTACAATCTCAGTGGTTCTTGCTCAGCATTCCCTTTACAGTGACCATACAGATATCTACACCGACTCATTCACACAGACACACACTTACACACTGCTTACTCAGAAGCTGGCCAGGTCAGTGGACTAAACATTTTCTCTCTGTGGGCTGCAGGCTTGCAGGGGTCTGCTTGGTCAGCACTCAACTGCTCACGCTTATCAACAGATAGGGAATACCTGCAAGGACTGCCTCAGTTAGAAAGTCATGATGAGTGTGTGTATACTTAAGTGTGTGTTTGTGTGTGCCTCCAGGACAAACTGTCTGTCTGTGTGTGTGTGTGTGTGTGTGTGTGTGTGTGTGTGGGTGGGCTGGTGTGTATCAGAGGATTATACGGAAAGAATTTCTCCTGCCGGTCTGCAGCTTGTTTTGTTGCACGGTGAAAAAAAGGCATCACATAATAGCAAATCGTTTTGACTATAAAGAGAAAATGACAAGGGATTAAGATTCATTTTAACATTTCTTCTGGCAACATTGTCAAAATGCATATCATGTAACAAATCCTAGCCTTGGTGGTGTTAAAAGGAATTGAATCCATATTAGATACCATCTGGATCAACACTAAACCCCTTTGAAAGCTTTGATAATACAGACTAACATATGTATAGGTAGATATAGAGATGCTATTTTTTTATCATCAACTTGTATGAAAAATATCCTCATACTGTATATGAGTACTGTGTAAAGCCAGAAAATATGTGCAATTAAAACATCAAGTAACTTGGTGGGAAATTGCCAATAATTCCCCATCAGCAACACGATTACATGGGTTACATATGTTTATATTAAAAATGGGGGTAACATTAGGGCATTCATCAATTGTTATTAGCCTCAGTGGAGCCCTGCTTTCATGGAAGCTGTGCTTTTTATCAGCAGGTAAATTATTCATTAAGTTATTAAAATGTTTGGTTACAGTGAACTATGTTCATAGCACTCAAACAGGAGTAAATAACGCATTTGTTTGGGAACTATTTTCAGTGTTGGATCTCTATAGTATTTACGCTAGCAGGATCGTGGATGACTCAAAATATACTACAGTGACAAGGTTCATGGGAACAAATTGTAACACAACAGGAACAGTGTGGCTCAATTATGAGTTCGTAATAATTTTTGGAAAACAATGGAACTCTAAAGCACAGAGGAAAAAGCTACATCCGGCTTTAGATATGTAAGAAATACTTGTTAATAGGTTCAATTCATCATTGTTTTTTTTATAGAATATCACCAGCCTCATCATTTAAAACCACTTTAAACAAACAGGTAAATATGCTCTGATGATATGCCATAAGAAAGCTGTGGAGGAGCTGAGACTGAGGAGAAAGGCTTGTCAGATTGACTTTGCAACAGTGGTGACAAAGAAAGTATGTAAGGGTCCACATAACTATCATTGTCAAAGCCCAATTTTGAGATTTGTATCACATATGGCTTAAAAATAACATTATTTTGATGGGAACATGTGGGCGATGTCCTCTGCAACTTTGTTCTGCCTATTAGCTGTGCCCTTTTGTATGCTTGATTTCTACACCACAGAACATTTCTCAGTCCTCCCACTGAAGTTGCTATTTACTGGCTTGAAAATATCATTTACATGACATGGGGAACTCTACTATACACGCCAGAAAAAGTCTGCAACATTGTTTTCGCCTGTGGGGCTATGCACAACGTCGCGCAGGAAAACATAGACAGTTAAAGAAATTGACCAACTGGACAGAGACCAGTAAAGGAAAATAGAAACACTTTTCCGGTGATGGCTAGTGCTACTGCACAGCCTCCAACTGAGCTTGAAGACGTACATGTGACGTGAGGAACGTGTCTGAAAGTTGTAATCTTCTGGTAGCTGTGCCAAGAGAAATCTCAATCATTCCCAATCAGCAAAGACGGAGAGCGTAGGTATACAGTATGTTAGGAGATAACATAGGCACAGGCTGATTATTTCTATCTAACATGCTAGTTAACATTAGTAATTAAACCTAAACAGCTAATGTAAGTTGAAACTGTTGAGACACGCTCTCCCTCATAGCTGTTGCCTGGCTCTGACTCACGAAAAAAACATGAGTAAAGAAAAAAACAAACTACATAAACTCCGCTACCGTAGGTTTATTTAAATATAGGTACACCTAAGGGATTGCAATATAAGCCAAATAGGACAAACGTTACTCCAAATTAAATTGAGATATCAGGGTTTCAATCTCCACCTCTGAAAAATGCTGCTTCTTATCCGGATTACATCTGGTCATGTCTTAAATAGTTGGGGCGAGGCCTCAAAACCAATAATATATTTGGGCGTGATATTTAAACTACGATCGTTTCCAGCCACTGTATTTATCAACAACCATTCTTATGCTCTGATTGGTGTGATACAAACGCTTCATGAATCCCACGTGAAGCCTGTCGTAAGAAGATTTCTGCGCTGATACATGTATACTGGTTTCCACGTTAGGTTGATAAATGAGGGCCACTGTGATAGATTAGCCTGGTCTGTCATAATATTTTGTGAGTATTGTCTTAAAATGCAAATATTATGCATAAACTGTGGGAGAAAAGTCATTCACCACCACAAAAAACAGTAGATATCTAGAAAAAGGTTGTAGTTTGATAAAGTTTCCAAATAAAGATGAAGGGGATGGGATAAAAGATAAGTGGATTTGCATCAAAGTCCTGGGATGAACTATGGGTTCTTTAAAGTGTTATCACCAAAACATATTGTGTGTATTCTTAAGGTCTAACAACTGTGTCAAATGTTCTTCCTTCTATGAAACTGTATGACTATAAACTGTAAACTATATGATGAAAACTGGCCAATTAACAAGTGAAAATCTCTCAATCTAAAAACCACAACATGCCAATTAAATATTTTCTTATCAGGCAACATATTGTAACCGAAATAGTTTGAAAAAAAATAATCTTATGTACTGTTTGTACAATTCATTATGGCTCTCATAGGCAGTCAACTATATCATGCAGATATATACATCGCAGATATCATTAATATATCTATTCACACTATCACCAACACCACCATGTTAATCCTTAAATTTAAACAGAGAAGAGAAAGGGGTGGGGGACATGAGATGACAGAAGGTAGAAGGTGAAAATCATATTGGATGATGTGGAACAAGGATGGCAGGAAGGCGCAAGCAGGACTCATTATTGAGTAGCACCTCTTCTGGCTGTATTTGTATGTGTTGACAAGTGCAGAGTGGGAGGTTGAGAGGAGAGAGAAAAGCAGGGGAAAGGTGGGGTGGGATAGACAGTAAGATTATAAATAAGGAGCAGCATAGATACAAAAGAGGAAGAGGATACAGCTCAATTTTGCATTTGCCTTCTGGTGAAGGTGTGTTATAAGTGCCTTATTTTCTCCTATGTTTCCTAAAATATGAGGAGATATGTCTTCCTAATACAAGCAGTTTCCATTTCATTGCCATTCCTGGTGGGCACGAAATGATGAGGAGGGAGGGATAAGATAGCACACCTACAAGTTGGTATTATATTGGTATTCATTATTGAAGCATTAAAGGCATAATGTTAGGTTGTCAGTGCTTACCTCGGTGTTGGTGACAAATACATTGTGTTTCCTGTGATTGTTTCACAATAAAAGTCATACTGTGTTTCGCCAGTTGAATTATTTTAATGTGAAGCAGCATCAGTAGGAAATGTTGGGTTTGCATTAGCAGCAATTTACTACAGCTCTGATAAAGAGAGTGTAAACAATAACCATGAGAATCATATCAATGAGATAAAATTACAAACTGTCACACAAGATTACATGCAAGCATTGTTTCCTGTGAATCCCTTGTGCATGTGAAGATAGTCTAAACCCCACATGAGAATGACAGATTCTGTTCTTAACAATGAAAACAAACATATAGAGGTCATTACTAAATAAATATACAGTGAAGGGCTATGCTGGAAAAGCAGTCAAATAATCAAAAACAGATCTTAAGGATTATAACTTTAACATCTACAGTATATACATTTTTATACATCATCTTTACATTATTATATTTTGAAAGACTATTTAAAAGACTGAAAGCCCCCACACTGCAGTGTTTGCCGGATATCTAAATCAACTATTTCCAGCACTGAGTAACATTGTTATATAGCACAAACCAAGAATAGAATGACTTTTTTTAAATCATAATGCATGGCTTTATTTTAGTTCCCCTATTCAATCTACAGAGACTGAATGTCACCATGGTTTTACTCAGCAAAATTCCTATTCTCCAATTATCAAGGCCTATTATCATTGCTTATCCTTGACCTCACTGTTTGGAACACAACTAAAATGAAGCAATAACAGGATAAAGGAGGGGGCCGACAAGCAGCAGTATCTTCTTTGCAACACAGAAAAAGAGGATAGTGGAGGTACATGTACCTTTATAGGCAAAAGGGTAGAGATGAAGTAGTGAAAAAAATTGAAGAGGTGAGGTACGACAGAAATCAGAGATAGGTGGTGCAATAGATGAGAAGTCTAAGGCCTTTCACTTTCCAATACACATGAAAGAGTTTGATTATCCTCCTTCAGACCACATTAGACAGGCTCTAAATAGCTCTTGAATAACTGCTTTTCTTCCAACTCAAATGTTAAGATGAATACCTTAACAGGCACAGGACACACATCATTTCAATTACTGTAAGGTCTCATTCATATCCTCCATATGAATAAAGGATATATTATATTTTGCATCTTGATTACATTTTATTTTGACAAATCAAAGAAAAATTGGGTTCTCAAAGAAACCAAAAATTAACCACTTTCTGTGGACCAGAGGATTTGTCTTGAGGAAAACAATATTAAATTAAATTTTCTATTTAGAAAAGCAAATGTTAAAAAGAGCTGGCTATAGATTCAATCACTGCTGTGTTTCATAAATAGGTGACAGAGGGGAGCAAAACAGTATTAAATTTATGTGAAAATGTTACATGTTACTTTTACAAGCTCAATCCTCAAAACAATGAAAGCATGTGTGTCCGTGTGTGAGTACGTGCCAGCAAGAAACACAGATTTTTGCACAAACCCAATTATATGCTGACATCAACAAAACACATCTTCTACAGTACAATGAAATCAGCCTCTAGTACCGGGGGAAACAGTACAGACCATCCAGGTGAATGGCGCCAGCGCCTGGAGGACCCCGGTAAACAAAACCGCTGGCAAAACTTTAAAGTACCAAGATGGTCGCGACTAAATTGCAAACTCCTTGCTTTAAAATGGCAGTCCATAAACCAATGGGTGACGTTAGTAATGCCACATCCATTTTTTTGCATTCTATATCTAAGATGCACTGAAGACAATTAACTGATATAACGTATAATTGGAAAATTACTAGTGGTAAGATCTGAGGCAGTCAATACGGCACATGCTAGGTCTAGCTAAGACATGAGAAATCACAGCAAATTATAAATGTACTAGAGCTGAAGCAATAGCTTTGAAGCATTAATGGTTACAACATCCAAATCAGTTTTTAAAATGTTATTTTAGTATTATTATCTAAGCAGAGTTTTCCATAGATTCATTTATTTGTGGTCGCCCGCCACAATATCAACATTGACAGCCATATATTGATTTTGTTTTTTAATGGGTAAAATCTTATTTTATTGTAAAGCTGTAAACAGTGCATTGATTAGCTCACCCCCTCCCCACCCCTCTCTCTCTGCAAACATATGCAGATCCATCTGTGAATAGCCCACGGCCACCTCCTCCTGTTTAGCTTAAAAACGGTAGTAAGGAAGGCAAACAAACAACTATGAGTGTGTACACACAAGGCTCCTGTCATTTATCATCTCATCTAATCAATCCAATACACATAAGAGCTGTCAAAACTGGTAAAGAAATTATGTCTGAATGTTCCTTCTAAAAACGCATATGTTCAAATGGTTGGAATAACCGTTTGCCATTAGATTGAAAACATACTACAATATATTGGCCTACATAACTACCTGTGTAGGCATATTTATTTTATTTTTAAATAAATATAAAATAAATTAATAAATCTACGTATCTACACGTTATAGTATAAAAGTTAATAAACTAATTAAACCATACCGTGAAATTTAATTTAAAAACCGTAATAGACCTCCCTCTCTCTGCACCGTTTGCCCTGCTAAACAATTAGCCCCTAGCAAGCAAGCTAGCTTACCAGCCAGTCGGCCGGCCTCTGAAGGCGCAGTCTGGCGAGGTCAATGACTCAAGTCTGTTCGTTGTCAGCCAGACGAGCCGTTGGCTTTAATTTTGGCGACTTTTTATGTTGAATCAAAAGGCGGGCAGCCGGACTCAATGACCAATCTGATTGGTGGAGTGCTAACCCAAAATCTTTTTTTTCAAACATATGTATATATATGCATATGTACACGGACACATATACACAGATAAAAAAACAGAATGTAAGAGAATATTTAAATTAAATCATAGAGTACTGTGTAACAAACAATGAACAACCCCCCACCCATGCCCCCACTCAGCTCACCACAACCAACACACATGTTACTGGTTATTTATGCAAAATACAAAAACAGGTACACATTCTATTGGGTAGTACTTTAAATCTGACGCACTTTTTTGACCCACTCAGCGAGGCAGTCAATCCGACTGCCTTTTCTGCCGAAGGTCGGCCGTAGAGTTGGCCTTTAGTTATTAAAATGTAACAACTTAATGCTATATTAACATGCTCTTGTTACATCGTAGGAAAGCACATTGCTATTGCTACATGAGTGACAAGTTTTTTTTTTTTGGGTGCTGCTGCTGAATCTACATGCTAACACTCAGCTTTCGTCGACACTAGTTCCTGGCTGTCGGCTTGGTGTGACAGGACAGCTGAAGACAGGAAAGAGCAGAGAGAGCAAGAATGACAGTCTGCAAAAGGCCGTAGGTTAGAATCAAACCCACGGTTGCTGCGGCAAGGACTGAGCCTCTGCACCCATGCGCCCCATGACTATTTTTTTCTTATTGACTAAATCTATTGATTACTTTTGTAGAACAATAAATTGTTTCATCTATTGAAACTAAAACAATCAAAATGTCATATTCCAATTGCTTATTATGTCTGAAAAGTTAAAAAAATTAAAATTTTATGAAATAGAGAAAAGCTCCCATTGGCAAAGCTAAACACCACACTTTTGTTTTAATAAATTATTTAACCCTTGTGTTATCCTTGGGTCAAATTGACCTGTTTTCCTATATCAATGTTCTTTTTAATTACCAAAATAATATGATTGATTCCACACAACGCTTTTTGGCAAGTACAAATCTCTACTTTCATGAATTTTGTCTTATTCAATTTTATAGCATTTGGAGAGAAAAATTGAAGTGGTTTTGAAATAATATTGAGTAAAAGTTGATAAATTCCAGTCTGTGATTAATCATCAACATATATTCCTTTAATTTTAGTCTAAATAATTCCTAATTTCGGCTTTTCTAACTCAAACATTAAGTTATATGTCAATATGACATTATAATGCCCTAAAAATAAAACGTAAAAAAAGTAACAAACATTGAAAAAAAAGGGTTGAAAAAAGGGACAAAAACGTAAGAAAAAGTTAAAAACGTTGATTAAAAAGCATCAACAAAAGTATTGATTTTCAATTTTGACAGGAAGACAACACAAGAGTTAAAATGCTGAATCAATAATTTAAATTGTTGTTGATTACATTTGTTATTGATTGACTACTTGTTTGTACACTACAGCAGACGGCATATAATATGTATGTAACATTCAAATAAATAAATTTCAGGATATTGAATGTCATGATGACTCACTAAAAGAAAAAATTCCCAAGTGAACTGACTGTGGAAGCAGCAGCCAGTTTCCTTTCCTTTCCGTGGTTGAAAAAGAACTTGCCGGTATCAATATCTGCCATCAATAGCAGCTGGCATTTCTGGAAGCTGGAAACTACTCAAGCTAACCATAAGGTGTTTACATTTAAAGCATTTAACGGTTACTCTTGTCCAGAACGACTTTGGATGAGTGCAGCAACAAAATAAATTATCTAGGATCAACTACGTTGGAAATAACCAACACTGGGCTCAACAGATAATTTTCCTGAAAGGTAAAACAAATAGCAAAAAGAGAGAGTTGAAGGTTTTTTCTTCTTCAAGTTGAATATTAAAAAGATTTGAAGAGGTATACATTGGAGAGGGAGACAAGGACGTTTTTTGACGATGTGTGTGTTGAAATTTACAAATGTGTGTTGTGAAATTTACAAATGGAGCAGTAACTACAGTTAAAACTGAATTGAATTAGTCAAAGAACAAAGAAATTCCTCATATGTCAATAGGCATGAAAGCTTCAAACTCAGGAGCTGACTAGACAACCGGAACAAGACCTGCATGAAAAGGTGGGTTCAGTTCAAAGTGGACTAGTGCAGTTGGTTGAACTGTGAAAGTACAACAGACCAACCACAGGATCTGATTTTAGCTTGACTTAAATAGCATAACAGATTGTTATCTGTTAAGACAGTGCTCTTAACATCTGTATAATCGCCATACATAGTTGTTGGGAATTAGTAAAGGTACAAATTCAATTATTGACAATTTATCAAAGGTGTTTAATCAATATTAATAAAGTTATATTAATAACTACCAAATCAAACAATCAAAATGGAACACCACCAAGGGACTAATAATTGAACTGTGAAAACAGTCTCACAGGTGGTGTTCTCTTTGAAAATACAGATCTTAATTAATTTGAATAATTTATCTCATATTTATAAAAGGGAACGGAAACCTGTTCAACCTGCTGTTATTACAACACATCAATCACAAACTGCTCTTTAAAGTATAATAGCATGTATTTAACTTCCAAATTATTAGTTGTCAATCAATAGTTCATCAATCAATAAACCTATTTACTTACTTACAACTAAGGAAAAAACAAACAAACGTGGTTTGAATGTGTGTGTGTGTGTGTGTGTGTGTGTGTGTGTGTGTGTGTGTGTGTGTGTGTGTGTGTGTGTGTGTGTGTGTGTGTGTGTGTGAGAGAGAGAGTAAGAAAGAGGGGGAGGTGGGTAGCGAAACTAAGCAAGATCAAGATGGCAGATGAAACACCGTGAGACGTGAAGCTTTTAGTAGTTTTTAGCGCAAGGCGCAAAATGGCTACTCAAGAAAGATACACAAATAGGCATTTAACCCAGGATGGCAGGTTAGTGAACCATGGGGTGGCAATCAGCTGATATGTCTATATGTGTGAGTGGGTTCCGTTAGTGTGTAAAAGAGGAAAGCAAAGCACACTTTCTTGGATGTCCCAGTTAGTTGATGGATTGAGTTATGGCTGTGGTAAACACCAGTCATCAACAGTAGAGCAGGTGAAGCAGAGTGGGGCAGCAGTCTTGGAGGACATGAACGCCTGAACTTTAGATCCAGAAACATCTCTGCCACTGGGAGGAAGACCAGGAGATGGGGCATGTCCTTGAAATGGCTTTGGCACGCTGGCTGCACAGTCCACACACTTAATGGTTTCTTCTCTCGGCCATGTGTGTCATCTCGTTCTCTATTACTTTATATTTATTCATCTCTCCTCTTTTATCTGTCTCTAATAGCCCATCTGTAACTCTCCATCCTTCCTTCTATCCATCTTCCTCCTGCTCTCTCTGTCTGTTAGTAACTATCCATCAAGTAACTCCACTAACTAACCTCTGCAAACCACTTACCAACCCGTGTAGCTTCTGGTTTTGTGTGTGTTTGGGGGGTTGTGCCTGATGTGTGTTTGGAGATTGGTGACACACACACACACGATGATATTATGCCCAGGAACACACACATGCTCTAACACTTAGAAATGCATTTTAAAACATAGGCACATATTAACTGACTCACACACCCAGACACTACTACAGCAGAGGAACTCACTCCTCTCTTAGCAGTCTGTCATTTCATTAATCTAAAGAAATGGAGCAGAAAGGTAAAATGCTGAGGTGGGGCTGTTCTCTGCTAAAACTACCAAATATGCTTCACAAAGAACTGTGTGTACCAGCAAGTCACATTTCATACAGAGACGTGGCAATGTAGCACACACACAGTTGTTCATACGTACAAGCATTTGAACCTCTGTATCTGCCACAAACATTGAAAGTAGTGCTGATATTTTATACTCCTAGTGACAACTTTAAAATGTTCCCTTTATTTTTATGTCAAAATTCCCATACAGTATCATAATAAATTAATGTTTCTGGCTTGAGCTGATTTCCAATTGTACCACCGTCATAAAAAAATATTCTGAAAAATATGACCTTATATGCCTTCACCAAGTGACAAGCTAATGTTTAGGCAATGTCATTTCATAAAGTCAGCAAACATTATTTAACAATTTTTAATAAATGTTACTGAACACAACATTCCTCCACTTCTCAAATGGCTTGGTGTCATGATGGCTCCACAGTTTTCTCCATTTTGCTTTAAGAAAATACCAACGCCTAGTTTTTATTAAGTGCATTAGGCATGCAATAGGTCAGAAAAACATTTGTCCCTGCTGACGTCAAGGCACAGCCTATAATTACTGTCAATTTTGAATTCAAAATTCATAACATGACGTGGAATATTAATGTTTTAACCACTTGACAAATGAATTTCTACCTATGTATGAATATTGATAGCCACAATGGCCAAAACACTGGGGCGAAAACCTCAAAGTCCAATTACCCTCAGTCTATTTCAAACAGAGTTTGACTATAATTATCTCCTTTTCTGAAAATGCATGTAGGGTTTAGGCAGGCTTATATATATATATATATATATATATATATATATATATATATATATATATATATATATATATATATATATATCTAAATATTACACTGTCAGACAGTCTGCTCAATTGCTTGGACAGTTTTGAAAAGTGTTGCAAATAATTAAATAAGGACTTTTGAAAAGAGTATCAACTATCACTACATCACATACATAAAGGAAAACCCGATATCGCATGCTACTAGCTTAAAGAAAAAACTTTTACTTTGATTTATCAGCTAAAATATATTTCCACACAATATGTTCCCATCATCTCCGCCAAGCGTTATCTCTGCCTTAACTGCACACTTTCCGCTTCAGAGATCTGCATTCCTTTGACCTCAAAGGCATTAGTCTCCATCTCCTCCTCTTTGTAACATCTGAAAGCTCTGCTGCACCCGTGGGAGCTGGCTTCGCATTCCTATGGGAATGTTGTGCTCTTCGTCTTGGTAAGAGGACTTTTTTTTTCTACATATGACAAGGCCATGAAATATGGCATTGACACACAGAAGCTGCTGCTTGTACAGATATGCAGAATACAGAACGAGGTTTTACAAGCAAAACCTTTCTGACGGAAAGAAACTGCCGGCCGTCACAGCTGCCGGTGAGATGTATCATTTCTGTCACGCTACACTGTATGCTAATGACAGCCCACGTCAGTCAAGTACGGAGAGTTAAAAAGATAGAAAGTGAAAAGTGGAGTGGGGGTGTACAGAGAAGGAGAGGGGGAGCACTGACACACTGGTCAGTGCATTTTAATGTCAATTAAAAAGCAGCACCATGACACGAAACTCTCCATAAAGCCAAGGCGCTGTGACGGAGTGAATAATAGCAAGGACAGAGCAACGCCTTCTTTTCTCGTTGCTCCATCATGTGTTTATGCCCTTCTCTCTCATTTTCCTTCCAACTCTTTCATTCTTTCTCTTATTTTCCCTGCAAGTTGTTACTCTTAATTTCTTTCCTTCAGTGACTTCTTGATCCCTTTATGCTCTCTAATTTCTCTCCCCACCCTCAAGGCCGAAGATATGAAGAACATGGATATGGATGTGGCCTTCATATGAGTTATGATAATGGCTGTCCCTCCTCTTGACCTCCTCACCTCACTTCTCAGGTCCACGAGAAGAACCAAATGCCAACTCTAATTAGCATAGAGTCCATTAGCTTCCCTCCAGTAACTCGAAAAAGGGGAGAGAGGCTCTGAATCACCTTATTATGCAAAGAGAAATTGGGAATAGGTTTCTTCTAGATCTATAGATGGGCTTCACACTGCTGGTTGCAAGTCAAGGTCCTCAGCCTTCGCGGGCAAATGACTGCATTTGTAAACACCCAACGCTGTGGTTTTAATAATACGGAACAATATGTTATTTCAGTTGAGACATTACTATATTAATCAACACCTAAGTCATAGCATTTCAGAATATTTTAATTCAAACTCCAATTGTTGTTGCTACACATTTACTCAGTGAAATATCAGTTGCTTGGTAATCTTTTCTTGAATTGTGCATTTGTCCCTACTGGTCTCAAGAAGTTACAAAGATTGCACAGTTACTCTCAGGCAAGTCCTTCAAAGATGACTTTCTGGTAGGTACATGGTGCCCACCCATGTGAGAGGAATTTCAATTAAATACAGGCTTTTGCAAGCGTAAATAAGAGCAAGGAACATTTTATCCATTTAATACTGTTAATAATACTGCAGTACTTTTTTTCAGTCAAGATGCACACTCTAAAGAAGGTGAGCTTGGTGTTAATCTACGATTTGCTCAATTAACAGAGCAGTCTATGAAAGAAAAGCATGCATATAGCACCGTTTCAGTTTTATTCTTGTGTATAATAAACTGATATCAAACTGCCAAAACTGGTGATATCAAAATACCTATGCACAATGACAGGTACCAACTGATTAATTTATCACTATACTTATAAGAGATTTGAACCCCGAGCAGAGACCAGTTCTCTTCGTTACACTTGGAACAGACATAGCCAGTTTATTTTGTGGTGCACACTGTCTTGAGTCACTGTGGTTTTTGTTTCAAAATGAGTTCATTGAGTCCATGCTCATATTAAATCCACACTCATATTTATACCGGTTATACACTTTTGAATTAGGGTATTTGTAATGTTGAATTTCCAAAATTAAAATGGAAAATCAAGTTTACATTTGTATTGTATCATCCACAAATAATCAATTAAAAGATGTTATATCCAAATAACATGGCCACAAGGACAAGAGGTATCAAACTTGACACAAACATACAAAAAATCTGCATTTGTAGTGCAAAGATGATACTTTTGAGGTTTGAATGTGGCCTACAATCAGCCTGGAATAGTTTGGTGGAGCATGCTTCTGTGTGTTAAGGGTCTACCTTTTAGTCTCCCAACAGAATCAGAAAACAGGAAGCTAAAGTTACATGCTACGAGAAGCATGAAGGACACATATTCAAAAGACTGTAAAAGCATCACATTGTTGTCAAAGAAACAGAGTTTGTATGCTTGTTTGTTTGGAAATGCATAATTTCTGTGTTTATAGTACAACACACCAGCCAAAGACTCGGCCTTGACCAGATCAAACTAAGGCTTTATCTCAAAGAGGAGTGTGGTCATTTATTACAGATTTGCCAGATAAGCACGAACACAACAACCACAAATTCAGTGCCCTGCATTCTCTCCTGTTAACACTAGGAAACAGTTTGGCCACTTCAGAAGGCATAACAACAAAATAAAAAGACACAATCTTGGAGAGATAATCCAGTAAAGAGCCCAATGTGCATCTCAACCTAAACAAATAGAGGCACACAAGTGGTGATCAGAGCTTGGGATCTGTCTGGCCGCGTGGCAGAGCACATTTTATGCCTTTATCTTACTTTGTACAATAAGAGCTATAACAACATTAGTTTGGAAGGAGCTCAAACAAGATGCTCCTTCCACACAAATTTAATTTTTTAATCGCAGAACTATTTACCTGTGAAACACACTGAAGCTGAGCCACTCATTTGGGGGTATTTAAGACATTATGGTACCTGATGGTCTTCAATAAAAAGGTAGGTAGGTATTATAATAATTCACATACTTAAATGATGACCAGGACAGCATTTGGCTGGTATCACTGCCTTTTGGGGTTTCAGTCAAATTGTCACATGGTGACATTTTCTTAAATGACAGCTTACTATCCAAACACTAACAGTCTCTTACGTATAGTACCAGATGGTTAGTTAGCATGGACAGCTGATAGAGGGTCCTGTGGACCAGTCCATCACCAGCGTTTAATCACTTCCACATGCAATGACAAGAAGAGTGTAGAGAAGGCCGCCAATTGGCCTAGTATCTTAGATGGGCCTCCCACTCTGTTACAGCACACATCAAAATACAGCTTTAGTGTTCCAGCTCTTTTTACAACATAATTACAAGTACAGGCTTTGCCTTGAGTGCAGAGTTTCCACATAGTTGGGTGTCCTTGCAGAAGTGTGCATGCTGCCCGCACACCTGGCAAAGCAGGGGAAACAGATTAAGATGGCATATGCAGCAGTTACTTGATGGCCTCCGCAGATGTCTGTCTTGGGACAGGCAGTAAAACAGTGAAGTAGTCCAGTCACATACTCTTTTACACACACATGCTGCTCAAACTGTGTACACACATACATAAACATGGAAGATATGGACAAAGATATGAAAATTTAGCTTATTTAAAATTCACACTACACCTTCTCCACAGTTGGTCAAAGGACAAACATTTTTGATAACATATACAAGTCTGTGTAATAGGTTTGACTAAGCATCACTTCTGGAAGTGTTTTTATCCTTTTTGGAAGTATGCAGAGTTACATTTTCAGGTGTGTCATCATCATTAGCAGGGCAAGAGCCAAGCCACGCTAAAACATGTATAATTAAAGCAGCACATAGAGAGTGTTAATGTTTTAGACCAAAATTCCAGGTAGAAAGATGTGCATGTGTGCTAGGCCAGGAACAAAGATGGTAGATACTTGATTACTTTATTATATCATATTCCTACTTTAACCTAATAATAATAATGTATACAGTTTATTGATCCCCAGCGGGGAAATTACAATTTACACTCTGTTTGTTAGTAATCATTACACACAGGTCTGAAATACACACACATGCTCCGGACCTATACATGCACAAATAGAGAGGTGTCAGAGTGAGTGGGCTGCCAGTTGAACCAGCACCCTGAGCGGGTGGGGGGGGTACAGTGCATTGCTCAAGGGCACCTGGCAGTGCCCAGGCGGTGAAGTGGCATCTCTCCAGCTACCAATCCACATTCTGTACTTTGGTCCATACTTGAGCCAACAACCCTCCGGTTCCCAACCCAACTCCCTAAGGACTGAGCTACTGCCACCCTCAACCTGCCATGCTAATCCCTCATTTTCCTTCCCTGTTCCCTCTATCATATAAACAAAGTGTGCCAAGTGTTGCAGTTGGCTCCGTTATGACTACACACAAAATTTGCTAAGATCACATAAACAGAGGGCTCCATTTTAAAAGAGAGAGCAGAGAACTGAGGAATACTGAGATTTGGCAGATGAGATTGAGATGAGAAATTAGATTTGGTTGATTTCTGGACCAAAGGAGTGTAGTGGTTTTGGGAAAAAGAAAAGAGAACATGAATATTAATTTTAAATACATTTTTGTATTTCATGAGTATTAGGTATTAATATACTTCATCACTATTTTATTTCTTAAAAAATAAATGAATGACATTAAACACTAAATACATTGTCATCCATTATGACTAACTTTAAAATGAAATCCCGATGTCTTAAATATTTTAATGGATACACCAGTGATTAAAGATTTATTATATCGATGCCTGTGACAACATATGCAAAAACCATTCTAGAGAAACCCCAAACTCTCAATAGCTAAGGAAAAGTAACCACACCTTTTTCACACCATTCTTCTTTTTTCATATTTGTCTTTTTCAAGGTGCATCTCCCATTCCTTACAATTATCTCCACTCTCAATAATGTTGATAATGAATCTGGTTACAGATGGACCAGCCGCTATTTAGGGCTGAAAATAAAATCAAACCAAACAGCCAGTGGCACAGTATAGAGGTATCGGCTTTGAATGTTACCTGAACGTCACCCAGACAACTTTTCCACAGCATGCCAGAGATGGGAAGTAAAGAAGTACAAATACTTTATTACTGTACTTAAGTAGATTTTTCAGATATTTTCACTTTACTATTTATTTTTGTGGTTTACTCATTACTTTTTAACACAGTGATTGTGAGTGCATGTCGGAGAATAGCGCAGACACGCGTCTCACACCGCAAGTTTCAAATAATTTCACTGGAGTTACCATTATTATTTTCATTAAATACCGAATTCAGTCTAATTGGAAAGGTATATACAGTACTGTACATTGCACTTGATGCACCACTACAAGATGACTTTACAGATTAAGCTGCATTCATTTGCGGCAAATCATTGCGGCTTGATGGTGCTAATGTTAGCACATAGTAGCATGGACGGCAACATGATTGAAAATGAAGAAACCGGAGATTCCAGATATTCAGCAGACAAGCAGCAAGACATTCCCAATCATCCTCGGCCTTTTCTGAGAGAGATGTTTGAGATAGTAGGCATCAAGAATGACTCCTGGCGAATATGCTGCATAACTCTAAAGTATAGGGAACTTCTTAATTAATATGTGTTTAGTAATTCATATTTTATCCTTTATTTTCTTTCCAGAAGCCATATTTGAGCACATGCACATACAAGTACTGTAGATTAATTTAAGTGTTAAGGAAAAGATTACAAAAGAGAAACTGATACTGTGAATTTTCACAAGTCCCAGTCTCTCTCACAATAATCATATATGTGATGTTTTAGGCCTATTGGCAGACATACATTTAGAGTGTAGCCAACGGCATATAAAGAGCCTTTTTTCCATGTCCAAAGAATTTTAAAGAATTTAAATTAGTACTTCTACTTTTACCAAAGTATATTCTAACACAACTATCTGTACTTCTACTTTAGCATGGGAAGTGAGCCATCTCTGCAGCATGCCATATCCATACATGGCCCTCAGCTGTGTATTGCTATCAGGGTAATTTACTTAAATAAGACATGTCTGAAATTCCCTCCAAATGACAAAGTATGGTGACATATACATGGTGAAAATATGGCCAAATTGCCTTCAGCCATGCCATATCACAGAAATCTGAACCACTTAACTGCCACATGTGGACCACGAATACATGTTATCTGTCCTCATCAAGAGTAATAGTCTCTTTGATGAGCTACCTTATAGGTCTGACCTTTTCCACTATACTAAGTGTGCATATTATTCTTGATATTGTAACCTGTGACTTTTCCTCCCCCAGAAAATAAAATGTGCTGCAACACACCAAAGCCCCAGTCAATTCCACAGCTGCCAAGTCATACATCATATTTTGAGTGTATGGATTTCTAATATCTCGCTACAGCAGTCAAGATGATGTAACAGAAATGGACTCTGAGCACATATCAAATAGATTCCTTGAGGATATTCAATATTGCTGCCAAGAGACATTTGATCAGATTATTAAAATAGATAACCTCATATACCTTAAATTATACTGTGAAATATCAAAAGCACTTCTGGGGGTAATCAGGGGTAGGATGGCATTCCATTAATGATTATTTAAAAGAAGAAAGAAATAGGAGTAAGGTGTTCCTCTTGTTCCCACTGCTGTCATTCTGCATATCCAGTTAAATTGAACACTGAGCCTACAGTCATAATGATAGAAAATAGCTTACTCAGAAAACAAATGTGACATGAGTTACACACTGATAGCAGTATCATAGCACTATCTTTTGTCCAGGATTTTAACTGCAGCAGCTGACTGGTCAGATAAAAATAAGCCACAGCTAACAGGAGCATGAAAACATATATTTCAAGCCATTAGACAACTAAAAATAAGATACTGTAACAAACAATAACACAAAACTATTTTCCCCAAGCTGCCTCATTTTACCCTTCAGGCCTCTCAAACTCTCGACTGTAACCTAGCCCCATATTTGTTATCAAACAAAATGAATGAAATGAAATGAGAAACAGAACAACAACCAAACAAGGAGAGAATCAAGAGGGTCCCCTTAAGAGTGAAGCTGAGAAAATCTACACTACTAACTTGCCTTGACCTGACCCCAGTCATTAAACAATACAAATTACCTCTGTTTGACACTGCAACAGCAAATTAAGACCTGGCTCCATTACAACATCCCAGACCAATGCCCTATAGTGAAGGATTATGTTCTATGTAAATGTACTGGGCCCATGCACTAATATTTGCAAGTTGTGTGTCCACATTATGGAAGCTTAGCTGAGCCAAACCAGGCCCTGCCACCCACTAGGGAGGGCGATTCAATTTCCCCAGATCTGGGTGAGATGGATCTTCCCTATTGTGGTTTTTAAGTTAGGGCTGCCTCAAATGTGGGAAAGAAATCATAATAATTATTTTGGTCAATATTTAAATCACGATTATTTAACACGAATACCTTCTGGCTTTTAGAAAGATGTTGCATTTATTGAATTAAAAACAACAATAAACAAATCAACAGTGAAAATACCTTGAACTGTGAAATTTCCCTTAATACTTTTCCCATTGAAATCTTTGAATTCCCCTTTCCCACAAAATGTACTGTGCAAAATAATATTTTTTTCTCAATTACATTGCTTTTTTGATCCTTTGGAACCAAAATCACAATCAAAATTCAATTAGTTTCCCAGCCCTACCCTAAATAACTATTAGTCAATTTGCATTGGGAAACTCTACCATGAGCTATTGAGGCCCTGACACACTAAGCCTACGGCCAGGAACTAGTGGTGACGAAGGCCAACTGTAGCATCGCCTTACGTCAGCCAACATCGCCTTGTCAAAAATCAGCACTGGAACACACCACAGAGACTACAACCAACGGCCAACTACCACGTATCTTCTGGACATTTGTGCAACAAAATAACTTTCCATACCAGAAGGCGGCAGTAATCTATTCAAAAAGGGAAACCAGATACAAACGTTGCTATTATATCCACAACAAACAACTATTCCTCAAATCAGCAGTGGCAGAAACAGAGCTTACGGTCCCTCTGCTTCACCCTTGCCAGGAGGTGTTAAGTTAAAGAACGTTATGGGCCATGCAGCGGTTTACATCTCTGATGCAGTCTGAGACTGCAGCCAGGCTTCTCGGATCTGATATAATCCAAGCAGATCTCATAAACAGTTTTTACTTCAGCCCCACTACAAGAAAAAAACCATGTTGGACTAGGTTTCTTCAAAAAAATGGGTGCTGAATGCTTCGCCACCTTGACCACGCTATGCCAGCTTTGTCCCTGCTCATCAAAATGCTTAAGCCATCAGAAAATAAGGATAATGTATTGGTTGTGTCCTCCTGGAGAGTTTATGCAGCTCCATCAGACTATCAGGTGGACAAAAAATGGGAAATTGAGCCATGATGGTGAATTTAAGTTAAGTGCAAATAATCCTATGGGAAATCCCAAGCACTAGTTCAAGGCCTGACTGTGTGGTGGACAGACATGCAGCAGCGCTCATGGTGCCATGGGAGGATGAGCCAATGAGGCATTTGAAAAGGGAAATGCTTAGGTATGCTAAGTCAGTAGCAGAGCACTGGGGCTAAGTTTGCCCTGTGGAGGTTAGATGAAAAGCATTTAGAGTAAAGTCACCCTGTGTGCTCACAGCATTTTACTTTTTTTTTAGTAAAATTCAATTCAGTTAACTTATTCCAGTTTTGTGAGTTAGGCCATAGCATATGATAAATGTGGTGACTTGCTTCTCCTACTCTTTCCTTTGTCAAACATTATACATTGATACTTTTATAGTTTTCCTGACAGTGTGTCTTCCTTGCTCCCCCCGGTTTCATCCACATACAGTCTACCTGACATCTTACCTTGGAGCAAAGCAGGGGGAGATATGGATGTTGGGGGCTGCTCACAATGCAGTGTATTTTTCCAACACAAAAATCTTTCAAATCTCTTATCAGCAACAGCAGACGGAAAGGTGGAGAGACAGAAAGTGAAAGAAAGTGGGAGAGATAGTGGGAGGGCAGGGAAGACATTGCCATTAACTATGGCAGACTTAAAGGAAGAAAAAAAACAGATTATGATGGAAAATAATCTCCCCCTGTCTGCCTTTATATTTAATAAAAGAAACATGGCATGTGAAGGGTTGATGTCCTTCATTGTTGCAAACTCAAAATGTTCAGCTAATACAGCGCCCTGGGGGATAGCCTGGCTGAGTGCAATATTGTGTTTGCTTTTTAAAAAGTGAGAGAGCTGGTGCTATGTTAAAATGACAACCATTCCTTTTCCAGTACATAATTGCTAACCGTGGAAGGGAAAGGTAAAAAAAAAAAATAAAATAAAAAAAAAAAAAAAGGAGTAGGAGTCATGAAGGACATAAGGCTGGATATCACAAAATGTGAGAGCTACTGAGAGAATAGGGGGAAGGCCAGACTCGCTCTACAAACTCCCACTGGGTGCTTATGTTAGTGGGAACTCGATTAGCAACGATTAAAAAGCCATTGCACAGCAGCTTGTGAACCTAAATAATCACACAGTCCTGTTTCAGTGATGCCTCCCTCCCATTTTCTGATGAGCCAGCAGTGTTGTTGCTTTCACCTTATGGTCCCTAAAGGATCCTGTAATCGCCATTATGTCCGTGGAGGACTAAGGAGGAGACCTCAGCGAGTCAAGCCGTTCACTGGGTCTGAGAGTCACTGAACCCAGTAAGAGATACCTAAAGCCCCCTACACTTTTGCATCGTTTCCCTACTCTTTCTCAGTGGCCTCTTCAACATCATTTGTCCCTACTGTGTGATTGTGAGCTTGCAGGTATGGATACGTAATATAAAACAAACTTGCAATCTACCAGCAGTACCTTCTGAATCCATCCCTCCCTAGACCCAACACACAGAGGAAGAATAAAGCTGAAAACATCTGCACATTATTTCTTTTTCCTTCTGCCTCAATGAAAATCATAATAAAATTGAAATGTAAATGGAATGAAAGACAGCCAAGATGCTGTTTTTTTTAGTAGAGACCATTTCTTTGCCTGAATCCACCCCACGGCCAAGCTTCTTTATAGGTTGTTTGAGACCTTGTATAACCTCACACTGAACTTTCTGAAACATTCACGTCCATCAACGCACAGGGTTTTTTTTTTTTGTCAACCCCCTGGCATACTTGGATACCTGCAATGCCACCAAGAGATTAATTATTTCTGCAAGAGAAAAGAAAAAAAAGGATAAAAGTTACAAGAAAACTAATAACAAGATTCTAGGAGTGAGATCTGAGCCGGATTTCAATACACTGGTTGCAACAATATCACATTTTTGGATGCCTAAGTAAATAGGCTATCTTGTTCTAGGCCATAAGCATCGTTTGGAGTCAAAAACATTGTTTGAACACTAAAATTAATTATTGTTCTGTGGACATGTTTGTATTATGTTTCAGCACATAAGTCCAAATATTAGTCTCCTTAATCATTATTTACACTATGATAGCTGTTGTTTTTTCTTGGTTTAATCTCCCAAAGGTTGATTCCTTGGCCTTTATGTGGCCCATTGATTCCTACTTAAGCTGTAAATCTTCATAAAAAAAAAAAAAGACACTATCACAAATACATACTTTCTGGTACATGCTTATCTGATAATGTAGACGTGAGTTTAATGTGGCGAGAGTGTACAAAAGCTAATGGATGGGCATACATTTAAGAGACCAGAGTTATATATTTATCATCCTCTCTTCAACTGTGTTCACTTAGATCTTCATTTTAAAAATTTAGACATAAATATTTCTCGAGTAAAAATGTACGGTATTACAAACCCCAATTCCAATGAAGTTGGAACGTTTTGTAAAACGTAAATAAAAACCAAATACAATGATTTGCAAATCCTTACAACCTGTATTCAATTGAATACACTACAAAGACAAGATATTTAATGTTCAAACTGATAAACTTATTTTGAATTGGATGCCTGCAACACATTCCCAAAAAAATTGGGACAGGGGCGTGTTACGTCACCTCTTCCTTTAACAACACTCAATAAGCGTTTGGGAACAGAGGACACTTATTGTTTAAGCTTTGTAGGTGGAATTCTTTCCCATTCTTGCTTGATGTACAACTTCAGTTGCAGTCTGAGGTCTCCGTTGTCACACTTTGCGCTTCATAATGCACCAAACATTTTCAATGGGAGACAGTTCTGGACTGCAGGAGGCCAGTCTAGTACCCACACTGTTACTACAAAGCCATGCTGTTGTAACACGTGCAAAATGTGGCTCAGCATTGTTTTGCAGAAACAAGCAGGGACGTCCCTGAGAAAGACATTGTTTGAATAGCAGCATGTGTTGCGCCAAAACTTGTATCTTTCAGCATTAATGGTGCCTTCACAGATGTGCAAGTTACCCATGCCATGGGCACTAACACACCCTCATACCATCACAGATGCTGGCTTTTAAACTTTGTGCTGATGACAATCTGGATGGTCCTATTCCTCTTGAGCCTAGAGGACATGACGACAATGATTTCCAAAAACAATTTAAAATGTGGACTCATCCGATCACAGCACACTTTTGCACTTTGCGTCAGTCCATCTCAGATGAGCTTGGGCCCAGAGAAGCCGGCTGCGTTTCTGGGTGTTGTTGATATATGGCTTTCACTTTGCATGGTAGAGTTTTAACTTGTTACACACTGTGTTACAACTTACAATGGTTATCCGAAGTGTTCCTGAGCCCACATGGTAATATCCTTTACATATTGATGTTGCCTGAGGGATCGAAGGTCACAGGCACTCAATGTTGGTTTTTAGTCTTGCAGCTTACATGCAAATAGATTCCTTCAAACCTACTTCCTTGAAAGTGTACATTGAGAAACGTTTTTAAACTGTTGGACTATTTGCTCAGCCAGTTGTTCACAAAATGGTGAACGTCGCCCCATCCTTGCTTCAAGAAACTGAGCCTTTTGGGGATGCTCCTTTTATACCCAATCATGACCAATACACCTGTGCACCTGTGGAATGTTCCAAACAGGTGCACTGTTGAGCATTCCTCAACATTGCCAGTCTTTTCCCAGCTTTTTTAGAACGTGTTATCCTTACAGCCAGAGGTTCCCAACCCTGCAAATTATAAACTGTACTGATTTCTTTTAAAATAATGTATCTGCCCATCATTGTTACTGTTTCTATACTTTCATTTAAATGTTAACTGTTGCTGTAAAATATGTATGCACAGATGACCTACCCTGTATAAACAAATGTTAAATAAACATAAATAGAATTTCTAATTAGTAGCATGTTAAGATAATAAATACAGTTCATGGCTGATCCAAAAAAAGATGACTTGTGAACACGCATGTGAATATGCAAACAGACTAATGGGAGACCACCTGTTTAAATATATCTTCCAGAGTGTGTAGCGGTGATGTGTGGCAATTAGCTTTGCAATTATGCATTTTGGATGAAGGCAATGAACTTCTACTGAAACCATGCTAATGCGGTTTTATTTACAGGGAAGTGCACCCAATACAGCATTATTTAAAATACCAAATTCAGGGTGATGATACTGACTCAAGAATTGAAGTAAAGCATTTCAGTCAAAAATGTATCCTACATAGGGACAGGCCAACAAATCACCCAATGAATTACTGTCCTTGCTACTGTTGGTGTGGCAGTCGATACAACTGTCTGAGCTTGATAAGTATTTAAAAAGTAAGATTTTATATTTGCAGACATTTTAAATTACATGATCCAACAGAGACAACTTCAGATATTATTTATTCACACAAGACCCGGTCTTGCTTGAAGTAAGCTGGACAAAGTTGACATGCATCTGATTGAGCCATTATCTAGGATGGGGGAAACGACCAACATTGTCTGGTGAGGTTTGAAAACCTGGTTTGTACATTTTACTGATTTCCACTCCCTATCCTGGGTCAGCTGCAAGCACATCAGACTATTAGACGACCGCTTTTTTGGTTCAATATTGATCTTGGATGCCAATGCTGAGGCTCGCAGTAATAGAGTCTTATCTTGATGGTCTCAAGTTTAATGAGGTTGGCTGTGGACGTAGATCCCCTTGGGCTGGCAAAAGGAACAGGTGAAAGGAATGGAAGCAGGGAGGGACGTAAGGTTTAAAGGATGGAACATAAGCTTTCCTGAAAGAAACAGATCCAAGACCTATCAAATGGCTGTGACTGACTCACATGTTAGGGTGACAGATTGTGGAAAATCATCTGCTAGTATTATAACAGCTCAGACAGTGTGTCTGATCTTTGCTGTCATTGGTATTGGGTTTTCTCAAACAAGTGAGAGCACACAAAGGCACTAGACAGGCATTTTTATGGACAGAAAAAGGGCCTCCAATATAGCGAAATGTAAACATGCAAAGTATTACAATTGGAAGAAGCAGCAATATTTAAGGTCATTGTATATGTGAACCTCTGTTTGCATTATGAAAGCAGCATCTGATACAAGATTGGAAAATGTATTTCAGACTTGGCTGTTTGTCTTGCAAGTGATGTGAAATGATTCAATGTCATTACATTGGATGTCTGGCCTTCAATTTTACCATAAATATTCCTTGCAATGATTGTTTTCTCTTGGCTTAGTGCTTCCCATAAAAGCATGTACATGCCATCGCAACTCTGAATATACCTATATGGTGAATGTATCTTCATAGTGTGCTTAATGATGTGCTGCCTATTCTATCCTGCACAATCCTCCTACCTCTGCATGGGAAGAACAGTTGTCAATATACCAACGCAACAAACAATGAGTCATGTTATTGGGCGCGTTATTGATATCTCTGCACTAGCAGTGAAATCCAAATTTATTATACTTGGCCAATAAAGACATTCTCATTTTAATGCAGTTAACACAGTCAACCTACACATTCTCTAAAAAACAGACTAAACACCAAGCGGTTCATTGCGTCCCATTGAACAACAAGGCTGGCAGCAAGGTCAATATCTGTTTCCATTTAGATTATTTGTAAAATCAATTGCTCATGAGGAGAGTGGATTTAATGAGTTGTGATAATGAGCGCAATTCATTTTCCTTGATCCTTTATGAAATCGACTAGACAAATGGTAAATACTCAATGAAACTGAAAACAGCTTTATCTTTATAAGCATTTCTGTATCTATAGTCTGTAAATACAGCAGCTAAGTACATAGTAAATAGGTAAAAGGTCATTACGGATCCCCTGCTCATTACCACCCATCAAATGCTTGCTGAAAGAAGATGATTGAATATAAACTGTCCTTGCCAAACTGACCGACTGTGGATCAGGCTGTCGACCTGTATCTTGACCCATCCACCCCAGCTAAAACAAGGACATCTAGACAGTATACATAATGAAGGGAAGTGGGGCAGCGATGCATGAAAATGTTCAAAAATGTCTTATTCATCTAATAGTCAGCCATCTCTTCTGTGCTTCTTATGGACAGCCACCAAGAGGCTCAGTGTCATTTAGAGGTGAGAGCAGCATGAGCCAACCACAAAAAACATGACTTCTATTCGATGGATGTGATATGATTGACAGCCTTGAATTGCTTTCCCTCGACCTTGGGAGGACTGGTGCGCTGACAAGTTAGCATTTTGTGTAACTGAACTGTGGCCCTGCGGTCACGTCTCATACTGATGCAGCTCCTTGTTTTTGCCTCTGCTTTGTATATATTCAGACAAAAAGCAGTATTTTCACATCACACTAAATTTAGAGAATATTGCGAGAACTAGCATTTATGATGTAGAATTACCAGATATGAAAGTTTCTATCTTAAGGACTTTTAGAATATGGTGTGAATGAGAAATTTTACTAAGCTTACCTATGTGTTGCGTTAAAATAAATTAGTTCAGTTGTGGTTCATTTGCAGTTTATAGAAATGACTTGGCATGTGCAACAAAGTTATCAATTTTGGTGTAAAGTGTATAGGGGAAAGTGGTGCTAAGTATTCTGTTGTATTCTGATGATGTTGATATTTAGGGTCATAATAATACATTTTCTGAAACTATCTTGTAATAGCAGGAACCAGTTTTAATTTATTGAAGCTTTAAAGTTGTTCAAGTATTTAGGTGACATTATTATTTTTGATTGAGATACAAAAACGTAACTTATTGGATTTCTTACATACACAAAATTCGTTCAGGCCTGTGGTTGCCCCGTTCTTGATTTTGCAGGCAAAGTTTTGGGTCATTTGAGTTACCCCAAGAGAAGAAGACGTCCATAACATAACTTATTTAATATATCATATATAATTTATTGAGTTCACAATTATGCACCAATTTCAGCAGTAAATATGGAGTGGAGGCCCTGGAAGGATTAACAAAAAGGTTGGACTGTCAAGCAAGCTGTGGAATTTGTCAAGAAAGTAATTTATTGTCCTTTTTCTGAAATGTTTGTTTTGTTTCTTTTACCATTATCTTTTAAGGTAAATAATCATTTGCTGATATGGTTCTCAACAACCTCAATGGCTGTTTGAATAAGCAGCTTATTTATGTATACATTATGCCTATTAGTTTTAGATTAATGTGGGAAATCGGCAAACCTAGACAGTTTATTTTTTCTCTAAGAGAAAATAGTGGTAATGGTGACAGACAATTGCTCTAGATGTCCACAGACAATTTTCTGGGTTTATGGAGTTCCCTCCATTTTTCTGAGTCACTACCTTCTTTTCGCCCTCAGTGTCATTTTTTTCGTTTTCTTCCTTTCTCCTTATCTCATCACATAAAGACAAAACACACAGTTACGCACGCACGCATGCACGTGGAGCAATAAAAAACATCTATCCTCAGGTGAGTATGTCCCAATGGCCTCAGCCAAGTGTGTGTGGGCTGATGAGGTGAAAGTAATCTAAATGGTGTTCTGAGCGTCAGAGGTGGAACACAAAAGAAACACACACACACACACACACACACACACACACACACACACTAAATCGTATCATCACAGCCCCATTGTGGCATATGGGCCTTTCCAGAGGACTCCATTGCTCCAAAGGGGGTGAAAATATCGAAAATGAGTTGAACCTCCACTGAGATGGGGGGGTCACTGCCTTGCTTTGCAATTTTCTGTCCTTTTCTCTCAGGGGTCAGTAATTGAGCGTCGGAAATTGGAGAAATTGCCACGAAGTCAAAACAAAGTCACAAACAGCTTCATTTTCTCGGTTATAGCCAACTGGGAACATATGAGAGGGCCAGAAGGTGGTTTTATATCCATCCATGTTTGCTCAGAACACAAAACAAGCGTGTTTGAGCGTGTATGTTGTGTGTGTGGGCAGACTGACAGTTGTTCACTGGCAGTAATTTCCCTTGTCATCTACAGTTGTGTTAGTAAAGATGCTCTCATTGGTCCCTGAGGTGATTTCCAAATGTAGAGCAAAGCATCTCTTGACACTAACGCAGCTTGGCGACAGCTAAGTGCAACTTGTTTTCATCTTCAAGGACAAGGTGACCCCTTGTCATTGACACTAAATAACAATTGAGAGCATCTTATCTTCTGGGGATATTAAACAAGACAAATAAGCATCCTCCCATCAGCATAGCAACAAAGAAAAGTGTTTTAAGTATAGTAAGAATGTGGGAAAACTTGCAGTGAAGGACATTCTGGTCAAGGCTTTAAGGTGGCTACAACTTACCTTGAGCATTGAAAGAGGCAATTTTTAAAAAGTAAAGTTTGAAAAGAGTTTTTATGAGTTATGTACAGTATTGTGCAGTAATCTCAGATTTTTAAGGTGGTGCTTTATTCAGAAAGATACAGTGCAAAGTATCAGTTATCAGAAATGACAAACATTTAGATTATATTATATTATATTGCCTAGGTCAGGAGAAAATCACTCGTATTCATTATGCTCTCAATTTTATCCTCCTGAAAGCAGTAATGGCAAAATGCTACAATACACCAGCAGAGAAGGAAAACACACTGATCACAGTATCAAACAATTTATCGTCCTCAAAATGAAAAGATCAAAGTTTGAAAAGTAGATTCATAATATACTTTGAATCTTGGCAAAAAGATGTATTCTGAGATTCACCATTTTCACTTATCCCTTTTTAGAGGGACAATTTAAATTTGTTTTATCCATCCCTGGGCCTGCTGATATATTCATAGAAACAATAAGTGTTCTTCCACATGCATTCAATCTGAATCTTGGCAATTCCTTTCTTCTAGCTTTGCAGTATCTACAGAAATGTAATCTATGTCTGTATTAAAATTCATGAGAACAGATAAGAAGGGACTTTCATTAGTGTGGGATTCTGAAGCTGGTAGTTTGGGGTAAGTAAAAGCCAAAATACTTCCAGCAGCACTTTCTAGGATCCCATCTGAGGTCAGAAAAGTAAGGTCATGAACATTTTTACAACATCTGACCTGCCAAGATGTATTGAACTGAACATTAATTTGGCCAGTAGAAATCTCAGAGCACACAGTGTGAACCAAATAACAGCAAACAGGGGATTAAAATTAACAAAACACAAGATAATATTAGTGGAAATTCTCTTTTTTCAACATAAAAGAGGCACATTGAAATAATTACGTTGTGTTTGAGTAAGGAATGCACCAAATGTTCGGCAAACAAAATTATTCGGCCGAAAATAAGCAAAAAAAGCACTTTCGGTGTTAGGCCCTAATAAGTAAAAAGGACAAATAAATTATACCGAACAATTACGTTTTGAATGACGTGATCAAACTGCAACCAGAGTGAAAATAATGCCCTTCTATAAATGCAGCAAATATGTCGGTAGTACAGAAGCACTGTCAAAATGGTCAAAACACTGCAATATTTAACAATCCCAATCCTACGCAGACAGCGAGAGACTGCTTATATCATGTCATTGCTGTGAAGAGCGTTACACCTTTCTGTTTTGGGTTCCCAGACCTTGGTTGTGAAACAGCAATAATAACAGATGAGGTCACCTTGTCTTGAGAAGCTTGGTGTTTTATTGTTCACTGTTAACTCACTTTACATCATCTTCACTATCTCTTTTTCCTCTCTCTTTACCCTTACACAGCAGCACACATACTCCCAATAACCGCTCCACACCCACTGACGTGAGCACCTTGACATTCTGGCTCTAACTTACGCTACTATCGGAACCAACTTTTATGTGAGAAAGCAGAGAAGCTACTTTTCAAAAAGAAGAAACTGCCACCTTTTCCAAAGCAGTAGGCTTATGTCTAGGATAACTATGCATTTGTTGGGGGTCCATCCATTGCACGCTTTTCAATGCACTTTGTTGTAGGCATACAGAGTAGTATTTAGTTGTAGCAGTCAGGTATAGGCCTAATATAAGCTATTCAAGAAAAGAGCCTCAAAGATGACTAAATACAAATATTTTTACTTTACTAATTTATTTATTTAAGTTATACTGTGCTTTGTTGGTATAATGTCTGCTGGAATGTTAAAAAAAAATGTTCAGTGTTAAATAAAAAAATATATTTTTCGTACTATATATATATATATATATATATATATATATATATATATATATATATATATATATATATTTTTAAATTGTATTTTGTAATTGATTTCTTTGAAAAGCATGACAAAATAGTACAAAAGCACAAAAATTGGCGAAATAAATAAAGTTCGGTGCATCCCTAGTTTAAGTACGCTGGAAAAAATTCATTTGACAGCATAACATGAGCCATGTACTGTGTAGTATTACACATTTTTAGCTGCTATTTTTTCCAAACTATGCAACAGCTCAAATAAGTAATCAGCCTTGTCTATACTGTAGCAGGCACTTCCACGTAAAAACATTGCAGTTATGTCAGCTTTAATGACTGATGGTCAAGCATGCCATAGAATTTATTCTAAAACATTCAGAGACAAGATATTCAGGTTCAAAATCCTCTATGAATTCCTTTACCCAACATAACAACAGGTGGGGCAAAGAACAGCTTAGCGTCCCAACACTGTGTCAACCCTGTTTTGATATGTAGACTCCTTAGAGAAAACAATGCTCAACATTTCCCTAATAGCTGGTTGAGCACACATTATGATTGATGAGAATTTGTGATTGTCATTTTTTCTAACCAAAAACTTTCCCACATGAAACATGTTGAACAGTTCATTTTCTACAGTAGTATTTTCAAAAATTGACTCAATTAGCATCTCACAAACATTGTATGGTAGTAAATTTTGCCACATGCTTATTACCTAGCAGCTGTAGCTTCACCAATATGTATATTCTTTGGTAACAAACATAAATCAGGTTATTTTATTTGTACTCATAGGTAGATTTTGTTGCACAATTAAAAAGTGAAGGGAATCTATGACACGGTTTCAGACACCAGTTATAGTTCCAGTGCTAATCAAGATGCTAGAATATCTAATGAATACCTATGAAAATACTTCAAATTTACCACCATAAAATAAATGGAGATATCAATAACAATTTAGCCAAGTGATATTGTCTATCAATATTAGCTTGATTGGATGTTTTTGCAGAAAGACAGTTCAACAGTATTTTCTTTTAACTGAATAAAGAACGGGGGTGCTGCTGTTGATGCATACTTCGCAGATACAGCATTGTCCAACAACAGAAAGGTTTTGGATGCTATATTTTAAACTTCTCCTTATTTCCATAAAAAACTAATAAAGCGCAGGTGCCCACACTCTTTGTGCATTTCTG
Source organism: Percina caprodes (assembly GCA_013375575.1). NCBI lineage: Eukaryota > Metazoa > Chordata > Actinopteri > Perciformes > Percidae > Percina > Percina caprodes. The sequence goes on along the minus strand of JABXJD010000017.1, from coordinate 258,451 downwards.
GCACAGACACAGCTACTGCTAATTAATAGCGAGGACAGAACTGGAGTGCCACGGTGCTCTCTCTTTTAAGCGTATGTCATGCTGTCACCAGAAATTTGTTTTGTGGCGTGGACTCGACTGTGACTGCAGATTTCCTGACAAGGCTTTAGGCGCTTGCTCTCTAAGCACCAGCTGGTCACTTATTAGCTCTGGCATGCATTGAAAATGCTATTGATGCACAGTTAATGGTCTCAACTCCTGATCCTATTTCCTCAGTCCATGCTGGCAGAGAGCTACAACTACAAGTACTATTACATCAGTTAAACCTTGAAATGTATGCAGAAGACATTACAAATTCAGAATATCTAATTAAAGTAATAAATGTAATCAGCTGATTAAAAAACTTTTAAAGAGAATCTCATTATAGGTTACCAGGTTTCAAGGGTAAAACCCGATCTTCCTCATAAAATTCATGCTAATAAAAGCCTAAAGCAGGCAGTTGAGTCAGTTGTCTAAATCAGCAATATCTTTGGAAAATTGAAACTTCACATCCAGAAAATAGTGAGTCAAGGTTCCAATTATACCGTGTGATTAAGACTTAATGTACTATCTCATTCAGAAATTATAAAAAAAAAAAAATATCATATGATTGCAGACAAGCCACCAAGACATCACTAAAGACCCCAGCCCTCCCCATCTTGGACTGTTTTATCTACTGCCCACTGGCAAGAGGTTTTTGCAGCATTCGGTGCAGAACAGTCAGATTCTGCACCAGCTTTTTCCCACAAGCCATCAGAATCCTGAACTCAAAATAAATAAAATACATGCTGGAAATGACCTAAAACTTCTTCTTCTGCATTTTATCGCGGGTTGCGCCCAAAAAATGACCCTAAAACGTTACCAAAATTCATTATTCATTTGAAAAATAATGTTTCCATCAGCATTTATCGCATAAGCCGTTTACCAATTAAGAGAAAATCCAATGTGATCGAATGTACAAACTGCAAATAGAATTTTATTGTTTCCACAAGGAAATTTTCATTTGATATTGCTTAATTCGCATAAAAACGTGTAGATGGAAACTAAGGTTGCACAATTAATCGCAATTCTATTGAAACCGCAATATGGACAAATGTAATATCCAAATCAGAGGGGGGGCACAATATTTGTTAAAGGCAAAGTATTTGTCAAACCATTCTGAATTAAGTATTGTGGTGCTGCAGACATCCCAGCCAACTAATTGTATCCTACAGAATAAAAAAATTATTTATGCAAGGTCCTTGCATAAATACTCATACTAGAATCATTTTAATTTTGTTTTTTAATGAAAATAAGAATGATACAAAAATTATCATTCCTTCCAATTTAATCATATAGCAATTGCAATATCAGTCAAAATAATTGCAATTAGATATTTTTCTCATATCGTGCAGCCCTAATGGAAACATGGCTATAGTCACATACAGTATGTGAACTGAGGGTTCTGCAAGTGGTCCACAAAACCAAAGTCAAAGTGAAGACAGCTCTCAGTTATTTTCAATCAGAGCTCCCCTCCTTTTCTCTCTCTGTATGTCCCCACCAGCTGTTCTGTCTTTGCTGTTTTCATTAATTTGGGAACTACATTTTTACACAAACCTTTGAAAAGATAAATGCAAACACGTTAAATTTGCCATTTTATGTCAGAAAAGAAATCCTGTACAACTCGTATGCCTTTTAAGACATGAGCTTATAATTGTTCTTATTGACAGCTGCTGCAGGGACATACAAAAAATCACTGCAAGACCAATGAATCACCAATGATATTTTTTAAATATCATTTCTTTCCAGTTTCCATCATAATTTTTTTCTCCAGCCTTACTCTCTATTCTCCTTTGAGCTGTCACTTTAATGTTCTTTCAGAGTCTGTTTCCTGTCTGTGTCTGCCTTTTCCATTCTCTCCTTATGTCTCACGTCTACGCATTTCTAATTCTGTCTCAGTGGCTTTCCTCTGTTGTCCTGCTCTACTCTCTTTTCTTTTTTAATGCCTTCTTCTTGTTCCTCCCTCCCACCTCCTACACCTGTGTGTGATAACAGCAGTCTGCCAGTTCAACAGCTGTGCTCATAAGCCAGACCGAAATTAACGTTCAATGTAGTGAAGCTTCATTTATTGTTGAATAAGTGGTAACGCTAGCTTAGCTCACTAAACTTTCCAATAGCTTGCCGATCAATGGTAATAAGCAACATGACAACATGATTACCATGTCTGTTTTTAAACAAACTAACGGAGCCGCTAGGGTCTGACAGAAATTTACTGAAGGAAATTACATTTTAGTAGCCTAGTGGTGGGAGTATGCGTGAGAGGGGGAACGGCGTTAGAAAGTTCACGTTTTATTTTTTGAGTGACAAGATGATAGCTTATGTGGCAGTTAGTCTCAAAGAAAACTAAAACTTCACGCCGAGATGGAAATGTTTTGGATTTAAAGCAAACTAATAGAGTGAGCTGAAAAGGTGTAAACACCTACCCAAAGAGTTATTATAACCAAAGATACTAAACCGTTAACCTCACCGCAGGTAAAAAGTCATGGCTTAGAGATGCATTTCCGCCACCATATGGTGTGAAGTTGTTACATTCTTCTTATGGTCTCTCTTATTAGTCTCACTCGGGAAAGGAGTTTGACACTAAGTGGAAAAATTCAGTATACTGCTCTGGTATTTGGCTTAATATCAAACAGGTTTGAAATTTTTTACACTGGCCCAAGCCTACTAGCAACCACCAAGAATCAACAGAACAAGCATACCTTAGCATCTACCTAGTACCATCCTAACCACAGTGCCTTGGCAACCACCTTAGCAATGTCCTTCCAACCATTTGGTTACATATACAACACAGGAAAACACTGGGGTGCGTAATATTTTCTGATATAAAATCCTGAAAAGTTAATAAGTTCATCATCCTCATAAGTTCATATTTATTAAATTACAGTTTAAACTGAAAACAAGCATTTTCACCACATACCTGTACTTCATCAGGTTCACTTTGCAAAAGCTTGAGTTTCTGTTGTTACTCATTATACACATCACCATGTCATATGATTCCCAAACACACATACAGATAGCCAGCATAGCATCCTTCTATCTTTTTAGCAATTCTCTGTGCTCCCTTTGGAACAGAAAAGGCTGGCTTTCAATCTTACAGCCACAAAAACAAAAGGGGGTGGAACGGTACATGTATTCGTATTGAACCGAAACGGTATGGGTGTCACGGTTTGGTGCATGAATTTACATGGAGAACACACTCTATAAAAATAAATAAAACATGCAAATTAATGTAATGTGGAACTACTATTAAATACGTGGGTTATTTAGGGACACCTAATGTGTAGCACCGCCTTAGCTCTGAAGCTCTGATTGGCGGCGTCGCCTATGTATGCAGTTTTTTGTCAGGTCGACGGTCCAGTGAGTGATTCAGCAACAGCAGCACTAAAGCCGGCTACACACTGGCTGCGTCGCGCAAGAGTTGCATTTCTGTTACGTGGCAACTGTGTGGCGGCTGTGTGGATTTTTCTACGTTGTATACACCAGAAACGTGTCTGATGCTGCGCTGCTGCTGCTAGGTGACGCTGGGAGGGCTTGGATCACCCTTGTTCGACATATGGGGAGAGAGCTGTTAAACATAAATATATAGGCCATATAAAGGCTACTGATTTGATTAAAGCAAGACAGTGTCGGCAGTATTAACGGCACAATAGGTTACAGAATATTTTGTTCTGTGCGACGGGTGCAATATTTTTAAACAAACATTTTTTGACACATTTTTTTTATATTTATATCTGCATTGATGTCAAAACCTAGAGACTTTCAAACATCACCATGTCATTTATTAATAGGTATTCATGTCAAAATGACACAAACACCTTTGCGTGCTTGCGTGCTTGCGTGCTTGCGTGCTTGCGTGCTCGCGTGCTCGCGTGCTTGCGTGTTGCGTGAAAAATAGCCAAAATAACAACGGACACGCCACGCAGCTGTATCCAGAGTATGGCCAGCCTAAGAACAAGTATGGCAACATTGGCGAGTGGTGGCAACCCACAAGAGTTAAACGATTTGCTGACCTCTTTAAGATTGCAAGTTTGAAAACTTGGGTTTCCCAATCAGTTATAGTAGTACAGGCGATAGAGTAGTGAATAAGACAAGGACTGTGTGTTGGCGTTGTTCAGCAGTTGTTGGGTTTGTGATTGGAAATACATCTAACATGCTAACGCAACAAAAAACAAACTGTATATTCAAGATCACTTAAATCAGTGTAAATTACGTTATATTAGACAATGACTTCTGTTGTAGATTTGTGTTATGTTTCCAGCGTTTCGGCTCCAAACCGTAATTATAGGTGGGACAGATGACTTGCTTCTTCAGGCTAACTATATTAGCTTTAGCCAAGCTTGGAGCAGCTTTCTGCAGTGAAAAATGGCTGGAAGACTTTGTGATAACAATTAATTAATCATGATTTAGTTTGTTTTTGCAGAGAACAGAGATGCTGTATTTTCGTTTTACAGCTGATTGTCTTATTTTGTTTACAAGTTACAGATGATGTGGGGTACTTATTGTTTATTGTTTCCATCTTACTTTACACACTTCAGGCTGTTGCAGCTAGCTCAGGGGAGAGACTGTATGACACCAAATTTGTACCAAACCGTGATGTCTGAACCAAGGAATGAACCGAACCCTGACTTCTGTGTACCATTTTACCCCTAATCCATGACTTTTTGACTCAAGACCTTTTCATTTTGGGTGAACTTTTCCAGGAATAGAAAAAACATTCCCAACTTTTTCCCCAAGTGTTGCCAAAAAGTCGTTTTCACATTCCTGCTGTGAACTAGGTCTTTCAAGTTCAGCAGGGCCTCCCTCTGTCTCTGTCACACTGACTGCTGTTTGATCTGGGCCTGTCCCCCTACTTTGGCAGTGACAGGTATAGTTCAATAATGCAGATGGTACACGATGTGTAAACATTGCAGGGGGTGGGAAACTGTGTGTGTGTGTGTGTGTGTTGTGTCATGTCATAGCAGTTACAGCTTCAGTTTAAAGTTTCTGAGGAAGGAGAGAGGGCCCTCTTTTGTTGACTTAAGGCAACCACCATAAAGAAAGGGTCGATAAACTGCAATTTCTGTTCACCCATGATACTTCTCACCCCTTCCTGATTGTGTTGACTTATTACCCTTTAACAATTCCTCCTTTCCTTCACCAAAGGTTATTGCCCCCTTTTCAACCTCTTCTTTTTTTTTTTTTTAAACCTTCAATATCCTCTGACCCACTTTCTCCTAATTGGCGAAACTACGGTACTGACCTGATCACCTGCCGGCCATGAGTGCACACACACACATATTGTAGAGTCATTAATCAAAGCAACAGTGCAACTGACAGTACCTCCAACAATATAAATTGTGATGTGGATTGATATTTTTTTATGAAGGTCAAAGAGTATCACAACACAACATTTCTTCCTAGAAAAGTGGGTACACAGTGAGTGAGTGGGTTTACGTGTGTGTGTGTGTGTGTGTGTGTGTGTGTGTGTGTGTGTGTGTGTGTGTGTGTGTGTGAGAAGGCAAAGGGTGTATCTGGGTGCAAGCCCTAGACTTTTGCCTCCCCTTCTGAACCATATGACTGTGACTCATTATCGGATATTGCCGTTGAACTACTTTATTTTGTCAACCATAGCTGCTTCAACTGCAAGATTAACGTCAATTAACTTCCTTATGATAATAAACACTGGGAAAACAGCTACTGGCTGAAAGCTACTGGCTATAATGAGTGAAGCATGAGAGACTATAACCCGCTTTCCGACCAGGTAATTAAAGGAACGTAGTTATAGAAATAGCCCACTAAACAGTTCTACTAACTATTCTCCCCCAAAACTGGTTTTTCCATTTGCATTCACACTGGCCAAGTGGCCATAGGAACTGGTGGGAGAGTAAGGGAGTGATGCAAGCACAGCACGGACTTTATAGCGTTAAAATCAGAAAACAAATGGACCAAAAAAAGTCTCCTGAAGAAAAACGGGTATCTCTCTCTCCCAAGCCCCCAGAAAGAGCGCCATGTCTTAAAGCCACCATGGGCTTAGTGGACAAGGGTAGAACTGCACCCCATGGCCCAGAAAGACTTTTCACATGGACTTTGCATGGCAAAAAAACCTTCTATATATCTCAGCGGATAATTTATTTTGGGGTACATCAACTTACCAGCCCGAACACTTAAATGTTCCCTGTTTAATTTCAATATGACATGTAATGCCATGTCATGACCAAAAGAACAAGATCCAGGGTACAAGCGGCCGAAATGGGTTTCCTCAGGAGGGTGGCTGGAATCTCCCTTAGAGATAGGGTGAGAAGCTCAGTCATCCGAGAGGAACTCGGAGTAGAGCCGCTGCTCCTTCGCGTCAAAAGGAGCGAGTTGAGGTGGTTCGGCATCTGGTAAGGATACCTCCTGGGCGCCTCCCTAGGGAGGTGTTCCAGGCACGTCCAGCTGGGAGGAGGCCTCGGGGAAGACCAGGTGGAGAGATTATATCTCCAACCTAGCTTGGGAACAGGTTAATGTGGCTCGGGAAAGGGAAATTTGAGGTCCCCTGTTGGAGCTGCTCCCCCCACGACCCGATACCGGATAAGCGGATGAAGATGGATGTAATGTCATAAACTGTTTAAATCTGAGCATGCGCAACTCACATCTGCACTCAACCAGCGCTGGCCTGACTCGACTCTCAACGGGTATGACAAGTTATGCCGTAAACCGTTTAAATCTGAGCATGCACGACTCAAATCTACACTCACATTGGGCAGTGACCTGAAGTAGGAGCTGAAAGAGTTACAGGAACTGCTGTCAGAGGAATTTAAAAATCCCCAAATTGGTCTAGTCGGAACAGGAGAGAAAAAGGGTTCTAGGAATGTTATGTTCTAAGAACTGCAAAAATCCTCCGGTCGGAAAGCGGCTTATATTAACAGGAATGTATGAGAGAATTAAATGGGATATGAAAAACTTAGAAATAAGAGAGACAGATCTTAGATTTGTCAGTAACTGTTTAGCACTTCCCTGTGTCATGATATGACCATTAAATTTGAGGTCCCTCAATTGGTTTTAGATTTGGTGGCTTTAAGAGTAGTGATTTCCTAAATGGGAGCCAAAATGTATTTATTATTTTATTTATTATACATTTTCAAATATATTATAATAGAGGGATAAAGCAATAATCTAGGAACTACCAGGGAGGTAGCAGAAAGAGTAGAATATCACTTTCATCTATGTAATATGCGTTCCTTGATGCCAGAAGGGTCAGTTGCTCTATAAGCATATGTGTAGTTGAGATAAAAATAGGAAAAACCTGTGGCCTGAAAAATAAAGATTCTGCAGAAAAAACACATATTTCATGGTTGTCTTTCAGCTAACTAATTCAACTGCAATGCATACATTGTAAATAAAGAAGAAAAAAAGTTTAAAAACTTCTACAAGCATTATTTCATCAAATCATACTCACTCTCACCCACCACGGTCTTCTAACATCCAATCTAGATTTCTAATAAAGCCCTCTCCCATGTAGAACAAGACTTGCTTATATAAAATCCTGTGTACTGGTAAATAACACTGTGTTTCATTTATAACAAGACTGGCAGGACCCTACAACACTCCACAAGCCTGACAATACCTCAACCTTTCCAACTCAAGGTCATGGATTAATTTCCTTCTCCACGGCCCCATGAGCATTCTGGTATTTGCTTCATGGCTCCATTTTAAAAGGCTGCAAAGATTTCTTGTGAGCAGAAACATCTATATGTGGTGTGTAATCAGCACGTGTCATCTGGAGATTTCTACAGTCTGGATCACTGGTTCAACCTTCTCTGGTACACTCTGGTCAAAACCATTAAATCTGCAGCCAAACCAAATTATGAACTGCCTGCAAATGAAATGTCACACACACAAACAAAATATTGATTGCTTGGAAATGTCACATAACACCTTACATCAGTAGACAATAGAGCCAGTAGTGCAAAGTTAAAGTTGCTTTAACTTGTGATGTCTTATGCACCACAAAACAGCACTGTATTTCTGTAAGCTTTAATAAACGTTCAGAAAAACATTATACCACAGACGTAATACTAGAGCTAGACAGATAAATCAGATGAGCATCTGAACATTTTTCCTTTAGGAGCTACAGATGTGGTTATTTATCTGATTTAGGTCATTTGAAGTTGAAGTTAAACTCATAAGAGCTCAGTCTGAATACTCCTGAGGGTCAGGGTCATTTCCTGTCAAGCTCTTCAGACAGTAGAAGTGTAGTAAGATCTAGCTTTGATTCCACAGTTCACAAATGTCAGTGCAGATCTATGAGCGAGGAACAACGCTTTGATGAAAACATTACAATAACAAACACAAGTGAAGGAGCCTTGAACCAAACAAGGACTGATGGGAGCCCCAAGGTCATACAGCAAAGGTTAGAAAACAGACTGTAGTCCTAATAGCGTCAGGAAATATTAGTTGTATAGAGAGTCAAGCCTCAAGTTGCTCATTGGTCAACAGAAAGTTATGTACCAGGTAGATCCAAGTCCAGAATGTAAAGTAGAACACAGCTAACAAAACAGCATTTGTTTTCAGCCAGACGTTCCCCAGATAGATGGATTGATGATGGCTGAGTAGCAGATCAGTGATGAAGGTGCCAATTTGATTTCATTTTAAACACTAGATGACATTGAATACATTCAATTATCATGGTAGACTCAGAGTTGGACGCAGAGTCGAGTCCAGTCCACCAGTGTTGTGAACTACTCCAAAGTCTACAGTCTGGGCTTCCCCATCTACCACCGAGTCACTGTAGCAGCAGGCCTCCCACAGGATCCTGGGTAATTTAGCAGGTAATGAGCACTGTCGACTCTGTCGCACAAGATGTCTTATATCTGGCTGTGGAAGAAATACACACGCACGTGCGCGCGCACACACACACACACACACACACACACACACACACACACACACACACACACACACACACACACACACACACACACACACACACACACACATACACATACACACACACACATAAATAAATAGATAACCATAATTTAAGTTTCCATAAACCTATAAACACACCTCTGCGCTATCTTACACCTGCTGCAATTTTTTCATGCTCCAACAAGCAGTGAGTTTGCATGGTAATTAGCAAACCGTTTCTTTTAGGCTAGAACTTTTTAAAAAACAAAACATGCCTAGCGTTTTAATTAGAAATTGTACAAAACTGGTAATAACATCAACTTGGAAATGGTAAAAGTCAGCTAAAAGTCAGGTAAAAGTTCAAGGAGGCCACAGAAGAGACCCCATATACAAGCATCTCATATCTTACTTACTAATCTGAGAAATATATCATTCACTCCCTTGCCCAGTTTGTGTCGATTCAGCCTTTACTTGCAGAGCTGCCTACATAGCTCTCATGTTTTAGGCTACCTGTAAGATTAATGCCTTTTTTACCATCTTACTGAACTGGAAAGCTGTAACGATACACTGATTAATTGTCAACTGTTAATCTATTTTGATAATCAATTAATCAGTTGGAGTCTTTTATTTGGAAAAGGGGTAAAAATTCTCAGATTCCAGCTTCTTATATTTTATATTTTATAGTTTCTTAAATTGAATATCTTTGAGTTGTGGACAAAACAAGACATTTGAGGATGTCATCTTGAGAAACACTGATCAACATTTTTTTTTTCCAATTTTCTGACATTTCATAGACCAAACAAGTAATTGATTAATCAAGAAAATAATTGACAGATTAATCAACATTCTGCCACCGCTTCCACTTCCAGACTTCCCTCCTCCACCTTGCTGCTCCCCGTACTGCAGTATAAGTCCTTGGACTTCCTGGCCTCTGTTTCCCCGCTACCCCCGTGCTCCCTCGCCAGCCTTCCCCAGTTCTTGAGTCCCAGCTCAAATCCCTGGCGTCCCCTCCCCAAATCCCTGGTCCTTCACTCCCATCTCTTCACATTTTCCCAATAAACGTTTTCCTGAGCCTTGCATTTGGGCCCATTCTGTCATGTACATAGCAGCAAATAATCATTAGTTGCAGCCTTACTGTACTTAACTGTTAGTACACTATCACTACCACTACACTGGTTCCTTTGAATCACAGAGGTTTAAATGATCTCATACTCTATCTCTATATATCTTGTTCCAGAAATATTCCCTCAACAATCTGATAAAAAAAGAGCCACTGGCATACATGAGTATAAGGGGTACAGAACGCCTAGGAAAGGACTGACAGACATCTAGAGAAGAAAGTTGGACTACCAAGTCTATCAATCCAAAGTTGAGCATGAGACTTTAGACTGAAGAAAATTGTATGTGCCCTTGGGCAGATCAACATCCTCTGTCTGCTCGAAAGACAATGACTGTTGCATTGAAATGACTCCAAATGGCGGAATGCTATAGGCACGGGTCATTGATTGGCTAGGGGTGTGTGCGTGCGTGTTGGTAGAGAGAGCGATCTTAGCCGGAGGCATACAGTCTCCATCCGATTAAACAGAGCATGAAGAGGTGATCATTCACCTCCACTTGCCCTTCTAAAGTCTCATGCAAGCACACACCCCACACACACAAACACACAACAAGGAATGGTGAAAGAAGACATGCACATGACCGGCTCCAACTACAGTTTGGAAGAACATCAAGCCATTTACACATCACCCATTCCCATTGCACATTTGCCCTTGCATTATGCTCTCATCACTCTGGGCTCAGATTACAGTTGCTTGCAGTCAATACGGTGCTGGTATATTTGACTGGCTATTTAGCATGTAAGGGCTGCATGTCGTAAAAAGTAAATCAATATCATTAATTTCACTCAATATAAGTAATTATCTGTGTCATCCAGTATTATGTTTTATATATTATGGGACTTAAAATATAGTGAATTGTAAACCTGCTGGGATGCGCTGTCCCATCTCACCTGCTGTAAGAACAAATAACTAAAAGAACAACCTGACTGAGAATAAATTTAAACTTTTTCGATTTGTTTAGTCTACAAAATATTTCTTTCAACTGTGCATCACAAGGCAAGCAAATTCCCATACGTACAGTACATGTACACAAGATGCTGGAACCAGCAAGTCTTTGGTATTTTCAGCAAAAGAAAAGAAAAGGTTGAAAAAGGGAAATTTATCAGTTCTCAAGATTTTTGTTAGACCAATGGATTCAAAACTAAAGAAACATCTTTTTTAAAGATTATTTTTGGGGCATTTTTAGGCCTTTATTGACAGAACAGGTAAAGAAATGACAGGGAAGAGAGAGGCAAATGACACACAGCAAAGGACCACAGGTTGGAGTCAAACCCATGCCTGCTGCATCGAGGAGTAAACCTCTGTATACAGTCACCTGCTCTATCTACTGAGCTATGCAGGGACCATTAAATACCATTTAAGGAAGTACAGACACTGCTCTCTTAGACAAATTTTTGCCCTTTCTTGTCAGAGCTTTTGCTCTCAGACAGAAAAGAGTCAAAGTAGGAGTGGGAGGGAGGATGAAGAGGAGAACAAAGAAGAAGCTAAAGAGGAGAACAAGGAAGAAGCAGAAGAGGAGGTAACAGAAATCAAGAATTTGTGATCCATTTTGTCGAACACCTCTGACATCAAGTGTACAGAGCTACATCAATCACAACAGTAATTAAAAACAGCCACATCTACTGTGACACACACACACACACACACACACACACACACACACACACACACACACACACACACACACACACACACACACACACAAAGCTGTCACGGTCTCCCCTGCTAATGAGATTCGAGATATTATTCCCTTCTCTGCTATACTAAGGAATGGCAGAGAGGCACTGTGCATCTTAACAACACAGACCCGGTTTGGCAAAAAAACAACTCTTTCCCAGTGAGGAGAGTGTGTTTGAGTCAAATTAAGTTAGATATACACACAGCCACACACATTTCAAATGCCCTACGCACACATAATCATCCTAACAGTCACTGTGTATCTCTAGGAGGTCCAGTCAAAGCAGAATGGTGGTGAATATCAATGATAAAACTGAGATTGAAGTCTACTGATTTCATTGTAGGTATGTGCATGTATCATCTAAATTATATGAAAGCTTGGCTTTATAATAAAAGCTTGTAAGTTGAAAAAGTTGCCTCCAGGCACTGTAGTCATCCATCAATGCAAAACTGTACTCACATAATTTAGTTTGAACAGGTAGGTGTTGGTCATGCTGGGCTCTACGCCTGCCGCGGTGCCTGTTCGATTAGCTGCAGGGTTATCAGCCAGGGACTATTTGTGGATGTTTCGCCCCTTATCCCGGAATATCTCCTGATGGCGGAGCAGAGAACAGGGACGTCTACCTGACACCCCCTGCAGCTAACCTACGTCAGGAGTTGATAGCTCCTGACAGCTTGTCTTCTCAGTCTCTTCAAAAAGCTCACTGATGGTTTTTACAGAGTCATCTAGCCCTGGGTTTCTGAGTAGGTGTGTTTTTGATCCTGCCAAAAGCTTCTAGCCACGACCTCACACTCTGTCTGCCTTCCCTGAACTCTGCATACTTTACCTTCTTTCTTTTATAGCCTGCCTCTAACCCATCTTCCCATGGCACTTTGAGCTTGACCAGCATCAGATGTTTTTGGTCATAGTATGGTGCTACAGAATCCTCCTAGAAAATGGAATTGCCTCTATACTAAGCAGGGCCTCCATTCTCTACACCACCAATGGTAACTGGAGAGTGGGTGCTGGTCTCCTGCTTGTCCTGCAGATTTCCCTTTCCTGAGGAAGTGGATCCTCTGTTGGCTCCACATTGGACTTTTATGGCTTTTAGGGGTAAATGGCGTGCATTCCACCCAGTACAGGTTTGCTGTTGAGAAGCACCTTGGGAGCCCTAATTATTTGTGGAGTTGACTTTGGCATCCTTTGTGCTCACAGCTTTTGAGATGACTTTTCAGCTTCAAAGACCACATTACCCTCAGGTACAGTTGTAACATCACACCTTGTACGTTCCAGGTAGCAAATGGTCTTGGAATTCTGGTCTTTGTAGATAAAGGCTACCACTGCTTTTTGCTACTCTGATGGAATGATCAGTTTTGTCAATGCAGTTCTCATCAGTATCCATAGAAGCTTTAGCACTCTTGGGCATTTATTATGCAGATTGTATGGCATCCCGTTTTGTCCCAGTGCCAATGGTGGTCATGCTCGACAGATAGCCTTGCTAACCAGATAGCTTAGGCACATAACCTGGTGGGCCCAGATGCTTGTTCCCAGTGGGGTTGCTGTATTGAACAAGAATGTGTTCCTCCAGATCTTCTTTGGAAATCTCCAGCATTCTGTTGCTTTTCACCTCAAGGAGTCAGCATGCGAAACAAAAGGATTCCTGAAGAAGTTTGTCCTCTCCTTCTCTTTTCCTCTGCCGTCAGATGCGCTGTGCCCTCTGGAGGTTGGCCAGCAGAGGCTTCAGACACTCCTTTTCTAGAACAGCACTGGGGAGGAGGGTAGATCTAGTCCACACAGCATTCCAGGATGGGAGAAAAACTGCGCTGTGGTTTATTGGCATTTCTTTAAACCAATCACAATTGTCACAGGCAGTGCTAAGAACTGGGAAAAGCCACGGTGCCGCTGCAAAATAGTCTCGGGAAGGAACTTGTTTTGGTGGAACATGTGTACGTACAAAAGTTGTTTTAGTCGTGCAACAGAAAACTGTTGTTGGACAGATAGTCTAGCAATGTCTGGATTTACCCTGCAGAGATCCGAGGAGCAGTTAACCCTAGTCCTCATAAAATTGACCGGAGTTTAAAATTCCAACACAAAAAAAACAGAAGGTAACATACACTACCGGACCCGGTCAAAAGTTTGTGGTCACTTGCAAATTTCCATTCCACTCCATTATAGACAGAATACCAGCTGATCTGAGAGGGTGGCTGATCTTTAATGCAATATCTACATTGTCCATTATCAGCAACCATTCATCCAATGTTCCAAAGGCACATTCTGTTTACTAATCTGATATCATTTAAAAAAACTAACTGAGGAAACATTGGAGAACCCTTTTGCAATTATGTAAGCACATAATATAATTTGAAAACTGCTGCCCTGGTTAAAAAAAAACAATGCAGCTGGTATTCTGTCTATAATGGCGTGCAATGGAATTTTATGAGTGACCCCAAGCTTTTAACCGGTAGTGTACTTCCGGCTGAAAAGAAAGAATTTCTCACGGCAACGTAGCAATCCTGGAAGTGGAACGTCATGGATATAGACTTCACTATACGTCCGACTGCACTCTTCGTACAAGATTTTGATTTGATTGACTTTTGATTCTAAACAAAAGTATGTGCTAGAGCTCCTAATTGGTTCACTGTAAAATAAATTCTACTCTACAATTGAAATTGGAAAGCTTTTATAGGGCTGGACAATGTATCGATGTATCAATGTCACGGTATGAGACTAGATATCGTCTTTGATTTTGGATATATCGTAATATTGTAAGTGTTGTCTTTACCTGGTTTTATAGGCTGCATTACAGTGAAGTGATGTCATTTTCCTAACTTACCAGACTGTTCTAGCTGTTCTATTATTTACCTTTACCCACTAAGTCATTAAATCATTTTTGGAGAGTATTTATCATAAATCTCATTGTGTAAATAACATTTTGTTAAAGCACCAATAGTCAACCATACAATATTGTCGCAATATCGACATTGAGGTATTTGGTCAAGAATATTGTAATATTTGATTTTCTAGTTGGTAAAGCGGCACATTACAGGTTTTTACTTCAATATATTATTACAGCTTATGGTAAACTGGCCACATGCTGTAATGAAAGGAACAAGCCACATCTGAAAGGAGTGCTGAAAGAGATAGAGAGACAGCAGGAGGAATATAGACTGAATAAATACTTCTTCAATATTATATGGAAAATATTCCAGTGTTCAAACCCACGTAAAAGATCATTAACTTAGTCACTCCTTGCGAGGAAAACCCAGCATAGCAGAGGCTTGGGAAAACCATAAACCCTAATAGACACAGAGCAAGACTCCAGTTATTATGACTCTACTAGGTTAGGGGCAAACACCATGTTGCCTTTCCCAACCACTGCAGGATAAGATAAAATACAATCTCTAATTGGAGGTAGTGGATACATCTAAATCTAGAAGCCCCCTGATAAACTACCTAACTGAACTGTGTGGTTCAGGCAAATGATTATTAACAATAATATAGGCTAATATTTTGGAGCCATCAACACATGCATTTAAGAGTGTAGCAGCAGGATAAAGCTTAGCTCAGCGGTTTATACATAGGGCTAATTATATGTAAAATAAAGCAGTAAGGGGTGCACGATTCAGAAAATGTCACAATTCAATATCAATTTTTAATGATTCTCAATTAAAAAAACGACACACAGTATGTCAATGTAGGTACTTTTACACGCCATTACAAAACGGAAAAAAACATAAATCAATTTTTGAAATTCTATCAATCAATTTTTAAATCGGTAGAGCTTGAATTGTGACACAAATGTGATTCGATTTTTTTGCACACCCCTATAAAGCAAGCAGGGCATAAATCCCTTACTGAATAATGCCTCCATTGGTGAACTGAATGTGGGAAAAGTGTTAAAAGTGATTAACCAAGCTACCTGTCTCTGTCCAAAGGTGACAAAATGCACCCACCAGCATATTGACAAATTCACTAATTAACAGGCATATCTTCCTTATTTATACCATACAACTGAAATGTAAAAACATGTTGTGGATTATGTCTTTGCTGGGCACAGTCATTATCTGGAGTGTGAGGTTGTCAGGTAATCAGTGACTGTATGTATGGTGTTATTTTAAAATACCAATTAGGTCTAGTTATTAATTGACTACATGGTTTAGAACAATGCCAGATATGAAACTTTATTTTGTAATTCCACATTTTAATTAAGAAAGCATTTCTAAATGTCTTGCTTTTTTCCCACATATAGGAAAAGAATAGACACGATTTGAATAATTGAAACATTAAACATTCATCGTGTGGTCATGTTCCTGACTGTCCATGCTTAGTACAGCACCATGGTTGTTACTTATACCAGTAAAAACAAGAACTAAATAAATGAACAGATCCTACTCATTGGATATTGTTACTTTGTTATTAGTGTGTTGGATCCTGGTACTCCAGTGGCACAAGCAGATTAATATTAATTAATGTGAATTTTCCAATGGCAGAACCAACAGGCAGAGATCCCTTTTCTGTTGATTTGTGCATTCTTCATGGACTTTGGATTTTAAAGTTCATCTTTTAAAACCAAAGCTTTTGATGTCTGGTTAGTTGATAACACTGTTACTCAAGAAAAAGAGAGCAAGAGCAAGCATTTAGTGCAACAGTGGCGAGGAAAAACTCCCTCAGACAGACCCAGGCTCTTGGTAGGTGGTGTCTGATGGGGTCGGTTGGAGGTGTAATGAATAGTGGCAATAACAGTCACAATAAACCATATGGAACAGTGACTAGAAATAGTAGTTTGTAGTAGTTTATGGCATAGCAGTGCACTGCAGGGCATTACAGGGCACAGCAGGATGTAGCAGGGCACCACAGAGTGTAGCAGGATGGAACAGGGCATTGCAGGACTTTTAGCAGGACCATGGCGACAGCTGGGTGAAAAAGAACATAAGTACTCCGGGAAATAACTCCCCAAAGCTACAGCGCTGCTCAGAAGTTTAGGAACCCATAATAACGTTGACTAAAAAGAGGAATAAAATAAATCATCTTTTGTAAACAGATCTTAATTCCTTAATTAAAAAAAAAGAAAAATCCAACCTTTTAAGTACACTAATTTTCTTTGTGAATGAATAATGTATTGTAAATAAATAAATAAATAATCTTCCTTAAAATACAGGGGACATAAGTATACATACCCCTATGTTAAAGGCCAGTTATTTCATGGATCCAGGATACTATACATCCTGATAAAGTTCCCTTGGCCTTTGGAACTAAAATAGCCCGACATCATCACATACCCTTCACCATACAAAGAGATTGGCAAGGGGTACTTTCCATAAAATCATCTCTCAATGCAAATCAAACCAGCTATTAGTCTAACTGAAATAAAACCATGCCTAACTGCTTGTTAGGATGGTCTAAAACTGGGAACTAGAACACTTTAAATGTTTGGTAAGTTTATGGTTACAGTTAATAAAGTCTGACATGCTGAAAACCCATCACTCCAGACCCTTACTTTTTGCCTTGCTACATAGAGGCCACATTACTTTCTGCTTTGGCACTGAATGTTGGAAATGGATGTAAATCGTGGGATGTGGAATCATCCAACGTGGGCTTTATTTTTAATTATTCTGGGCAGCCTATCCAGGGTGGAGCCTTTACTTCTGTTTCTTACTGGAAACATTTAGTCTTGGGATGTTTTCTCATTTGTGTGTATCATCTGTTCTGTAGTTTTGAATTTTAAGCCTCTGAAAACATAAATCTTAAATATTTCTTTCTATCTATATAGCATTAATGAATAAATAAGCGACAATCATCCAAAACATCCTTGGAATTATTATCTTAGATTTGAAGACTTAAACAGTTTGGCTGTGGTTTGATCAGATTTGATTGCCAGTGGCCTAGAAACATAACAACAAATGCCAGCTGTTTGTTTAAAATGTTGCTTAATTTTGAATTTTGAACAGCAGAACAGAAAGGAAGCAGACATGTGTGTGTTTATTTGTGACCCCATGGCTTATAGTAACAAAGGAATGAAGAGAAAGGGGCGACATGTAACAGCAGTGGACCCAACCCTGACCCACTGACCTCATACACCTCTTAGATTGCTCAGCTACCAGCATATCCTGCTGTGTTCTGAATCAAGATGGCACAAGTAAAGTTGTGAAATGTAATAACAGGTCAATTTCAACTCAAACTCCCTGTGCGTCTGTGTGAATAATAATGTATATGTCAAATAAACTCTGGAAAGGACCTTTAATCATGTGCATCAGACTGGGAGGATGTCCAACAGTGGAGTTAAATGAAGTGCAGGATCAAAGACCTGGCTGCAGCTTAGAGGCACTGGAGGAGGTTAGACCTTCAGCATCCTCTCCTCTCCTCTCCTCTCCTCTCCTCTCCTCTCCTCTCCTCTCCTCTCCTCTCCTCTCCTCTCCTCTCCTCTCCTCTCCTCTTCCGTTTCCGGTGTGTGTGAGTGTGAGTGGTGGTGGCGGAGGTGCGAGTGGCGCGGAGTTTTGAAACTGTTTCTGTCCCTGTTTTTTCGGATTTCCGACTGTTTCTTTGACCTGTGGTTTTGTGCATGATCAGGTAAGTTTCTTAAGCTTTTCTTGTGGAGTGTCTGCTTAGGAATCGGTTTTTTTCTCCGGGAGGAATGGCGTCCTCCGGGACGCCGCCTCCGACTCTCCGGCAGGGCGTGAGGTTGGTCCCCCCGGAGGGTGATGTTACGGTGGAGGAGGTTCTGTTGGCGGTCGGTGAGAAGGTCGGCTATGACGAGCTATCTTTTGCATCCAGAATGAACAAAGCAGTGGTGGTGTTTATGAAGGATGAACAGCTTGTTCATCAGCTGATTGAGAGCGGCGTGTATATCAGAGACGGTTTAGTGCAGGTCTCTCCGTTATCGGCTCCTCCACGCGGATCACCGTATCCGGTGTTCCGCCGTTCATCTCCGACGAAGTGTTGGAGAAGGAACTTCGAAGGTTTGGAAAGTTTGCGAGTGGATTTAAAACGGTGACTTTGGGTTGTAAAGATCCCAAACTGCGGCATGTGCAGTCTCTGAGGCGACAGGTGTTCATGTTCCTGGACTCGGCCACGCAGACGCTGGAGGTGTCGTTCAGAGTGAGGCATGGTGACGGGGCTTATATGGTGTATGCCAGCTCTGGGCAGATGAAATGCTTTGAGTGTGGGGGTGTGGGACACAAGCGTTTTGCGTGTCCCCACAGAAAGCGCGCGACGACTGATGGCGAGGCTGCCGTGCGGACGCTCCGTCCGCGGCGGCTGGCGGCCCGGGGTCGGCGGATGTTGAGCGGGGTGCCGGGTCCGATGCGGCTGGAGTCACTGCGGCGGGGGGGGAGGCGGAACCTCGCGATGCTGCGGATGCGGCAGGGAGCGTAGCCGTAGCGACAGGTGTGGAAGACAACGTGGAGGGACTGTGCCCGTCAGCGCAGCTGCAGGCTCCGGTGCCAGTAGGGGGGGACTCTGAGTGTCTGGGTGCTGACGTGCAGTCACAGTCAGGTACTACTGAGGATGTAGCCTCCACCAGTACTCCTGGAGGTCCTACTGTGATCACCACTGGTAAGCAGGGTGGGGGCCCTTTCAGCAGTCAGGCATCATGTGCTAGTGAGGAAATGGAGTATGAATCGGATGCTGATACTGTTTCTATTGGTGAAGTTGATCAGAGCACGGAATTGTATTCATTAGAGGAAATAGATCGTTTTCTGAATGAATCATTTAATAGATCTGTGAAGGTGTCAGATTACTTCCAGGACACTGAAAAATTTGTCACGTCTGTTGCTGTTCTGCAGAGACTGGTTGGTTTTGACCTTTTGGATAAAAAGAAACGTTTTCGCCTCAAAAAGCACATTACAACCATAAGAAAGGACAAAGGAAGTAGGACTTCCAAAAGGTTAAGAACTTCTAATGATCATGACACCTAACCTTTCTTCTTTTTATACTGTTCTCTCCTTGTTTTGACTTGTCTGTTTCTTTTTTCTGACTTTTCTATGAGGAGCCTTAAAATAGGATCTCTTAATATCAATGGTGGGAGGGACAGGCATAAGAGGGCTTTGGTTTCGGAGGTTTCTAGTCAGAAAAAGATTGACGTGTTGTTTTTGCAGGAAACCCATTCTGACCCATCAGTTGAGACTGACTGGGGTATTTGGTGGGGGGGTCCCTATGTTCTTAGCCATGGTACTAAAGTTACTGCAGGGGTTGCTGTTTTGTTTAAGGCGGCAGCGGGTGTTACTATTATATCTTCCACTGAGGTGGTAAAGGGACGCCTGCTGGTTGTCAGGGCAGAGATAGAGAGCTCTGTGTTTTGTTTTGTTAACGTCTACGCCCCTAATCGGGGTCCGGACAGAGTGACTTTTTCACACAGTTACGAGATGTACTAAATACGTACCATCAGGACCAGCTGATAGTTGGAGGTGATTTTAACTGTACTCCTGATTTCACTGTGGACAGGATAGGCGAGGAGCCTCACCCACTTTCAGCTCAGAGTCTGAACAGCATTATTGACCAGCTGGATCTGGTAGATACCTGGAGGGTCAAACATCCACAGTCCCGACAGTACACTTGGGTGAGGGTCATTAATAATAGGGTGTGTGCAGCCAGACTTGATAGGATCTATATTTCACTGAACCTTAGTTCTAGACTGGCCCACAGTAGCATAACTCCTGTTGGCTTCACGGATCATCACTGTGCATGTATGGATCTGATCGTCTCGCCAGGTAAGAGGATTAAGTCCTACTGGCATTTTAATAATAAACTTTACGAGATAGCCAGTTCTGTGTCACATTTCAGCATTTTTGGAAGTGCTGGAAAAGTAGAAGAGCAGATTTTGCTTCTTTGAAGCAGTGGTGGGATGTTGGCAAAGCACAAATTCGGGTTTTTTGTCAGCAGTACACCTCCCATTCCACTGCTAAGATCAAGGCAGCAGTGATGGAACTTGAGGCCAACATTAGACATATAGAGGAGGTCTTACATAGAGAATCTGACCCTTCTTTAGGGCAGTTGTTACAGAAACGTAAGCTGGAGTTGAGCTCTTTTCTAAATGAGAGGGTGAAGGGGGCTCTGGTCAGGTGTCGTTTCCTCCAGATGAGAGACATGGATGCCCCGAGCGCTTTCTTCTTCGATCTGGAGAGATCAGTGGCACAGAGGAAACAGATGGCCTGCCTTCAGCTTCCAGGAGGCAGAGTAACCACCAGTCCTGGTGAGATGAGAAACCATGCAATGGAGTTCTATGCTGACCTCTTTGGGGCCCAACAGTGCAGCATGCAGGGTCGCGAGGAGCTCCTGGAGGGTCTTCCTCAGCTCAGTCTGGACGAGAAGGCTGCTTTGGATTGTGTGCTGACTCTGGAGGAGCTGACAGCTGCAGTCAACCAGATGGCCTTAGGGAAGGCACCCGGGATTGATGGTCTCTCCACAGATTTTTATCAACAGTTCTGGAGTACGATTGGACCTGACCTTCATGACGTTTTTATGGAGGGGATTAGGACAGGGTTTCTTCCTGTTTCCTGTCAGCGAGCAGTGTTGTCACTGCTGCCCAAAAAAGGCGATTTGACTTTGCTTAAGAACTGGCGCCCAGTTTCCCTCCTCTGTACGGATTATAAGCTACTTTCTAGAGCATTGTCTAACAGACTGAAGGGTGTCCTGGAACTTATCGTGCACTCTGATCAATCTTATTGTGTTCGGATCGGTCAATCATGGACAATATTTTCTGTGTTCGGGACATTCTTGATGTGTGTAAATTGTATAATTTTGATGTTGGTATCATCTCTTTAGACCAAGAAAAAGCATTTGATAGGGTGGACCACTCCTATTTGTTTTCTGCACTTAAAGCTTTTGGTTTTGGTGATGGGTTTCTGTCTTGGGTTGGTTTATTGTATAATGGTGCACAGTGTTTGTTGAAGACGGGGCAGGGCTGAGTCGGCCCATTCCTGTGCAGAGGGGATACGACAGGGTTGCCCTATATCGGGCAGCTGTATACTTTAGCAATTGAGCCTCTCCTGTGCAGGATGAGGGCTCGGCTCAGCGGCCTTTTCCTGCCGGGGTCTTTAGGTGTGGTGCGTCCTCTTACTGTTTCAGCTTATGCCGATGATGTCAATGTTTTAGTTCGCTGTCAGGAGGATGTTCAGAGTTTGCAGGATGCTCTGTCCCTTTATGAGGGGCCACATCTGCACGGGTGAACTGGGCTAAGAGTGAGGCTTTGCTAGTGGGACGGTGGAGGGATAGGGTGGTGCCCAGTTTGCCAGGGGGTCTTGAGTGGGGGAAGGAAGGGTTAAAAGTTTTGGGGGTGTTTTTGGGTACGGAGGGGTTTGTCCAGAGAAACTGGGAGGGAGTGAGGGAGAAGGTGTGCGCTCGTTTGTCGAAATGGCGGTGGTTGCTACCTCAGCTGTCCTATAGGGAAGGGTTTTGGTTGCCAATAACTTGGTTGCCTCGACCCTTTGGCATAAGCTGGTTGCCATTGTACCACCGAGAAGACTGATAGAGGACATTCAGAGAGCCTTGGTGGATTTCTTCTGGTCGGGGAGGCACTGGGTTCGGGCAGCAGTTCTTTACCTACCTGTTGCTGAAGGGGGCCAGGGGCTGGTGGATATTCAATCGAAACTTGCCTCCTTTCGTATCCAGACTGCCCAGAAACTTTTGTATGACTGTGGACCCAGCTGGCTTGATACGGCCCGATTGCTGCTGAGGAGAGCTGGGCGGATGGGCTATGACAGACAGCTCTTTCTTTTGAGGACTGAGGAAATGGACCTTACTGGGCTCACGTCGTTCTACAGTTCTGTCCTGCAGGCGTGGCGGGTGATGACGTGTTCGCGGGCTGCAGGAGAAACTCCGGGGATGTGGCTCTTTGAAGAACCGTTGTTTTTAATGACTTCATAGAGACTCAGGTTTTGCAGTCTGCCAGTCTGAGGACCAGTCTCAGGGAGGCTGGGTGCACTAAACTGGGTCACCTGATGAAGATGACTGCCGTCTCTGGTGAAGTCCTGAGAAGGAGTAGTAACATCACCTCCATCAGGCTCATTGACAGGGTGGTGCATGAGGTTTGTGCTGCCCTGGAACTGCCTCAGCGGACACTGGTTCAGACTCGGTCTCTCTGTGAGCAGTGGAGTGAGGGGTGGGAATACAGTTTCCCCTCTCTGTCCGTTACCCCATCTGTGGGGGTGGCAGGAGGAAGTGGGCCATCTGCTGTCTTTCTCGACCCTCACCTGGGCAAGTTCCAGGATGCTGGGAAGAAGGAACTGTATCATGCTTGCGTCAAAGTGCTGAACCTGCGGGCTCTGGCTGGGCTAAGGGAGTCGAGGTGGACTGAGTTTTTGGTCCAGATGTTTCCCAAAAGGCAGTTGGCGAGCCCTGTACAAGCTTCCCGTGGAAAGCGGGCGGCAGACCTCCAATGGAGGATTGTGCATGGGGCCATAGCTACAAACCACTACAGGGCGCACATTGATCCCGAACTGGGGGAGGGGTGTGGTTTTTGTTCTGAAGTAGAAACTCTGGCGCATCTGTTTGTTGGTTGTCCTCGGCTGACTGATGTGCTGGGGGTCACTAAAAGGTGGGTTCAGGGTCTAGGGGTGGTCTTTTCTTTGGAGTTGTTTATTTTTGGTCCACAATATACTAAGACTAAGAAGGCCGTTCACGTCCTGTTGAATTTTTTGTTTGCTACGGCAAAACTGGCCATCTGGCTGTCCCGTAGAAATAAGGGGCAGGGGCGGGCAGTGTGGAGCCGGCACCGATGCTGGAGGGGCTGGTCAGAGCCCGGCTCAGGGTTGAACACTCTTATTACCTGCTGATGGACAATTTGGTGGGTTTTAGTAGTGTGTGGGCTGTAGAGGGTGTGTTGTGCTCCGTGGGGGAGGGGGGGGAGTTGGTGCTCAGGTTTTAAATGGAAGGCACAGAACCTTTTTGTGATTGTTTGTATTTGTTTTTGTCTGTTTGTTGGTTTCTTCTGTGATCTGACAATGGTCCAATAAAAGGACTTTTAAAACCAAACCTCTCCTCTCCTCTCCTCTCCTCTCCTCTCCTCTCCTCTCCTCTCCTCTCCTCTCGGAGCTGCAGAAGTGTCTTCTTTTTATTTAACCACCATCAGTCTCGCTAGTCTCCTTAACTCTGTTGTGATCTCTCTGTCTTTAATCTGCTCTGCTACATTCTGATCTGTTCTGAGATGCCTCCCTCCCTTGCTCTCTCCTGACATCTAGTTCAAAGGAGGGGCCTCCCACTAAGTACCCCCCATCACCTCTCTCATCCATTTCTCTGCAGCTCTTCCGCAGTTTCCTCAGTCGGGGATATTTAGATTATCCCTCTGAAAACTCTCTCTGCCTCTTTTTTTCTCTCTCCATCTCTTCTTTCTCTCATTCTCCATGTTTCTCTCTCTCTCTCTCTCTCTCTCTCTGCTGCTGCTTCGAACCGTCTCTCTTCCATTTTCGACCTGAACTATGCTTCTGCAAAAATACATCCAAAAGTTTTCACGGACAAACACAGCAAAATGTTTTATGAGTACAAGAATTTAAGTGATCTACTTTTAACTTATCTATAAAACTATATTTTTACACAAATAATTTTACTTTTACTTAAATATAGTTACAACCATAGGTAACTTTTAAATGTTTCTGAAACTGTGTAATTTTCATAAATGACCTGTAACAGCAAACAAGACTAACAGTGAAAATGCCTCTGTCTGGGTCTAATTTTTCCCGCAAAGCTAAAAAGGAGATGACAGGCGAAAACCCGAGTCATTGTCGGTCGGGCTTTCAACAGATGGAGACAATTACGGGATTGTAAATGATACAAAGACGACAAAGACAAAGACAATGTGTCAGGGGGTTTTCCAGGTTAACCAAGCTGGTTGTTTGATATGACCATGACTTATTACTAGATATTGGCATTCAGCTACTTTATTTTTAAGAGTTACTCACACTAAAACATGTGAGTGCACGAATGCACGCACGTGCACACACGCAAATGCACACGCACACTCTTGCACAGAAACCCCAAAACTAAGTACAAACATACACTCGGTCAGTCAGCCTTAGCATTGGTAGGGATATAGACACTCTTACTTACTGTTGTGAAGCTTAGAAACACACACAAACACTTGCTTACACTCTCACACATTTTGGAGTGATCCTTTGCCAACCTTGCTTAAGGAGAAGAAGGGGATCTGAACAGCAGCTAACATCAAATGTGACTTTGTAAATTTTGAATACAGAACAGAAAGTGAACAGTAAAGTTAATTTGAGCATGCATATCTCAGACATGTGGATAGATGGATAGATGGATAGATAGATAGATAGATAGATAGATAGATAGATAGATAGATAGATAGATAGATAGATAGATAGATAGATAGATAGATAGATGGCCTGTTTCCTTTTTGGCATCATATGCTGGTTAAGGTAATTAAACGTCTTGAGTGTTTGGTTCTGTTCCATCTTAAACCCATCACAGCTCCCCATCTTGATCCACTGCAGTCTGCTTACAGAGCAAAATGCTCAGTAGATGATGCAGTTAACTTAGCGTGCACTATGCTCTGGACCACCTCAACTCTCCTGGCTCCTATGTAAGGATGCAGTTTGTAGGTTTAACACCATCCTACCCAAGAGGCTGCGGGGGAAACCGTCATTGATCGGGGTGGAACCCTCTATCTGCAGCTAGATCAGGGATTTTCTCAGTAACAGACTGTGCAGCTCGGCCAGCACGTCTGATCCCTGGTCCACCAACATTGGAGCACCTCAGGGGTGCGTGCTGTCAACATTTCACTACTCACTTTACACCAATTATTGCACTTCCAACAACAGTTCCATCTAGTTGATTAAATTTGCAGACGACACCACCTTGGTCAGCCTGATT
Organism: Percina caprodes; assembly: GCA_013375575.1. Lineage (NCBI taxonomy): Eukaryota > Metazoa > Chordata > Actinopteri > Perciformes > Percidae > Percina > Percina caprodes. The sequence continues at coordinate 232,927 of JABXJD010000017.1, read as the reverse complement.
AAAGGAGAATTCCGGTCGATCTTAACACATAGCTCTGTTATTTGTAAATTTGGAGTAATGTCAGTATAGAAAAAAACAAAAACAATCTGTGTTGCCTAAACCGTGTTATCCTCCTGCTACAGTTTGAACCCAGGACGCTGAAACAGGGCAAGTTTTAAACTTGTTTTTAGCCTCACGTTCAAAATGTCATTAAAAGTGCCCACCCATGTGCAGTCATTCCTTCCGAGTGAACACAGTGAATCTGACTGCAGTAGATGTGAAATAAATGCATGAAAGTTTTGTAATTCAGCTCTGTTCTGGTGTTGAGACGATAAGACGAGTGCTTCGGGACTGTCTACAAACTACAACATTGAAAAGAGATAATTCATTGTATTAAACATGCTTTATGCAGCTACACGCATATACTGTTTGTTTGTCGAGCTTCTGTGTTACTGATTGTCATGTGAAATTCCTGTGTGTCTGTTGATGCATTAGGCGAATAAAGTGATTCTGATATACTGATGATGACGATAATCATAATGACACACACACACCCACACGATGCACATAATACAACATAAAATCCTACTTTAAAAGCATGCCTAATATTGAAAGTGAAACGCAGAAACAAAAATAGACACCAAGCAAAGTTAACTCTCGATGCCCACTAAGTGAATTAAATAATACATAGAGAGTGAGTCAACTACTGATTAAAGACAACAAGTGAGTCTCAGTGTGGAGGAGTGGCAGCCATCCTTCTTTAGGGACCAACATTTACTAGTTAAAGGATGAGAGGAGACTTTTGCACACAGGCCAAAGACAATTGAGACAGATATAATAATTACCTTCACAAAGCCAGGATTGCATTGTTCCAACATGGGCAACATGTTGGTAATTTGCACCTTAATAGGATGGCCAATCTCTGGGGGGAGATGTGCTCCCATAATAGCCATTTTTCACAAATACTGCAGAATGCATGGGGGAACAAAGATCCATAAACGGGGCTTTTCCACAGGCAGTGTTTCCCACAATGCAGCACTGCCCCCTCATGGTTGTTAGTGGAACAGAAGGAGAGCACATTTTCAGGCTCCTTGGACTCCGCTCTGTTACTTTTTTTTAATACATACGTATACAGATATATTTTTTTAGAACCAACATAGTATCTTCAGAAACAAAGAATGGAAGTTTATATGCAAAGAAATGACTCACCAAGATAAATTGTGCTTGAAAGCGGGTAAACAAAGTCTACATCATGAATCTCCTGATGACAGTTTTGATATGAATGAAAAATGGAAATCGGAAATTAATATTATGATTTCAGATGAAACTTTCAAGACTAATGATTTGAAAGTCAAAGGGCAAAAGGCGCTGTAAGGTATTCCAGATTATAATTAAAATAGACCTTTGTATCAACTCAAACATGAAACTAGCACTTTTATCCTTCCTGACCAGATATTAGACAACAGTTTCACAGTTTCTTTTAATTTTGACACTAAAGACATACACTCACCTATAGGATTATTAGGAACACCATCCTAATACTGTGTTTGACCCCCTTTCGCCTTCAGAACTGCTTTAATTCTACGTGGCATTGATTCAACAAGGTGCTGAAAGCATTCTTTAGAAATGTTGGCCCATATTGATAGGATAGCATCTTGCAGTTGATGGAGATTTGTGGGATGCACATCCAGGGCACGAAGCTCCCGTTCCACCACATCCCAAAGATGCTCTATTGGGTTGAGATCTGGTGACTGTGGGGCCATTTTAGTACAGTGAACTCATTGTCATGTTCAAGAAACCAATTTGAAATGATTCAAGCTTTCAAAGTTGCTCTTCTATCAGCTTGAATCAGTTGGCCCATTCTCCTCTGACCTCTAGCATCAACAAGGCATTTTTGCCCATAAGACTGCCGCATACTGGATGTTTTCCCTTTTCACACCATATTTTGTTAACCCCTAGAAATGGTTGTGCGTTAAAATCCCAGTAACTGAGCAGATTGTGAAATACTCAGACCGGCCCGTCTGGCACCAACAACCATGCCACGCTCAATTTTGCTTAAATCCCCTTTCTTTCCCATTCTGACATTCAGTTTGGAGTTCAGGAGATGGTCTTGACCAGGACCACACCCCTAAATGCATTGAAGCAGCTGCCATGTGATTGGTTGATTAGATAATTGCATTAATGAGAAATTGAACAGGTGTTCCTAATAATCCTTTAGGTGAGTGTATGGTGCAATAATTTTAAAGTAAAAGCAGAATGGTTTGAGAATTACATCAATTTCAGGTACAGTTAAAATACGTCGCCAAGACACAATGACAGTCTTAAAATAATTAACAGATTCCCCTGTCACTGTGAAATGCTCTGCTAGTGTCAAAGGCTAACAACCCTAGCAAATTAAACCAAATTTATCCAAACGTTAAGCGAGATTCAAGAGAGTCACAATGACACCTAAATGCCATAAAAAGGAAAAGAATCTTGAAGGGTTACTTGCGGGATGTTACCATGCGGTAACATTCTGTGGGCTTCTCAGGTCATTTATCTGTGCTGCACTGCTGACATGGTAGAGGACAGTGAGATGCAAGGACACTGACCTGAACCTCTTTGCAAGCTGCAGGAAGCCTTGAGGACTGGTGACAAATGGCCACAGCGGCCCTGGAGGGTGCCACCTTAGCTTCTTCCTCAATGCCCAACACATGGCCCAGAGAGGACGACTCTGGAGTCTAGGAGAATTGATGAAAAAAGAAAGAAAAGAAAATCAGCCTTTCTTCACTTATATGCAGCACAACAACGGTTTGCCCCTTTTCCCTTTCAGGAATAACATTTTGCCTTTGATTTCTTTGTTGAGTTCAGACCACTGCTGCTCCGCTGTCACTACTACATGATAACACAAACCGTGAAGTGACACTTCCAAGTAATCAATATTTGTTTTAACAAATGGCTGGTGACACAAACACCAAACTATAAAGAGTTATATTATAAACCAAATCTAAAAACATGAATAAATAAATGTTCTGTTCCACTTTTCTATTTGTAAAACAGTTATCAAAACTTTATAAAATATTCCATACACGGCACTTTCACAACTGTAACTGTTACATCGTTTGTTTTATTAGTTTTCAGACTCTCACTTGAGGTTGGCAACAAGAGAAAAAACAACTCAAGTGACCCTAAAGCCTGTGACATGGCAGGTGAAGAACAATATGATGAAGTTCAATAATGACTCCGCTGGACATCCCCTGTCCTCAGACAATTGATCGCACACTGGCCTATGAACTGGACAGAAAGTGCATCTGAAACCTCCTTCGCAACTTCTTCACAGAGCGCAAAACCCAAAACATTACCGCATTCAAACACTCAAAGTGCACAGCCAGTTTGCAAAGTATGTAGCGCCAAATTTAAATGATAATTGTGCCTTGCCTCTATTTATAGTATTTCCTTTTTGGTCCCGCCAATAAACCATGCAGCCCTTCTACTATGCAGAACTAGTGTTCATGGCGCTTGACCGATAGGGACTGAAAGTCAGACTTAATGTTACCAAAATAAACTTTTCCTTCATGCCTACATTACAATAATGAGACATAAAGAAAAGTTTGAAATATTTGAGAACAAACAGGGAATTTGCGTAATCGTGCAGGAAACAAGATACTCAAAATGTTAACAACACACAAAGAAAACTAACTTTTCATGTAGGTGAGGGCAAATGCACGCACATATATGTGTGCGCTCAAGGGCAGCGCTGATACTGTACAGGTGACAGAATATTTTCCAAACTGTTTTGCTTCACAAATTTTCATTTAGACAGGAATATGCTAAAAGCCAACCCCCGTGTGTGCCACAACCCTCAGTTTCTGTTTTCCCACCTCCTGCTCTCGGCTTCTGCTCCTGACAAAGTCATCACTTCAAAGTCAAAAACAGAGGAGAGGTGTGGCGCGCGCGCACGCACACACACGCACACACACGCACACACACGCACACACATAAAAAACGAGATTGAGCGTTCCTGTTTTTCCACATTTCCTTCCCTGCCATCCAGTGGGGGTATTTTGCCCTTTGTGATGTATAATTGAAGTTGTGTGTAATTTCACCGACTCGTTTCCAGTTGAATCCCTCTCGGAGCAGAACTTTCACTTCTCTCATCGTTCTGGAATATTCTCTCTGAAGTGGAGAGACCAACTCTTTGAACGTGCTTGTTAGCATGCCAACCCCTCAGCCCCTCTCCATCCTGTTTCGTCTCCATTACACACCATTCTAACTTTATCGCAGAAAAAAGTATAGTGTCTTTAAGGAGCAGTTCAGATGTGTAAAGTGTAAAAGTCAGATTGGGCAAAAGTTCTAAGCACTAAACGTCATTTGATTAGTTTTGTTTTAGTCTTTAGACTTTATGTGACGTATTTTGTCCTGTGTAGTCACTTTATTGGACAGAAAGGGGGAAATACTTTCTTTAAATAATACAGCTGGTATTTTAATTTTATTGAAATATATTAAATACACAATAATACCCCAATTTCAGTGAAACTATTATCTATTAACTTTCAATGCTTAGCTTTACGCCAACACAAAGGAGGAGCCAAAACAGCTACTAGCATCAACAGATCCGTCGCAGTTCCATCCGAGCATTAGCTGATTGAGACCGTGCGATATGTCTAAAGGCTCTGGAAAAAGTAAGTGGACCATTAGGGGTAACTGCTTCGTTGGACTCCTACTTCCAAATGAATACTTTGAATATTTAGCTGAACTGACCCTTTAAAGGTCATGGTTAAAAGGTATTTTTATGGGTTTCTATTTGTAATGAATAGTTTTTGACCGTGGAGAGCAACACACAACAATTGATTTTTTTTACAAAGAACTCAGTCATTCCAGGTGTCTATTTGTGATTATTTTTGACTGATATTGCGATATGATTCACGATGTTGGAGGGAATGATCATTTTTGTATAGTTTTTCTAATTTTCATTTAAAAATAAAAAAATAAAATCAATTTTTTGCCATGATTCAGTCTGTTGGATACGATTTATAGGTCAAGACATCTGCAGCACTACAATACTTAATTCAGAACGGTTTGACACATATTTTTCCCTTAAAAGGTCACTTTATGAGGTTTAATTAATACTTATTCCCCCAGCCAGCCTATGGTCCCCCAGTGGCTAGAAAGAGTGATAGGTGTAAACCGAGCCCTGGGTATTCTGCTCTGCCTTTGAGAAAATGAAAGCTCAGATGGGCCAATCTGGAATCTTGCCCCTTATGACCTCATAGATTACCTCCCCTTTCTCTGCTTTGCCCGCCCAGAGAATTTGGCCCTCCCATGAGAGACATCATGGCTTTCAAATGAGCAAAGTGGCAGTTTGTCAATGCCACACCGCCAGTCTCCATCTTGCCCCCCCACCTCTCCTCCTCAAAAGCTACAGATTCAGAAATGGCACATACTCAGGAAATCTCATTGTGGGACTGGCTCTAGTGGTTGTAATTCTGCACTAAGGTTGAAATTTGGGAAAGCTTACTTCAGATATGGTATTAGGGGACGACTAAGGTCTATATAAAAGCATCCAAAGAGCCCCATGTCATGGGCCCTTTAGCAAATATTGTGCCCACTCACACCCCTGCGATTTGGATATTGCACTAGTTCACATTGCGATTCTGATAAAATTGATTAACTGTGCAGCCCTACTGTACACATGCATCTGAAGAAATGCACCATAATAGGCTACTACAGTACATTACAGGCTGGTAGATTCTTCCTCTCACACATACATAGACAGAGCAAGCAGCATGACTTTAATAAGAAATAAAAGGAACCTAACCTTGAGCACAGCTTGACACTCTCCGTCTTTGATCAGATCTGATTTAGAGGTGAACACAGCAGAAGGCGCAGGAGAGACAGCGAGGATGTAACTTAGGACATCTGAAGATCACAAGGAGATTAGGTTCCTTCTCTTTATGTGAAAAATTACTGGTCAGAAGTATCAGAAAGTGCGGCGCCTGGGTAGCTTACCTGGCAGGGCGCCTGCCCATATATAGAGTTTTACTTTTGATGCAGCGGCCGCAGGTTTGACTCCGACCTGCATCCCTTTGCCGCATGTCATCCCCCTCTCTTTCTGCCCTTTCACTTCTTCAGCTGTCCTATAAAAATTGGAAAGTGGCTACTACACCAAAATGGTAACAAACAATCCACACGGCTTCTGTTAGTCAGCTGAAAGGTAAAATTATCCTAAAAGGATTAGAAGTTAACCCCTAAATGCATTGAACAGGTGTTCCTAATAATCCTTTAGGTGAGTGTATGGTGCATTAATTTTAAAGTAAAATCAGAATGGTTTGAGAATTACATCAAATTGGAAAGTGGCTACTACACCAAAATGGTAACAAACAATCCACACGGCTTCTGTTAGTCAGCTGAAAGGTAAAATTATCCTAAAAGATTAGAAGTTAAAAATAAATAAATAACCCCAGGTTTTGTTTAGAAAACTATTAATTCAATTTCAATTCAATTTTATTTATAGTATCAATTCATACCAAGTGTTATCTCGAGACACTTTACAGGTAGAGCAGGTCTAAACCACACTCCAGAATTTACAAGGACCCAACAGTTCTAGTAGTTTCCTCCAGAGCAAGCAACAGTATGACAGTGGCGAGGAAAAACTTCCTTTTAGGCAGAAACCTGGGACAGACCCAGGCTCTTGGTAGGCGGTGTCTGACGACCGGTTGGGGTTAGAATGAAGAGTGGCAATAACAGTCACAAAAAATAGTAGTTTGTAGTAGTTCTTTGTAGTAGTTCATGGCATAGCAGGGCACTGTGCGGCGTTACAAGGCACAGCAGAGCGTAGCAGGATGTAACATGGCATTGCAGGATGTGTAGCGGGACCATGGCTACAGCTGCTACCATGGTTTTGGAGCCTCCCTGATCCAAGGAAACATGCTGGGCGAAAAAGAACTTAAGGACTCCGGGGAATGACTTCCCAGAGCTAGGTTAGTAACCAGCATTTCTGGGACATGGATGCACACAAATGGAAAGATAGAAAGATAGAGAGAAGAGCTCGGTGTGTCAAAGGAAGTCCCCAGCTGTCTAAACTATTACAGCATAACTAAGAGAGACAGGGTAAAGAGAGGAGCCTGGTCAGGCTAGAACTCTCCCCAACTGGATCCCATCCCTCTGTCTAGAGGAGATGGGAAGAGAGAGAGAGTGAGAGATCCATCCCTCTGTCTAGAGGAGATGGGAAGAGAGAGAGAGAGAGAGATCCATCCCTCTGTCTAGAGGAGGTGGGTGAGAGAGAGAGAGAGATCCATCCCTCTGTCTAGAGGAGGTGGGTGAGAGAGAGAGATAGATAGAGAGTATGAGTATTAGTAACTAAGAATACCATGAATAAAGACACAAAATCGTTTTAACATTTTATTCATTGTCCAAATTCTTATCAGTAGACTTTCAGAAATAAAAGGTATTTTTTCCTTTTTAAACATTCTCTTAAACAAAAATATAACAACTATTTACAATCACTTAAAAATACATAAAAAGCATACGAGCAAAATTATGTTGTCTTTCTAAAAGACATAAGTTACAACAGCTATGAGAAGTGATACGAAAGCAAACTTTAAGCCACAGACCAAGTTAATACCTCTTTGTACAGATTGTGCAGCACACTCACCACACTGAAGCTTATTGTTGTGCATTTCCGCTGTAATGTCAAAAGATGTCTACATAAAACACACACTTCTCTCTTATTGCATTCTAGGTAACATGCCAGTACTGGGGGAATCCTCCACCAAAAACATACCTACTGTATATAATCGGAGAAGGGGGTTACTACTAAATGTAATTTAGCCCTAAAAACAAAAATGTATTTTGGAGTGCTTACAGAGAGCACGAGAGGAATTAAACAAACATCCAATGTGACTAACATGTGCTAAGTTTCATTCAGAAATCTGTAAACTGTTGCCTGATGTTTAGCTCCGACATCAGAAAGCAGGTATGTATGTGTGTGTGTGTATATATATATATATATATATATATATATATATATATATATATATATACATACACATACATACATACATATACACATAAGCTTTGGCTTCTGACTAAGATCCGTGTCGTTCATAACATCTGGGCAAATACTTGGAAAGAAAATATGCCGTTAATTTTTAAATGATCCATCCATGCAGAACATTAATACTGATTTATGGTTAAGAATCTGAGGAATACAGTTGTGCAAAAAAATAGGAGGAGAGAATTGTCATTATGTGACTGTCTGTTTTGAAGTTTCTACTATCAAGATTGTTTTAAAAACAATAAAGGGACTTGGTTGAGGGTCACAGTGGATACTCATGATTCATATAAAAACTTTAAGCAATGGAGTGATATTCATTAAACGAGTAAAGGGAAGAGAAAAGTTGAAAGTCCTCCTGAGTTGACATAGCTGAGATGGAAACAGAAACTATACTAGACACAACATCATGGCAGGGATTGTTCCGTTACAATCAAACCGGAATATAATGGCATCAAAAAACTTTTTTCAATTATCCAGCCTGAGTCTGAATGCCCTGTGCCATGAACCAATGGCACCTTTCTGCAGGCAGGAGCAGTTAAAAAGCTGCAAACTAAGAAGAAGAAGAATGACTTCTCAGCCTTTCCTTATGTGCTGTACGCCCATAGTCAATCAAGAAGGGATTAAAAAAAAATTATTATGTCATATCGATCTCAATCTTGCAAATATAATTCCACAGAGCATGCACACACACACACACACACACACACACACACACACACACACACACACACACACACACACACACACACACACACACACACACACACACACATCCCAAAACCCAGCAGCAATTCTGATTATAGACAGAGCAGAAATGGCACCAACAACAGAGTGTGAGGGGAGAAAACAAGTCAAGACAGTCAACAATAACAACTAAATTTCTTGAAAGACTCCTGCCCGAAGACAGAAACAGGGCAATCACAACCTTGGATTATTTCTCATAACAAAATATTCAAAAATAGCCTTTATAGAGGACTCTCTTCTCTTATTTATACATGACATTAACTTATGGCAAAAACAAACTAAAATATATATGTATAAATTCATATATATGCCATGTATATATTAGCATTAATCATTTCAAGTCTTTGTGTGGCAAAACAATACAAAAGAAGCATCACAGAGCACGAGACACACAGCAGAAGAAACGAACGTCTAATTCCAGTTACACCCCTGCTGCACTGCAACAATTTTTCCAAAACATTACTCAGAATGTACAAATTTGTTTCAGTTTTCAATACAAATAGACAATTTTTCAAGCAAATCCTTTAAATATTCTACAAAATGTACTATGAACATGGAATGGAGATGCAAGCCAGGCGTTACATTATCTGTTGACTAGCTGTGTTGCTCGTTCTTTTAAATAAGAAGCAAAACCGATATGAGAGGTACACTGTGAGCACATAGTCAAAGTTTTTCCTGCATCTCATAATCCCGCTGCTTTATAAACAAATGTACAAGGTCAAATGAACCTAAAGAGTTATACTTTAACATCTCAGCATGTAATTCAATAGACACCTAGTCCAATAAACACTGTAAACAAAATGTAAGCGTTGGTGTAAACACTGTCCTTTGTTTTTATGCACACCATCTCCATGCACGTTGTGCGACCACACAGTGCTAATTTATCGTTTTATCATAGCCAGAGCAATAAAATAATGCATGTTTTACTCTACAAGAAGCAGCGAGGCATTTCTTCTTTAGCTCATCAAAAATGAGATACAATATAGTTTTTATGGAACATCCAGGAGGCAGCATGCCGCTAAAGTACTCTCGCGTCAGATTGAACAAGCAATAAGAGAGGTGATTGGTTGGCGGACAGCGTGACATGAAGACACACAACTGCCTGAGAGATGCCGTTTTTTTTTTTTTTTCTTTCTGTAAAGATCAACAAAGTACAATAGGTGGTAAACACAAACAGACATGGTCTCTGGCTGCTACTTCAAGAGTTTAATTTCCTTTTCGTCTTCACCTCCCTAGGAGGAGGGAAAATATGGTTTCCATTTGATTTATTTGTTTAGGAACTGATCTCATTTATGTACATAAATCATCAGTGCCAGGGTTTGATAGAGGCCCATAACGACCCCTTAAAAAAACCCAAATCTTGTCTCTTATTCATCTCCATTCATCTTCTGTTGACCTGACAGCAAACCACGAACGAAAACAGCAAAACAAAAGAATTCCCCATAAGCTGATGTCCATCATATTTAAACTACTGACTACAGCTTTCTATCTCTTTGTCTGCTGCTCCTCCTCCTCCTCCTCCTCCTCCTCACTATTCTCACATAAAACTTTGCAAAGCTCGGAAATGCAAATTAAAATAAGAATCTCTGTACAACAATAAAACTGTAAAAATTGATGTGAAACACCTCTAACTAAACAAGAGCGCTTGGAGCGCAAGATGGAGGTACATGGTGGTCTGTTTCCGAGGAGGCCTTATTTACGTCCGTGCCCCGCCTTTTTCTGCAAGAACTTTTTAAAAGTATCTAAAATCTTTCTTCTCTTCCTTGTTTTGTGAAATTGGTTTAAAAATAGTTAATTGTAAAAGTCTTGGGAGGTGGAAAAGAGAGGTCACAAGACCCAGTGGTCTGGTCAAGAGGTGCATCATGGTCCGTAGTGATGTCACAGAGGGCTGTGTGGGCGGGGCTTGGAGAATGTGCTCTGATAGGTTTTTATGGCAGGCTGCTGGTTTAGTCCAAAGCCTGATTGACACAACTTGTCTTTACACTGCTGACACTTGCTCATCTGGAAAAGAGAAGAGAGGATAATGAGGTTTCTGCACGTTCACAAAGTTCAATTTTAGGCTTTTAAGAACCTTTTTAATACCACATAGATTGCAATGTAATATCTGTTTCACAATCATACCAGCCAAAGAATGTGAGCATGATGAAAAAACAGTAATATGTAACAGGGTTTCTGCAGGTTTCACCAAGTCAAACTGAAGACTTTTTAAGACCATTATGAATGAAGTTTAAGACCTTAATCTCAACATCAACTAAAGCCCTAAATTAAATTTTGGTAACAATTTACTTGAAGGTATCTTCATAAGAGTGACATGATACTGTCATGAACACATGACATTTTCATGACACATGAACCATAACCCTAACTTTTCATGACAAAACCGAATGACACTAAAAGAAGTGTTATGTCATAAACGTTTATGACTTATTTATGTTTATGACACGGTCATGACAGTGCCATGTCCCTCTTATGTAGATAACTTCAAGTAAAGTGCAACCAAAACTTTTTCAAGCAAAGTATCGCTAAACTTGCAGTTTCCATAGCTGAAGAGTAAAATCCGTTTATGTCTGTGGTACAATCCGAAGAGACTCGCGCCATCAACACGAAAGCTGATTGGCTGCAATATAGGTTGCATGTTGGTGTCATTTGTAGTCATAATACAGCAATATTATATTTCAAGTAGTGAAAGGACTACAACACCATTTGAATTTAAAAAAAAAATAGCATAATGAGGTAGCGTTGCATGCTGTTTAAAATTATTTAAGACCTAGAACACAATATTTCAGCGAATGGCTTAAAATTTAGATTTTGAAATTTTAGACTTTTTAAGTCCCTGCAGAAACCATGTATATATATTAGGGTTTTGGGTTTGTTTTAACATTACTGGTTTTAAATGCTCAAGAGTCAAACTCTGAAATTCAGAGTGGTGCTTCATCATGTCATCACCCTGTGAGACGTACCGTCCTCACTGTCAACCAGCTCCTTTGGTGGGAGGCAGATGCTGGGCGGTCTGGACTGGTCCTGCATGGAGCCAGCTTTCCGGGTCTCTTGGTGGTGGAGGTGATGGTTACTAGCCAGCCTCCGCGCCTCAGCCAGACCACCGGCCGCTCCGGGGCTCTGCAGGAGTTTGCTCCTCTGCAGGGCCACGCTGTAGTCGGGAGGTCGGAGGTGAGGAGGCCTGGGGAGGAGACCTCCTGGCCCACCTACTATTCCGTCTGTGAGGCTGAGATCCCCCAGAGCCAGACCCTGGTAGCCTGGAGGGGTGGGAGGGGAGCTGGTAACGCCTCATCCTTGGCGGGGATGTTACACAGTACACTGGATGGAGGTGTGGATTAAAAGGAAGGAGGGATGGAGCAAAAAAGAGGAAGTGAAGAATGAGGGAGAAATGCCAAAGGAAGTTGAAAAGGAGGTGTGCAGGGAGTTGTGTGAGGAGGAGGAACCAAAGAAAATTATGGAAAAATTAAATCAATGTGATGTTTTACCAAAACACTTCATAACTAATACATGCATCAAAATGTGTTAAAATCGAAAGAAAAAATACAACCAATGAGATGGATGGCTGCAGTGGATACAGACAGAACTAAAGCTGCAACTAATGGTTACTTTCATTGTTGAATAATCTGTTAATTATTTACCAGATTAATCGATTAATCGTCGGTTGTTAAAAACATCTCAATGTTTTGTCTAATCAACAGTCCAAAATCTAAAGAAATCCAGTTTATAAGACAAATTCTCACTCTCTTAACTTTTTTTTACTGCATGTAAGTTGAATGTGAAATATAGACTGCCATCTTGGCTCGTAAAACTCTGCAAAGCTTTACATAAAACGAAAAGACTACTTGTAACTGTAACTATCTACACAACCGCACAGCTCTCGAGATGACCAGGTCACACTGTGTTTACAGGGAATCAAATTTGCAACCTGACCCCTCACCTATCAGGCCTTTCTCTGTGCTTGACGTCACCGTTTTGTAGACAGGGTCTGTGCTTTGCCCTCCTTCCTCGTTGGTTGGTGAGGAGGGTGCTCCGAGGTGTTTCGCCGCTTTATCGTCCCGCACCTCGTAGGTGTCCGACAGCGAGCTGGACGATGCCCAGCTCTGCCGCGACTGATTGGACAGATCTGAGCTGGAGTTTCTGGAGTGATGCTTAGTGGCATCTTCGTTCACCCAGGCGCGAGCGGCACCCTCAACCTCAGCTATCGGTCCAGCCAGCTGTGTGTGCTTGAAGACGCCTAGGTGTGTGTGCGGGAGCCCGTGGATGCCGTGGTCCCAGGGCCGGCAGGAGGAGGGTGGTAGACTCTGGAAGGAGTCATGGGAGTTGGAGGAGCATGACGTCCAGCTGCCGCGGCCGCTGTCCGCCACAGAGTCCAGAGAGGTGTGGTCCGGGGTCAGCTCCTCCGTTGAGATGGAGGACGTGAAGGTGGAGGCTCAAAACATATCCTCGAACCAATGACGAGGAACTACTGTAAATGAAAGAAAACACACATTCAATAAGATAAGTAAATTCAGTGTAAGAGTAAATGAGGCAAAGACTAGAATGATAAAAGAAAGGAACAGAGAAAGGGAAAGTGAAAAGTGTGTTGCACATTATGATAGTAAACTGTTGAGTAAACAGTTGGTAAAGGTAAAGGGAAGTCAATCTGAAATGAACTGACAATAAACAGAGGGGGAGGAGGCCAAAAGGGGAGATTCAATAACTATAAAAAGCTGTTGGCTGGAGGACATGCAGGTCAGAGAGTCATGGACTAGCAAAACACTAACAAGTGATGACAAATTAAAATAGGATAAAGTTCAATGTTATATCAGTGATTCGTTCCGTCTCTCCACAATCTTAAACTTTCAACCAAAATGTTGCCAGAAAGGTTTTTGCACAGATTCTGTGTGAATGATTTTCACTTCGTGAATGTTCAGCCATTAAAGTTTACGCCTCATCTGTACACTGGCTCCCACAAAATCACAAAGAAACTAATATGACAGTGTTTCCTGGATGACGGATCACTATGTCTGGCTTTAAAAAAGGTTTTTCTCCTCAGCTGCTATTCATAAACCAGCAGTTTGATTCACTTACACGGTTTTACTGGACAAACAAGACACTTAATGAAACTGGACCATATTTCATAAAACAGGCCGCCGTTATACGGCAAGGCTGCCAAAGTAATGCAATATCAGAGAAGCAGACACATTATTGCGTCAGGTGATATTTTATAGTCTCCTCTTTAAGAGAGGGAATGGCCTGATCATGGAGGAACAATAAACAAAGAGCAGACAATAAAAAGGTTTGTTGTTTACTCAGCCAGATTAAAAAGCAGCCTGGGTGAAAACCAATAAGTTGTTAACGGAGAAAAGGAGGAGGGCAGTAAATGTGAGGTCAATAAAAACCTGCAGTGTTTTACGACTTCCGGTTCTCTGGGTTTTAATGAAGAAAGGACATAATTGGGATCCAGCTGGGAGAGGAAATGGAAGAGCAGCTCAGACGGTGTATGTGTGCTGCCTTTTGCTCATATCTGCCATTGGGAAGGTTTTGGATGATCTTATGTTTGTGTGTGAGTGTCTCCTGTTGGTTATAGGCTTGAGTCATGGAGGTAGGGTGTCTTGGAAATTGTGCTGAGCTGGTCACTGATTTTAGTAGCATCCGGAGGGCATATGTCCGTGATTTTCCACCCTCACCCCAGTAAAAATTACATCCTCAATTACCCACTGATTCAGTGACCTTTCAAGTCCTCTTATAATTTATGTTCAGTCCAGAGAGACACTGCATTTTAGAAGTATATCTCAGAGAGTACTGCCCTACTGCACAGTGTGACAACAGAAGAAGTAGAAAAGGATTTTCTTTACTATAGTTAAGATAAACTTAACTCAGTCATAACATCGGTATTTTCCCTTTCTGCAGTCTATTGTTATGTTATTGTAATGCAAAACTGACTGTCGCTCTGTTACTTTAGAAGATATAAACATGTTATGTGCTTATAACTTAGCTTTGCAAAAAAGTTTAGAAAAACACCAGTGTTCCCTCTTTTTAACTTAAATTAACTAAGTTAACCAGACATATTAGATAAAACTAAAGTGAATCACCTTGTGCTGGGCTGGTTGTACTCAGCATTTAAGTATGCATGCGTTGCTGCTATGCTCTCAACAACTGCAGCAGAAGTTGTAGTAGTAGTTGTAGAAGTATTAACAGCAGCAGCATTACAGGTCCTGTTGCTGCTGTTACATCGGTCGTCAGACCCAGGAGCGGCACGGAGTCGACGGAACAGATACTGGAGCGGGAGGAGATCTCACTGTGACTTGAGTCCGACAGGTTGTCTGCTTTCCCGGCTGGCAGGAGAGCGTAACCTGGACAGACAAGAGAGGAACATTTAAAACATTTACATTTAAACATAAAGGAAAATACAGATTAATATAATGATAAAAAAGCTAAATGAGGGAGAGAGAAGGATGGAAAGACAGAAAATAAAGATTAAAAAAAAAAAAAAAAGAGAGAAGACTGGCAGTGTTTTCAGTATTTTACTTAAAGCCCCTTCCAGTAGCATGGAAGTAGAGAATTGGATTCTGCCCAATTGTAATTCTTCCTATAATTTTTAAGGGAATATTAGACAATCACTGCACTTTAAATTACCCTGCACCCAGAAGATGACAAAACTACACACACACACACACACACACACACACACACACACACACACACACACACACACACACACACACACACACACACACACACACACACACACACACACACACACACACACACACACACACACATGTATGTATGTATGGGGGAGACAATCTGACATTTCTGTGCCCTTTTTAATAGCAAATACTTCAAAATAACACTGTTAATCCAGTAACAACACTAAGCAGAAATAAGTTATGACCACAAAATGTGAAGTTGAAGTTGACTCTGAATTGTGTAGAAATGACTGTGAAGGACATTGTTGGGGTCACTATTATTACAAACATCTGCTGAACTAAATCAACTGCAACTGCAGTGAAACTAAATGAACATGGCAATAAAATAATGCATGTCATACTTGTCAAGAAAATGGAATAAAAAAATTAATCTTGTTTTTGAAAAAATTGATGCACTTCAAAATTGGATTCCAGTAGAAGGTCAAAGACTTAACGTGAATATGCTTTCTGCTTTGACAATGACATATTTTGCTACATTTGGCTGTTCGGTGACATTGTAACACTTCCAAAGATTGACAGGATTATACTATTAAAAAGAAATGTTGGGAGAATTCAGAGAACAAAGTGAAATGGTTTATGAAATATATTTTTCTTATTTGTTTTCCCAATGTTTGCTGTGAAAACTCTTTCTAATGTCACCTTTCTATGATTACGGTGGATTTTAGACTCTTTCCTCTCAATAACTTGCTTTTTTGCTACCATGTACCAATGTGGTGGCATCAGTTTAACAGTGATTGCTTCTCAATAATCGTAATCGATCATCAACAGAAAATCTCTCTGAAATATCACTAGCTTCATTTTCCTCCACTGTCACTGTTTTTACTCAGTAAATAACTGGAACAGTTCAGACAGTCTTCCTCTGGGTGCGTCTGTCCCTGCAGAGCCAGAGGAAGGGGTTTGGGCTGACTGCCCTCTTGGCTCTCTGCTCTGCCTGTCCTTGTCTCTTATCCTGAGGTGAGGAGGGCACATCCTCTCCTGTTCCCTCCCCACCGCTTAGATGTGATCTCACTGCCATCAGCCTTTCCCTGGACTGACTCCTTTCCTCAGTATCCTGAATGGTGACATCAGCCTTGTCCTGATGGGGGACTCTGGGGTCTGGGTGTCAGTATCTGAGGCTGGGAAACAGGTGACAGAATCATGGGTTCCAACCCGTAGACTGGGAGGAGACCCAGTGTGGACCATGGGATGCACCCCATGCATACCTGTCCATGTCTGTGTAGGGCTTCCTGCTCTTACCCTCAGTAGCATTAGCCCTGCATCTGCCTGTGCACCCTGGTTGTTCTGCAGCCTGGCTCTCCTCTCCTTTGCCTTGAAGGAAACTCGCCTCTGAACTGCCTCTGTGTCTTTCCCCTTTTCCCCATCACTTCTTCTCTCCTCCTTGTCCTCGGTCTGTCTCTGTCTCTCCCTGCTATTCTCTCGGCTGTGTTGCCCGGTCATCAATAGGATCCTTTTGTGGAGATGAACCCCACCTATGCCGTAGCTCCGCAGGCTGTTGGTGCCGGCCTTTGTGCTGGCGTCGCTGGTCAGTGACAACGAAGATCCGGACAAGTTCATCTGGCTGGAGTTCTGGGACTTGGCCACGCCTCCCACTGAAAAAGGGGGAAAGGAAACTGAAGTGAGAGATGAATATAAGGGCTTTTTATTCAATTAGAACAAAAGGATGGTTGGCGATTTAAGTTACAGGGTGCCTAATATACATGCTCTTCAAGACAGAATGACTATCTAAGTTACTATTTAAAGCAAAAAACACATACAATCCTAAAAGTTTGCATGAATGGAAAAGTGTGAAATTAACCATCAATTGACTTCTAGGCTTTACATGCATGCATCCACAGAGCTGCTAAGGAGGGTCTGGCTAGTCAACACAGCATTTTGGGATGGGAAAAAACCTTCTTTAAACCAATCACAATCCCCTTGGGTGGCGCTAAGCACTATACGGAGCAATGGCGCCTCTGCAAAAAAGCCTTGTGAAGAAACTTGTTTTGGTAGAACGTGTGCGTTCAAAGGTTGTTTTAACCGTGGAACAGGAAACTCAGATTTTAGTAAATTTAGACAGATAGTATGGCTAGCTGTCTAAATTTACCAAGCAGAGATCTGAGAAAAGGTTAACCATATTCCTCATAAATCAAGTTTAAAATTGTAACTCAAAGAAAGCCCAAGGTATTGGATATCTGGCCTAAATGTGTGAAATCCGGCAGAATTTTTGTTGTGCAACAGAGCAATCCCGGAAGTGGAACAACATGGATATAGACTACTGTTTTAATAACTCAACTCCACCTCCTCACCTTGGATAACATAAGTTTTTTATCCTTGGATAAAAACTTACAGTGTGAAAAAGCAGTTTCTGAAACAGACCTTTGCGTGGGGAGCCCTGTGGCGACACTGTGGGGCTGGAGTGAAGGGAGGAGATGGTGGAGACGGTGTCATCAGATGGTCTCTTGGTACTCCATTCCTCTGACGAGTTCACTGGAGGTTTCTTCACCACCTGGGGAGAGTGGGAGTCTGGGGAAGAAAAAGCAAGAAAATGTTAGGGTTACAAGTTACAGAAAAGTAAATTAACCTAGAGGTCTGTTACACCTTACTATAAACTGTATAGTGCAGGTATACTAACTGGGTGGGCCTATGTCCTTGGCAGTGCTCTTTTTCCGTAGAGGGTTCAGAGGGACCTGGACCTGAAGGACTTGTGACACCCTGTTTTGTGTTTTCCCCGAGGGCAGAGCCGACCGCAGAGACACTGGAGACATGTCTGACTTAGTGGATCGTCTCTCACCCAAGTTCTTAGACACTGCAACCACGGGAAGAAGAAAAAAATGTGTAAAGAAAAGCTGGAAAATATAGTCAAAAAGGCTATTGCATGCATAGGGATGCTTGGAATAACGCTTAATGAAATTATGCAATATGATATATGTACTTTTGTGTGACGGTCAAAGGCTTGATACTCCACTGACATAGAAAGTTATATTTCTGACCAATCCACAATTAT
The DNA here is from genome assembly GCA_013375575.1 of Percina caprodes. Classification (NCBI taxonomy): domain Eukaryota; kingdom Metazoa; phylum Chordata; class Actinopteri; order Perciformes; family Percidae; genus Percina; species Percina caprodes. The sequence goes on along the minus strand of JABXJD010000017.1, from coordinate 214,497 downwards.
TCATGCCACGGAATTTTTGCCGCAATAAGTTGATGTGTTCACTCAGCAGTAAGTAAGTTTCCGTTACTCACAGGTGCTGTAAGCTGGCTCACACTGCAGGGACATGATTTGGTGTTTCTCCTCGTCTATCTCCACTGCCAGGTTGGACAGGTACTGCTTCACCTTTCTGGCCATCTGGGCGTCTTCGTACAGCTTCTTAGCGTTGAGGAGCGAGCTGCGACGTACTCGCTTTTTATGGGCACCACCCTGCACGTCCAGCATGTTGGAGTTGGTGCTGCCCTGACTCAAAGACCTAGTGATGGGAAATGAGAGAGAGGAAGAGAAAGGAAGGAGGATGATGATGAAAGACATCAAAGAGGAGATGAGAGGAAGAACATGAAGGAGAGTAAAAGATGGACATTGGGATGTGTAAGAAATTTGAAGAGGTTAGAGTAATGGATAAAGTGTTGATGGATGAGCAGAAGATGACAGATTGAGAAAGATGATTCCGTAGAGAAGAGGGAGATCAATGAAGAAGATAAGACAGGAACAGAAGAAATGCACATGAAAGTGTAAATACAGAAAGAGGAAAGGAAAGAATGGTAAACAAAAATAAGTTTGATAAACAACTACTTTCTTATCAAATACCTCCTCTACTATAAAGTCTGTACATCTGTCTTTGTGTTGGAGCATAGCATTTTAAAACAGGACCATGCAACTGAGAGGGAGGCAGCTCTCGCTGGTGTGCCATGCTATCACAGTACAGAACAGCAGAACATTCTGTCAGATGGAGGCAAAAAGGGTTAGAAAACAAAAGATGCACAGACTTTGATATGGGGAATATTATGCCTGGATGCAGATATGACCAAACACTAAACCTGAGTCAAATAGTATCAGTAAATACTTCAGTAATCATGGTTTGTTTTAATTTGTAGGTAGGTGGTGGGGTTTTCCATACAGGGTTCATTTTTGACCTTGTAACCTGCAGCTGAAACAATCATATCACACAATACACCTGAAGGACCATTTAGTAACTGTTCAAAAACTAGTAGATGAATAAATAAATAAATAGATAGATAGATAAATAAATGTCTGACCAGTTGTTTGCTTAAAAGTTGAAGTTCAAAGTCCATGTAGTGGCTACTCAGAAAATATGGAAACTTGAATAACTACAATTCCATTGGAAATGGACAAAGCCCTTCTGATGGAGATCTTGAACAGGTAATAAATGGAAGTGAGGTGAGAATGTTTGGTCAAGTTTTTTTAATTTTATTTTTAGCTTTTTTTAAATGTATATATTTAAATGTCATAATCTAATATTTATTATACTATGTGCCGTCACATGCAGCCTCTCTGGGACTTGCTTATTTGTTGATTGCATGGTCTGTAAAGCTGTGCTGTCTTGTGTTTTTCTTATCTTAATTCATCCAAAAAATAATCATTGATTGCATTCAACTGTATACTTGTATATGGATAACAAAAAAGTTGAATTCACAGTAAGAGCCAGAAATCTAGACATTTCGGGATAAACTTCTTTACTTCCTACCTTTTTATAAAAACAAACGCTGAATATTACTTCAAGCTACTATATGACTCAAACATACAATCTTATGAACAGGGCAAACAATGAATGGGTCAATGATGGACAGTATGGTTCAGGTGAATGGGTACTGCAAATGGAAGGGTTAATCACACACAAGCACAGGCGGACACACATCGAAACTCATAAAGTAAAGGGGGGACATGCAGAGTTTATGGTGGGGATGCAGTGTGGATTCATTATTTCTGCTGGTCCAGACCGAAACAGGATGAAACCGGTACCAGAACACACTTACCCTAAACTCTTCCACCTCTTCTTCCTGCAAGCAAGAGGTGTGAAGATTGAAGCGTGACTTAAAGACAAGTTCAGGGGTCGAGGGGGGACAAGACTATGTAGAGGTCATGCCACCACAAACAAACAGGAAATGACTGAAGATGGGAGGACACCAGACATATGACATCTCCCCATATCAACCTGAAGAATGTGTTTTATGCCCTTGGGCATCACACGTTCATGAAAACAGGTTGTTGTGTCACCTTACAAACCTTTGTCATATATGATATAATGATGAAACAAAATTCTAAAATTACAGTCTTGTAAAAATACCTTGAGTTTGTAGTATGAATGGAGTGTCTGTAGAGGGCAGTCATGCACTGCAGCAGTGACAGAGTGTGAAAAACACACAGTGATACAAACTACACACTGCGGTTGGCATCAATCCTTCCTCGTTTCCAGTCAATCCATGTCTTGTGTCCCTGTGCCGTTACATTCCAGCAAAAGGATTCAATTGGGCCAACAAGAGCCATGGACCAGACAGGAAATGAAGGAGAATTGATCAAACCAGACCTTGAGTGTGTCCCTGATCCTGTTGGTTGAGGATCCAGGTTGAGTGGTGGAGGTATGGTGTGGTGTTCCCTTATTTCCTCACATTTGTGGTATTTAGTTGTAAAGATGTCTTTCCTAAAATTTGCAATACTGGACCCTCAGCATTCATGCCTCTTTCTGAGAAGTGACAGTGTTGCTACAGTCTGGCTGATGGGAAACACAAGGAATCAATTTCAAAGAAACACATAATTAAAAGGAGTTGATGATTTGGTTTCACTTACTAAACCACTAAGAAGTGACTTCCTTGCTGACAGCAAATTAATTGGAGACAGTCCCATTACGCAAATCAACTGTTCATTGGATCCTCAAATTTCACCTCATGCTCCCTTTTCCAACAAATTTTCTTTATGAAAAAACCTCTAAATTTTTTGGGATGTGATACTTTTGTGATATAGCAAATTAAAGCCCCTATGAGAACACGGACTGGAAGCAAGACAAAGATTTCCTCATTTTGCTACAAAGAACATAATCACATAAATATTCTACATGTACATGTTTTAATTTTGTCCGTTTTTAAGCGACCCATATCTGAAACTGGCACCAAGGGCATCAAGTTGAAGCAAATTGCTAAATCCTTAGAAGAAAAGGTTTTGAGACAAACTCTTGGTTCTATTTAATTTTAAAACAACCAACCTCTGTCTGAACATGAGGGCAGGGTCCATGTTTGCCGAGGTCAACCGCACCACGTGTCTGATCTCCTTGGCAATCATCCTCAGCTTCTCAAAGTTCACAAGACCGTCTACATTGGAGTCGTTTCCTGAGAGGACAAAGACAAGTACAAAACACACACACACACACGCACACACACAAACAAAAATAAACAGTGAGCGTGAAGTCAGCTGTCAACACTGTAAATGTGATGAACGATTCATATTTTGGGACATTTGCAGCCTTCAATTTGCAGCAATATTTCTAAGTTGAAATCTTAAAAGTAAAAATCTCTTTGTTCTGGTCCCCTTTTGTAAGTCCTCTAAAAGATCAAACTGTCTTTCATATTGAGTCATGCTGGGGCATTTGAGAATTTTTGGCAACTTGCACAATTAGGGAAACTTTTCCATTCCTCAAATAGCCATGCACCGACATTTTTAGAGAAACCTCTCCGGAGAAGTGTGTTTGCTTAGCTTTGACCTGACTCAGTGTGATATGTAAAGAAGAAAAGCCGGGGAAGCCTTTAGCAGAAGTAAACCTCCTGAGTGACACTGAAAATGACCTTCTGCGCAACACAGAGGAAGTCAGGGACTATGAACGTTGCATAATTATAGAGCTGGGCGATATGTACAAAATCAAATATCACAATAGTTTTGACCAAATACATCGATGTCGATGTTGCGGCGATATTGTTGGTTTGATTATAGGTACTTTCACAAAATATTTACACAATAAGAGTTTAGATAAATAATCATCAGTAATGTGGACATAATGACTAAGTGGGTAAAGGCAAATAATAGAACAACTAAAACAGTCTGCTAAGTTCCGAAAATGACATCACTTTACTGTAATGTAGCCTTTAAAACCAGGAAAAGACAACAATTATGTCATATCACGATATCCAAAATTGAAGACGATATCTGGCTTCATGTATCAGTGTCAATATAATATCGATATATTGCCCAGCACTACATAATTACATGTCAAGTTTCAGAAATGGCCTTAGTCTTTTAGGCCTAAGGAATTAAAGTGAATGTAGCAACATGTGAGTAGCTATTACAAAAAGGCACACAAAGAAAAGTCTTGGTTCTCAACAAAGCCATCTACCTTCATGCAAGAAGGTGAGGTCCTTCTTGACCACTGGGAACAGCGGATGATGGGTGGTTGCATGCTCTGGCTGCTCAGGACGTTGCGGTACTTGGCCATGTTCCTGGATGGGTCAAAGACATCCTGTAGGTCTACGAACAGCTTCTCGTATTTACTGGGCAATTTCTCCCACGAGCTCCGTAGCCGATTCACTGGTGCCAAGTTCAGACCGCTACAAGAGGCAGAGAGAGGTGCAAGTAGGTTGGGAACGAGATAAATAGGTTATGGTGGGAAGAAGGGAAGGGAAAATAGAGAAAGAAATGAGGACACAGAAGAGGGAAAGAAAGGTAGAGGAGAAAGGAGTATATGTTTAGTGTATATATTCAATGCATACAGTACATCCCAATCAAAACCCCATACTGACATGTGCACAATTACTACTTTTTCAGCTAATCAGCTGTAGTTAGTAAAGTCTCCATTTTCCAGAGCAGAAGACCCCTTGAGGCAATGTCATCTCTGTGCAGACTAATTTAGACAGCTGATAATTATGACTAGCACAGCATTTCTGCTTTCTTCTTTCATTATCTTTCCAGCTCCTGTCCTTCACTCATCATTACCCATCCCTCCTCCACTGTAACAACCATTCTTTGTTTTCCTCACTTTCTCTTTGTTGGTAGGTATATGTTGTACTGCTTTCCTTTAGTAGTGGTTTTTCATAGAAAAATAAAATGAATATTTTAGCGGAGGCGGGATGAATGAAGCCTACAGTCTATGATTGCCTCCTGTGATGGAAGTGATATTCAGAACTTTAAGCCTGAATATAATCAAAACTGGTGAACTATAAGAAAAATAGGACATTTTAAGATGGGAGTCTATGGGGATTGACTCCCTTTTAGGAGCCAGTCTCAAGTGGCCCTTTGATGAACTGCAGTTTTTGGCATTTCTGCAGTGGCTTCATTTTTCAGCACAGTAGGTTTGCCACTTGGTGGCAACCAGGTCTAGATTTTTTATCCCATTTTAATATCCCTATCCCTCTCCTTGATTGTTGTTATTTCTCAGCCTCTCACATCTACGATACCTCACCCCATAAAAAAAAATTACTGTGTAGCAGGATGTGTCCACTACATAACGGTATGGAAAACCCTGCATGTTAGCTCTCACACAGACACAGACACACACAGCAATGCCCCTGTCACCGGGCGGGTTATGCATCAGAGAACCATATGTGCAAAGACCTCTTGCTGTGAGGAGGAGTGTAAAGAGACATGGAGGTCAAACACTTCTGTTCTAAAGTGCCTTCTATAGCAGCGAACAAAGGATCACCATCATGCTGCACTCCTTACACTGTGACTCCAGATCTAAGTGGACGGGCCTGCATAAACCAACGTAAAAGAGGACAGTTTAGCATTAGCGAGACTCATGGATCCTGGGAGGATTAAGTAAAAAAGTAATTGTATTTGTATATATGCATTGCAGAAACTGTACAATGAATCAAAATATATTATCTATATTATATCTACGGTCTTAGTTAATGCAGAACTGCATTACCATGCATTTATATTTAAATGTATGCTGCGCATTGCCGACAATATCCTCTTTTGATTATTCATACTGTAAAATGAAAAGAACACACTGCAGCACAAAACACTAACGTGGCTAAACAACCAAGTCACCGGGATAGGCTACAGCAAGAGCATGATGTACTGTTTTTCAATGATTAATCTCGGACTGGGACAAAAAAACACGCAAACACTCACAACTGGCTGTGCAGACACAAACACACTTGAATACAAATACACACTGCAGATATTGGTGGGTTTAAACACCATCACATCTCACACTACCAGTGCCAACTAGCCTCCCATCAAGTGGGTTTTATCCCTTATAACAGGGACACATTAAATAAATCCTCAGCTTAACAACAGCAACAAACAATAAGAGTAACGGTTGCTATGGGACTCTTGTTTTAAACGCCGTAGGAGTCTGTGTGGTTTGGGAGAATCAGGGCTGGTTCAGTGAGCTGGTGGGAGGTGGAGGGAGGGAGAGGAGGCGAGGCTGGTCCTCCTGAGGATGTGGGGAAGGAGACAAGTGGCCAAAGCTCATTTGGCACAAAAGCTGTCAGGGGAGACGGAGCAAATGCTAGCTGTCACCACAGAACAGGAACCTTGTCTACTACAACTGAGGCAAAAATGAGGAAAATTATGAAAAATGTGTCACCAAACTTAAAACACCAAACAAACACTCTAAGACAGTTTCTACACTAAGCCCACCTAATAATAGCGAACATAGAGTTAAAGTTCTTGCACTCTCTGCAGTGCAGGGCGATCTTAATGAAGTGTTTGATGATTTTCATCCTCTTCAGGCGTTGGGCTCCTTCAGGATCTCTGTGGCGACCCAGAAGGTCTCCTGGTTTATCACCTCCTCAAACTGTTTCAGATTCCCACTTCCCACCGAAGAGTCCAGTTTAAACAAGTCGTCCACATACCTGGGAACAATGAGAAAGAAGTTAAAAATAAATATGTGTTTTAATTGTGTACAATAACAGGTTTTTCTGAATTCCCGGAAAATAATATGACACTGGAGAAATAGTCATATTTTCATGTCCTCATATGATATTTTATTTTTCTGTGTCTGAGCTTGTTTCTTTATCTTTTGTCTTGACTGTAAAGTATTTTACCAAAGTTTGTTTTCAAAATCTGCCATACAAATAAAGTTATTGCAGTTATAAGAATTTGGAATACACCTGCTATGAGCCAATTAGAATGTTAAACGACTACATACTCGGTGGACTCGATGTTCCTGAAGAGCTCAAAGTCTCTCATGGAGAGCTGGGCAGCAACCTCCATGGTACTGAGCTGC